>CM073464.1:12580000-13050000 GCA_037074535.1 Gleditsia sinensis | reverse complement strand
GTATTCAGGGAAGTGAGCCATGTGATACCCAAAACAAGATCTGTACCTCCAATAGAGAAAGGATAATAATCTTGAATTATGCATAACCCAGGTAATTGAACCTCCACATCTCAACAGACTTTGCTACATCTTATCACATCTCCATTGCCAATTTGAACATGAAACGAAGGGATGAGTTGAGCTAGTAAATGATGTTCTTCCACATTTTTTTGGAAATAAAATTATGCATTGATCTACTATCAATTAAGATCAATACCTTTCGTTCTTTTATGGTCCCTTGAATTTTCGTAGTTGTACCTAAATTTCTTCCCAATATAGCTAGAAAGAGATTTAAGCTAATCCTTCACCTGAAACCTTTGATTTTGGTTCTTCATTTTCTTCTTTAACCTCTGCATCGTCATTCACAAGCTCCATCGAGGCTAAGGTGGGCGTCTTACAACAATGACCCAAAGCAAATTTCTCGTTACAACCGAAATAGAATCCTTTGTCGTGTCGAGCTTGTCTTTCTGTATCCCAAGGTTTGATCGGTGAGGTTTGAACGATGGCTTGAGTTGAAGGTGTGAACGACAATTGTGTTGTGTGAGGAACCAAAAAAGTAGATGAAGTAGTGCGTAGTTCTCAGGTTGTCCAATTGGGGCTAGAGTTTTCCCGATTCTGTAAGTTCCAATTGACCCCCTTAGACTCACAGTTATGTGGGGCTTTGCTCTCATACTCCAAGGCTAGACTCTTAGCCTTATAAATGCTCCTTGGTTTCTAGATTCTAACATCAGTTTTTAACTCCTCTTTTAATCCATTTATAAATACGTCGAAAAGGTAGTGTTCCGGCCAATTCTTCACATGTGCAGCTCTTTTTGCAAATTCCTGATGATACTCTTGGATGCTACCAATTTGTCTAACATTGCATAAATACTCATATGGGTTTTGAAATTCTGTAGGTTCGTAATTTTCTTGCAGTGCTTTCATTAATTTCTCCCAATATAATAGAGTGCATTCATTGTTGGTCCATGCAAATAAATCCATAGCATCTCCCTTTAAATACATAGCTGCAATGTCTACTTTGAGTTTATTAAGAGTCTGATAACAACAAAAATATTTTTCAGCCTTTAAAATCCAACCTTGTGGGTCCCCTCCTTCAAACTTAAGAAATCCCATCTCAGTATGGGGTCTGCGAGAGAAATTTTTTACCCACCAAGGGCTGTCAACATCATTATCTTCATCATATTGTGCTTTACCTTTGTCACGATCCTTAATACTTGCTTTCGCCTGGAGATAGTTGCTTGATTGTGTTTTAAGTGCAGCCACTTCAATTGTTAGAGTATCAATAGTATTTAATTTGGAAGCTATAACAGATACTTGTTGAGCCATAAATTTAGGATTGCGTGTGAAAGTAGGGATGGTTAGGTCACTTATAAAGGTAGTGGAGCAAGTCTACACCATAATGGTAACCAGGCTTGGATACAAAAAATGATATAGAGGCAATGAGATAAATAAACAAGAAGAAAGAAATTTTATTATTGACAGACCAAGTGCAAGAATCTTAACACAATGCTCATTCAATAATAGTGTCCATATGAATAGGACAATTCTCCTCACCATAATCAAAATATAAAGACTAACTAAGTCTAGGAAAATATTTATAATCAAGAAAACTTAGACTAAGGAAATTAGATAACTGTTCTGAGAATAACTATATTGAGAGGACGTACAACAGTTTTTAATGAGTAGGGATATTGGGTCATTCATTCCTTCCCACTCTATAGTATGTTTGCCACTTAATTGAAAAAGATTGACTTGATTCAAAATGGCATACGTCTGTGACTATCTTTTGGAGTAGGTGTGTATAATGAGTGACTTTGTATCACAATACTATAAATGTAACATATACTTTTATGTATGTACATATATAAATGGTAAAGTTTAATTTTTAAATATGTCAAAATAGAAGTTTGGTCTGTTGCACTCTTGATTCAAAAAAAAAAAATTAATCTTCTATCTAATTAGGTTAAGAATTCTTAGTAGTCACTAAAAATAATTAAACTAATATATATATATATATATATATATATATATATATATATATATAATTTTAATAACGTATAAGTTATTATATTTATATTTATATTTAATTTTCAATAAAATCATATGTAAATAAAGAATACATAAAAAATATATTTTATTAATAAATGAATTATTCACAAATTTAATAAGTTAAACATTAAAATTTTAAATTTAATTAAATAAAATTAATGTGTCAATGAAATTTATTTATTTTATTTAAATTTTTAACAAGTCAGGCCCAAATAATTTAAAACCACAATAATTTATGAAAATGACAAAACTTACATCAAGTTATACTCTGGCCTAATCCAAAGCGAACAAAAGCAAATTGGGTGTAACTTACAGTTTGTGGTAACACTCATACAAACCTTCCCAACCAAACTTCGGCCCACTTCCTGAGAGGATAGCCCACAACACAACGAATCTTTCCGCCTTCGCTTCATTACAGAACAGGTGCCTGCAATTTGTACTTGAACTCGTTTTATATCCACTTGTTCCGTTAATTCAATAGTCTTTTTTCATTGTTATATCAAATGAAACTCTATTCTTTAATTGTCCAGCCAGCTAACGTTAGGTTCGAACGACATTTAAGCTCTAGTCACAACTCATCCGTTGATTCTTCAACATTAGCCGATTTGAATCTTTACTTAGTTTCACCAATATTATTTTTATGAAAAATACTATTGTTAGGTATTTCAATCAAGCTACCAAAAGAGGACATTAATTCTTTATCCTCTTATATTGAATTATAATTATTTACTATATTAATATTTAAAAAAATATATTATTTTTATATTTTCTGATTATAATATTTAATTGTTGCTTGCTCAAAAAATTGTAAAATAAACCTTTTTTTAGTTGTTTTAACCGTTTGTATTTTTTGTTGAAGTAATATTTTAAAATATTATAATTTTATGAATGAATGTCTAAAGAAAAAGAATTTGATGAAACAGATATTTGGTGGAAAATAGATTCTTGTTGTTTGTTAAACTAATTAATTAGTCCAGTTCCTTTTCCGCCACTTTCATTCCAAACTGTTGGGAGGGAACTCTGTACTGGCAGGTGCATGGAAAGATTTCGTGGACCTGTAGGGATATTTCAGTAATCACCGCCAGAATCAACGAACAACCTTTGACAAACACATCTGAAGCAAGTTCAAAACAACGTTACATGTACCCGACGGCATATAAAATTACTAAAACAGGCATTCTATCAATGCTTATATCTTTATTTGTCGTAATGCTTAATACAAGAGACTTTAAGCATTTAAAAATTTTGAGTATAATAAATATAATTTTTTTTGAAATTTGTTATATATAATTTAAATAACATAAAAAATTAAATTTTCTTTCATTTATCTTAGTTAATTTTTTGTATATATAAACTTTCAGATACAAAAAAAATTGACAATGTTTTAAAATTGAACTGACAAAGAAAATGATTGAGATTCACTTATTCAATTATGATCAAACCAATAATTAAAATAAATATATAGTTTTTAACTTTGTATATTATATAATATAATATACAACAAATATGATATATGAAAATAAATTTAAAAAGTGATGTAAATTGAAACAAATCAAATAATAATACTAATAATTTTTTACAATAAATTTGTTAGATTTTTAGTCAAATAAATTTTATTAATTAGGTTTTAAAAACATTTATTGATAAATACCACATTTTCTCTAAATATAAAATGATATTTAAATTATATGTAATATAATTTAATTTAGGCCTTGTGATTGAAGTCAAAGTTATGATACCGTGAATAGTGCATTAGTTTTTCATCCTTAACGCGTAGGGTTCGATTCCCTGCGTAGACAAGTTTTTAAAACTGCCATGAATAACTTCCATTACATCATGGCTGACATAATAATATTACCGTTGGGGCACCAAATTTGCACTACAAAACAAGATTATTTATAGCCGGGTTATGATCATTTATATGATAAATCTCAGATAAAAAAACACCGTTTCATAAAATTAAAATTTAAAACATTAATGAGTATTATTTATTTATTAAATATTAATTTTATTAAAATTTAATTACACTTTTATTTTTTTATTTTTAACAAAATATATGAATTATTCTTATAATTTATAATATAAATTTGATTCATTTCATTTAACAAATGAATAAACATGATCTTTTTTTATAAAATTTATCATCTATTTTACAGTTAATATATTACTTTACGCTATATATATATATATTAGAAAAAAATTTAAATTTATTTTGTAAAATTATAGATAAATTAAATCGATACATTCTTAAAATTATAAGCATAAAAAATGAAATTAAGTCTTTTATTAAATTATATATTTTTTCTTTAAATTTATTTTATAATTTTTTAAAAAAACTTTAAAAGATCTCAATCTCCAATAATAGTTTTAGTGAAACCGTTGTCCCTTCTGTCTTTTCCTAATTTTTTGTTTTTTTTTGTTTGTTGGAGTATATAAATTATTAACTCTTTGATTACATTTTTATCTATCTAAATTTTTAAAATTTCGATGCGTAAAACTAATATAAAAATTTCTTCTAATTTCAAAAATTAAATAAATTAAAAATCCCATCCTATGATAAAACATTGAAAAATATAAGTATTACATCCTATTCATTATTTTATACACACAAATATTATTTATCGTAATTAATAAATCTCGTCATTAGTCTACTCACAACCTTGGCTCTTATCAATTTCTTAAAGGCCGAAACTGGAAGTGGAAGAAATTTTAATGTAAAATACTCTTAAAATTCCTTTCACCAAAAGCACCGTGAAAATTTCTAACACCATCTCTGTTCTGTTTGGACTTTGGTCTCAAGCTAAGTCCTTAAATAAAACCAACCGTATCTTGAGGACAGGTTTCTTGATTTCTTCACCGTCACGTGGGGTAATTAGTTTAGCTGCCATAAGCAAACTTCACCAAAACAAAAAAGTTATTAGTATTATTTTTTAGACAGGGAGGAAACTGTTATTAAAAGGAATATATAAGATATTAAAAATAATAAATAAAATATAAAGATTAATAAAATAAATTTAACTAATTTAGTTATGCCTCTTCTAAAAATAAAAAAAATATTATAATTAAAAAATATATAAAAATAAGATATATCATAAATATTAATCTACTAAATATTGATAAAGTTCAACATCTTAAATATATAATTAATATAATAAAAAAAAAATTAAAGACAATATATATATAAAACATATTTTTTAACTCTTTAGAGAGTTGATTTTTTTCAATTAATATATAAATATATTTAACTTATTTTTATGGACTTAGTCCCAAACTTAATATCTAAGTAAATTAAACATTAATTTAAATTTAAGTATTCTGTATATAAATCTTTAGCCAATCCGCTTAGTCTAGACTTGATTTGAGTCAACGTAACAATATAATTCATTAATTAATTAATTTTTTAAATTATATATATATATATATATATATATATATATATATATATATATATATATATATATCACACACACAAACACTTGAGTATAATTTTAAAAATGTTTGTTATCAAAATTTTCAATAAAAACATGCCATATAAATATTTTTAACAATTTAATATTATATTATAAACTCTTTTTAAATAAATTTCTTCTTATATTATATTTTTATTGAAAAACTTAATGGTAAATCCCCAAAGAAATTTACCTTAGTTTTTTCTTTTATTATATCTCAATTTTTATTTTTATTTTCTTCTAATAGATCAAATATGACAGAAATATTATTATTTTGATAAAATTACAAGAATTCCCTTATATATTAAAGTAATATAAAAATTAACTATAAATTAACCTTTTGTCCTATATTTTTCAAATAAAAATATACTAGTTATTTATAAAAATGGTCGAATTCATTTAAATAAATTCATATTTTTAGTTTTTACAAAATTGTATTCATATGCAGATAAACATGGATCAAACTTAAAATTTTAAAATTTATTGAACTTTGATTCAAATCCGATTCAAACAAATGAGATTTTCCTCATAGTAGGTTGGGTTTGTGGTGCCCAAGATAAAATCGTAATGCACTTCCATGGTGGCCAAAGATTTGGTTTATGGTAAATTTTGGAGTAAAGAAAAGGTTCATTCACTTTGTCAATGGTTTGTTGGCAGTTGAGGAAAAAAAAATTACTGGTTTTTAACGTAGAACTCCCCCAGCGGTAGTGTCGGCTGCCTTTGTTGGTGTACTTGATTAGTTATTAGAAGCAAGCATGGATGAATTGGACAAAATTTCCAAGTTTGGTTTTGAAAATTCTCAATTAAATGTAATTTGGTAAACTATTTTTCCACTTTAATTCATAAAAATATATAATTACTTCACTATCATATATGGTTACTGTTATTAATAGTAATTATTTACTTATAAATATTATAAAAATATAACAATATATATTGTTTTCGTACTTGAACTCAAACGAATTATTCTTTTTCTTTTCTATGACTGGTTTTGGTATTACTAATACATATTTACCATTTTTAATATTTTTCAATTATTTTTATTTTAAAATAAAAGACTTAGATTTTAAATAAAAAGTTTTAAGTTTAAATTTTCATTTTCTTTTCTTCTTCTTTTTTAATCAAATTTATTGATAATTTTTCACTTCTCATAAAGTATATATTCACAAATAACAATCGTTCATTCTTATTTATTTTAAATATGTGGGGTAATATAAAATGTCGTTATATTTAAAAATTTTATCTTCAGTATAATAATTAAAATTATATAAAATAACGTAGTTTACATTTTATAAAATTATTAAGCTTAATTAAAAATGTAAAATATGATATCTTTATATTTTTTTAAGGGATGTAAAATATTAGTAAAATAATTCTATCTACACATACTCATTGTTAGAGTGAAAAGGCAAAAATATTTTCTTAAAGGGTGTAAAAAACCAAACTCTTATATAGTTTGAAAGAAACACATACAATTTTTAAAATTAATATATGAATTTAAGTTATGTTTATTTATTAAATATTAATTTTATCAATCTATGTATTTTTCTCTCTAATTTTATTATACAAAATACTTTAAAGGACGTAAATCCATGTTTACAAGCCTTCAAATTGACCTTGTGACTTGCATCCAATACTTGTTTCTTTGGTTCCTAAGCTCAGTGATGGCATTTCTTTTTCCCATTTTATTATCATATAAGAGAAAAAAATTCATTTGAAATTAATTAAAGTCCAACACAACCTCCTTAAAGAAAGCATGCATATTCAATATTTTGACGTTAAGATTGCTCTTAAATTTGACATTTTGATCCCCACTTGTTAAAACCATAATATAATATTGATACATTTCGATCCCCACCTGTTAAAACCATAATATAATATTGATTTTAAGGCATTAAGTGTACTTAGTAGTGACAAATCTAGAATAAATTAATTTTTTAATCCATAAAAAATGTAAACTTTCTCAATTTGGTGTTTTCTTTTTCCATCTCTTTATTTTAATTTAATAATTTTTTTTTTAATTTTTTAATAACTCGAATTATATCTTTTTAACTGAAATACTGACATTTTTTTTTTATTAAAGGCAGTTTGATTTCATTCATAAAAATAAAAAGAAATGTAATTCTCATAAAATATAAAAAAAATAAAGATTTTATTTTAATAAATATAAGTATATATTAAACTTAAATTAATAATTAATATATATATATATATATATATATATGTTTATTAAATGATATTGAAAAAGAAATTATATTTGTAATTTGATTAAAAAACATAATTCTGACAAACTAAACAAATTTTAAAAAAATGAATAAATTAAACATTAAATTGAGATTGATTTAAGGTAAAAGACCATAATAAGAAAATTAATGTAGTTTAAGGATGAAAACTTTAATTTACTTGTAAATTTAAGTTTAATTTTTCGCGTCATTATGTAAAAAAAAAAGTATGTTAATGTTCGTCCACCATTAATTGTTTATGTTGCATATAGACTTTTTGGTGCAAAAAACATTATTAATTGTTATTGATCGGGAACGTAATTAATTGACCTTCATAAACAATACCCTGTTCTTCATTTTTCAACTTTTCATCTTAAAAAATTATGGTCAAAGTTTGAAATTTGATTCAACTAAAATTTCAGGCAGATAATTTGGGGCGTAATTATAATATTTCATTGTCAGCAATGATTACATGTAAATATTGACAATATATACTTAGTATTTAAAAATTCTACGCACCTTTTTCTCTTTCTTATTCAAGTAGCGTTGAATGTTTGGTTTGGACCACCGTTTATAGTGGCGCTCTCCCCTCTTTTTTCTTCTTTTACTCTCATTTTTTTATATTTTTATTGTTAAAATTCTTTGTTATTTGTCTTGTTATTTTACTTAGAAGTATTTCGTTTTTTTATTGATAAATATTTTTAAAATTTTAATTATAAAATAGTTCCTTAATTGTTTTATAATTTAATTACGAAAAAAAGTAGTAGGAAGTTACCTAATGATTTATAACTTTTCACTATCTCTTTTTATTATTTTTAAAATTTAAGAAAAATATTATTATTATATATATATGGATAATTATAAATTTTAAGTAAATAAAAAGGGAATTGAGATGTGAATTAATAGATATTAAGTCATTAATATATGATTATACTTTAATATTTAAATATCACTAATAAAAAAAATTTAAGTCAAACATAGAAACTGAGAATATAAAAAAGAAAAAGAAAAAGGAACAGATAATATTATGGGCCAATATTATTCATTTGACACCGTATACCGTTCGTTTTTTATTTGGTCGATTTTAAAACAAAATTTTCCGGTGGAGAGTGATGTTAGATTATTTTAGGCCACCAGATTCCAAGAAATTATAAAATATAAATTAAATTATATTCATCTTTCTTAATTTGTCAAAAGTACCTTGATTTTATTTTTTAAAATTCAAATTTATAAAACTTAAGCTTACACCAATTTAATTTAATTTTTTTTATTTTTATAAGCATTAATTTTATTTTTAAATTAAAATATTTATGAATATTTAAAAATATATTTATCAAATAAAAATTTTATAAATAAATTTTTTTATAATTTAAAATTAAAAAATATATTAGTATAATTTTTACAAATTTTAAAAATATTAAATGTAATTTTCTCACTAAATATGTATACACCCAATTTATTTCTGTCTCTCGTTTTATAGTGATTTTTACATACTATCTTTTTTAATTATTATTTTAGGAATTTAACCTTTTAATTAATAGTTCACCGAGAAAACGGGTTTTCTTTGAACTTTTTCATGTTAATTAATTATTTGTACCTCACCCTCTTTAAAGTTTGTTATACAAAAATGCATAATCATACTCTCATCCAATTACACAGAATTATTACTAATCTTGGTTGTATTTTAATTTTATAGTAATTTAAAAGTACAAATTCTAAGTATCAATTTTTTTAGAATGAGGCCGAAAGAATATTTTATTATGAATTTCTCTAGACATGAATAATTTATTTTCAATTAAATAAAAATAAATAAATAAAGATATTTAAAAATTAATCTAAACACTAACTAATTATAGCAAAATAAAAAAACACGTATGTACTAAAAAAGTATGAACATTTTAATTAATTAGCAAATTTATTGGTTAATAAACTACAATAATTACAGATTAAATATAAAATTCAGAAATTAATAAAAGAAAAAAAAAACAAAAAAAATCCAACAATCTTCCGTGACCCACAAAATGTCCCATTGCTTGTGACTCACAAACCTACTTTGGGTACCGGTAGCATTGATTGTTGTTGATTTGTGGTGAGGGGGGGAATATCCTCCACGCATCTGTGTTTCAGGGCTGCAAGCTGTCGTTTTCAGCTATTTGAGCTTTGCTCTTTCCCTTCGTCAGCTTGCGTTTTTTACTTTGTTATGCACGTTTTTTCTTGTGGATGAATGTATCGGAATATATGCATACGGCATCGACAGGAATACGAAAGAATAAAAGAATTAATTAATATTTAATCTAACAAAAGACAGCAAAAAATTGAAAATGACCTTATATTTTTTATACAACACTCTCTTTTATTTTTTATTAATTATTTAATTTTATTCAAATGTGACCATAAGATTAAAAAACTTAAATTTTATTAAAATTTTAAATTATTTAAAAAAGTAAAATTAAATTGATCAAATTTAATATCGAATAGAGTGTAAAAAATATAGTTTCTCGTTTGTTTAAATTTAAATTTTTTTAAAAAATTTATGCAAATAAATTTAATTAACTTAATTTATTTCATTTAAAATAAATATAATTTTTTTTCGTCTTCAACTTTTTTTAACCACATTTCTAAGCAATGGAGTTATTTTTTTAATAAAAATACTTTCATGGGTGGGTCAAATTCAATGAAAACTTAAAATTTAAAACATTTTTATATAATTAGAATGTTTGTGAATTTCATAACTATTATAAATAAATTTTTTTTTTTTTACAAACTATTGAAATTTCTCAATGTGACAGTATACTTGTATGTATGTACCAAAAAAAAAGAAAGTATATTCGTACGAACACATGCTTGAACTTCTGATTAGCTCCAGCTTCGGTTGTTGGAGGCTTCCTACGCATGAGTGGATTAAAGTAATTGACGGATCGGTGTTTGACGGTCAAGCTATCTGTGGGCGTGCTGCGTGCTGCCTCGAAGACGTGGTCGCCTGGGTTTGTAAGGAGGTTGGGTAGTTGCAGCATTATGAAAGCAGAATTGTGGAGGTCTATGTCGGGATTTCGTTGGCTTGGGAGAAAATGCTCAGAAAAGTGGCGCTGGAAGCTGACTCTCCGTCACCAATAAAGGTGGTGGGTAACGGTTGAATTCGGTTGATTGAATAATATTTAAATTAAAAAATTAATTAAAATTTTAAATTATTAAAAAAAATTTAAATTATGACAAATTAAATTGTTTTTAAAAAATTATATATTTAAATTTATTTAAAATTATTTTAAAATATTATTTATATAAATTTATTAATAAAATTTTATTTAAATAAAAAGTAATTTAAAAATTAAAAATTAACTGAAAATTTATAAATTATATGTTATTTAAAATAACATATAATTTATAAATTTAAATTATTTAAATAAATTTATTTATTAAATAATTATAATTTAATTAAATAAATTTATAAATTAGTCAAATAAATTATTATTTAATTTATCAAATACATTTTTAATTTAATCTATTTAAAATGGTTTTTTTAACAAATAAATTTAATTTAATTAATCAAATTATGATCTACCGTAATCATCGTCAACACTCGTTGGCCGGCAAGTTATCTGCATCGGCTAAACGAAGAAAGTGGGGAGCTGGAACAGCCACCAAAGGGTTATGGGATCATCCTCATGAAAGATTTTAAGGGAGCTACTCTGAAGTTATATTAGTTGTTATTCTTTTTCTTATTTTCCTGTTTCCTACCAAAGAAAGTTGCACCTATGAATTTAGGCTATATTTAAATTCAACGGTCCCTACCTATACTTTATATATATATATATTTTAAAAAAGAACAATCACAATAACCGTGAGAGATAAAAATAATTATTATACAAGTCAATTTGTTCATTATTCTATAAAATAATTTATTGACACAACATGTATAAAACATATCTAATAATTCTGTCCTTTTTAATATATGGTTAAAAAAATTTAATTTAATTTTATTTGAATTTAAATGGCCTTAATTTTATTTAATAATTATATAATTACATCAACAACTTGTATAAAAATTAATGTTCCTCAAATATATTTCATATGTCCATTCATATTAAATAATTTATAGTAATTACATAAACATATAATATATTTATATAATTATTTTCCATTAATTTACTCAAAAATTTAGAGAGCTAATAATTTTTTTAAATTACGTAATAGTTTCAAGCTTTGAAAAGGAGAATATTATAATTAAACCCACGATATCAAATTCATCTTCATTTTTTATAAAAATATTACGTGCAATAGTTTGTCGCTTTATAGAGGAAACCATATTAACCCCCGACGTTCAGATTAGAACTAAAGTGTA
Source organism: Gleditsia sinensis (assembly GCA_037074535.1). NCBI lineage: Eukaryota > Viridiplantae > Streptophyta > Magnoliopsida > Fabales > Fabaceae > Gleditsia > Gleditsia sinensis. The sequence continues at coordinate 13,037,902 of CM073464.1, read as the reverse complement.
GCGCAACGAACGAGGAAACTCCGCGTGACACACGAGGGCTTTACTTTAACGATTTAACTTTATATTATTTTCCAACAAGATCAGCAAATGCCAATCTCGTGAATGACAATTTTTTTTACTTAAAAACATAAAAGAATTCGTAAATTCTGAATAATAATTTATTAGTTATTTTAATTTTTAAGGTAATTTTTTTAATAATGATTTTTATCATATAAGTTAAAATATATACATGAGAGATATTATAAAATAAAATTTGACGTGGAAATTCTATATATCTAACATTTTTGTTAATTGTTATATTAAAAAGGAAATAAATTAATTGCATAATTCATTGACATATAAAATGGTTCACTAAAAAAAATACTGCTTTTTTTTGCCTATTTTATTTAGTTTAATTTTACAATTCACTAAAAGGAATATAATTTGCACCAATATTAAGAGATATAAAGAATACTATTTTTTATCTAACTCCAAAATTATCTCGCATAACAGTGTTGTAAAATTTAGTCCAAATTGATGAATTAAAAATTTTAAAAATATTATATATAAAATGGCTCAACAATGTATCGTGGTTTAAATAATTTATTCTTTATTTTTGACTAATCTTTTATATTAATAATAATAATTCTTGTATTTTAATTTTTTATGATAAAAATAATATTATAATAATAAATATTAATCATCAAATATTATATTATATAAAAATATAAACTTTTTAAATATATAATAGAGTTATTAATAAAATTAATATGTGTTATTTAATTGAATTTATATATTTAAATTTTAATATATAATATATTATATTAATAAAATTTTAAAAGATATATATTTTATTATTTATTTAACTGAAATTCAATCTATGAACTTATTTCACTAATTTAATTTTTAAAATATTGATTTTTGACGTATAATAGTAATATAAATATTTATTAATAAAATCTCGTTCGCAAGTTTTTTTTTTTTAAATTTTAAGAAAGTAAAAGGAGTAACCTGGGTTAAGCTGGGTGTTAGGTGGGTTTGACTAGGCTGGGTTGGTAGCGTTAGTTGGGTGCTCTTTCTCTCTCTCCTTCCCTCCTTCTCTCTCTCTCTCTCAAATCCCAATATAATCCCTCCCCTTGCCTCCATCCCATTTTCAGAGTCTCTCTGCTTCCAACGCCCAACTACTTTGCACCCACCAACCCCTTGTCAGAGAGACTCTTCTACAATTCAGTCCCATTTCCATTCCCTCTCCCTCGCTGATACCAACCCCTTCTTCACCAACACTTCGTCCTCAATCCCCCTGTCATCGGAAACTCTTTCTTCACGACCATGCAGCCTTCGAGTTCCATGAAGATTTCACCTTTTGATCTGATGTCCGCCATAATCAAGGGTAAGGTAGACCCCTCCAACGTCTCCTCGGAGGCTTCCAGTGAAGTTGTTTCCATTCTTTTGGAGAATCGCGAGTTTGTTATGGTGTTGACGACTTCTGTAGCAATCTTGATCGGGTGTGTGGTAGTCTTAATATGGCGGAGATCCAACGGTCAGAAGCCGAGGACTATTGAGCCTATAAAGCCGTTAATCGTGAAGGAGCCCGAGGTAGAGGTGGATGATGGTAAGAAAAAGGTCACCATCTTCTTCGGCACGCAGACTGGTACAGCAGAAGGATTTGCAAAGGTAGGCTCAAGCAATTTTGTGCATGGTTATCACTATGGAAATGTATGTAAGCTATAAATTCGTGAGCTTCAGTTGATGGGTACTAAATTCGTTAATGGGTGTTGTGAGCAGGCGCTAGTGGAAGAGGCCAAAGCGCGGTACGAGAAGGCCATATTTAAAGTCGTGGATTTGGTACTATTAACTTTTCTATAATTATTTTTATTGGTTTTGGTTTGTTTGGTGTATGGATTTGATACTTAAGTTTATGTTAATGGTGAGCAGGATGATTACGCGGCTGATGACGATGAGTACGAGGAAAAATTGAAAAAGGAGTCGCTGGCTTTTTTCTTTCTGGCTACGTAAGTTTTTAAACTATTTATGCTTTATCTTTCTAGTATTGTTTTTGGGATGTATTTAATGGTAATTTGATCTGTTGTTGATGGTGTAGATATGGTGATGGTGAGCCAACGGACAACGCCGCGAGATTTTATAAATGGTTTACCGAGGTAGATTTATTTGTTTTACAGTAACTGTAATTGCAATATAAATTCTGAGTGAAATTCAATGATATCTTGATTGTGTGGTTTGGTCGTGATTTTAGGGGGAAGAGAGAGGAGAATGGCTCCAAAATCTTCAGTATGGTGTGTTTGGCCTAGGCAACAGGCAGTATGAGCATTTCAATAAGGTTTGCGTTGCACTCCTACTATAATGTATAATTTTAAGCTTTGAATTTCCAATTATGCGGTACTTGGTAATTGCTATGCTGTGCCTCATGCCTATGTACATTGAATCAGGTGGCAAAGGTGGTAGATGAGACGCTTGCTGAGCAAGGTATTCTTTTGATTTTTTTTTTTTTTTTTGCTCCTTGATGCATCTATTAATTTAGTATGATAATAACTAGTTTGACAATGGGCATTAGGACATGCAGCACTTTTAAGAATGGATAAGTGTTGTCAAATAAAAAGACTTTTCACCAATTGTTTCCCTCACTTCTGTGCACTCCTTTGGTTGCTCCCACTATAATGCTAGCTAATGATTGAAACTTTGAAGCCTGTGCTAATGGTCAAAATTCACACTAAGCATGCAGAGGACACTACTAGCTTGCTACTCACAAATACCTCAACATAGATGACTGTTGGCAATAAAGTAAATGTATTGCAAAGCATTAATATAGTACTTGTTAATTTTTGGTATCATTTTCTAATTCTCCATTTGATAGACTCTCACCACCGATCTGACTTGTCTTCTTCATTTGCAGGTGGGAAGCGTCTTATCCCACTGGGTCTTGGAGATGATGATCAATGCATAGAGGATGACTTCTCTGCATGGTATTGAAATATTTAGTTGATTAGTTATAATTGGGGTGGAATTCTATTTCTATCCAGATATGTAAGAGTAAGACCCTTTTGTCCTCTGGCTAATGACTGTTATTGCAGGAAAGAATTGGTGTGGCCAGAATTGGATCAATTGCTTAGAGATGGGGATGATAAAACTGTATCTACCCCTTACACTGCTGCTGTTTTGGAGTATCGTGTTGTTATTCATGAGCCAGTAGATGAAAGTGTTGAGGAAAAGAGCTGGCATAATGCAAATGGTCATGCTATTGTTGATGCTCAACATCCATGCAGGTACATTAGAGTAGAATCTTAAGTTGTGACTTTGTGTTACTCCATATTGTAATCTGACATGTATTACTTACTCCCCATGAAGAGCAAATGTGGCTGTACGAAAGGAACTTCATACTCCTGCATCAGATCGATCTTGCACTCATTTAGAATTTGACATTTCTAGCTCAGGACTTGTGTAAGTATTTTCATGGGGCTCTATAATTGATAGTACACACTTCTCTGTTAATGTACTAACTCTTCCCTTGTTCTTGTGTATGATTTGTTTCACAGATATGAAACGGGGGATCATGTTGGTGTCTACTGTGAGAATTTAACTGAAACTGTGGAAGACGCACTAACATTACTAGGTTTGTCACCAGATACCTATTTCTCCATCCATACTACTAAAGAAGATGGGACACCACTTAGTGGAATCTCCTTGCCACCTCCATTCCCTCCTTGCACTTTAAGAACAGCACTGGCTCGATATGCGGATCTTTTGAATTCACCCAAGAAGGTACTTCTTTGAGTTTGATGCACCATTGATTTGACCCTTTATTGCTTTTCCTTTTAAGAGATTTACTTTATGTTAATTATTGATCATTCTATTCATATATTTTACAGTCTGCCTTACTTGCCCTAGCTGCCCATGCATCTGATCCTTCTGAAGCTGAACGACTAAGATATCTTGCCTCACCTGCTGGAAAGGTTGTAACAGATTTATGCCATGGGAATTTTAATCTAGCTTTCGTGCTCATCTTTCTAATTTGGATGTTATTCTGGTCTTTGCTTGTACAGGATGAATATGCAGAGTGGGTTATTGCCAATCAGAGAAGTCTCCTTGAGGTCATGGCTGAATTTCCGTCAGCCAAACCTCCACTTGGTGTTTTTTTTGCAGCAGTTGCTCCTCACTTGCAGCCCAGATTTTATTCAATCTCATCATCTCCAAGGTTACTTCCTTTCTCCTACTCTTGCATGGATGTGTATCATGTAGGGAAATAACCTAGTGAATGAAGAGCAAGTTGGACAAGCCTTATAGTTCTTTTTATTCTTGTCCTTTACCATACAGTAAAAAAGAGAATTAATGCCCACATTTCAAGATATTTGGAAACAATAAATTTGCAATGTCTGAGATGTTATAATGATTAAAATGTTTACATACTTCTTAGCCAACCCAATTAACCCTTACATTCTGAAGATTCCTAAATCAAAGTCCGAATCTGAAGATGGGCCGAATGTTGACAAAATAATTACCTAATGAAATATTCTTACTGCATTTTGTAACATGCTAAATAAAAAAAAAAGATTTGTGATTTATTTTATTCTCTTGAATCTATGCTTGTAAATATCCAATATCTTGCGCTTACCTTGTGTAAAAATTGTCCACAGGATGGCTCCATCAAGAATCCATGTTACCTGTGCATTAGTTTATGACAAAATGCCCACTGGAAGGATTCATAAAGGAGTGTGTTCAACTTGGATGAAGGTACTTTTGCTTATATGCTTCCCAAGTTAAGTTTGCTTCTAACTATTTGAGTTGAGCAAGGTATAATCACAACAGAATGATTGGCTTGTAGATAGTTGGTAATATATTCGCAGAAGCGCAAGTATCAGGATGAAATTTATTGTCGAAGACAGCCCTTACCATAATTGTATCTGATAATTAACACCATCACTATAAAGAAAAACTGGCCACTTTCTATGAAATATAAAGTTCTCTGGGACTTCTATTCCCCCATCTTCCTTTTTTAAAAGTGTTATAGTTTTTCCAATAGTTAGCTCAACTGCATATCCCCAAAATTTTGGTAAAAGAAGTAAAATAATTTGAATCTACTGCTTATATTGAATCTAAAATCACTTCGACTAAACTTTTAGCTTGTTTCATTGTGTTTGTTGTCCAGAATTCTGTGCCATTGGAGGAAAGTCAGGACTGTAGTTGGGCCCCTATCTTTGTTAGGCAGTCAAATTTCAAACTCCCTGCAGATAGTAAAGTCCCTATAATCATGATTGGGCCTGGCACAGGATTGGCTCCTTTTAGGGGTTTCTTGCAGGTTTGAACCAAATTACTTGCTTTTCATTTTCATAATTGCTCGAATAATCAAACTGCCTAAGCCAATTATATATTTATATTTATTGTTTTCGTTGCACTTCAGGAAAGATTAGCTCTGAAAGAAGCGGGGACAGAACTTGGCCCCTCCATATTATTCTTTGGATGCAGGAATCGTCAAATGGTGAGTTATCTATCCTTTATGCAGTTTCATGACTTCTATAGGAGATAGATGCAGGAGGTTGGTGTGAGGATATCTCTAGTATATATGGATTACCCAATTTTAATTAATTGTATTTGTATTTTCATAAAGGACTACATCTATGAAGACGAGTTGAACCACTTTGTTGATAGTGATGCACTTTCGGAGCTCATTGTTGCCTTCTCACGTGAGGGACCCACCAAGGAATATGTGCAGCATAAGATGATGGAGAAGGTACCTAACCTCTTTAACCTACTACATTTCTTTCAAATAAGTAGTGTTTTATGTTTAAAACCGATTATTGGTTTAACTATTCTCTTAATCAATGCTTTACTGTGTCTAGGCTTCGGATATTTGGAACTTGCTATCACAGGGAGCTTACATTTATGTGTGTGGTGATGCCAAAGGCATGGCTAGGGATGTTCACCGCACTCTTCACACAATTGTGCAAGAACAGGTATGTTAATAAGAACTATTTTTTCTTGGCCACAAAATGCTGGGGTTAGAGATACCTTCTATTAAGGCTGTTGTCAATTTCCCACTTATCATTTTAAGGGGAAGTGGTGGAAGACTAAGGGTGGAGGGATGAAAGTTGTAGTAATGATTGCCCCCAAGATTTGTGGTTGGAATGAGTGGGATGATTATGGCCAGAGATGAGAGTTGTATTTTTGGTTGGCCACTGTACTTTGTGAATTAAATTTGTGATGTTGACCTATAACTGCAAACGAGAGGTCATCGTGTGGGCATTTGGACAAACACGTCACTTAGTAGTCTACCTCTACAAACAGTCAATAAAAACTTGTTTAAGTGGTGGGATTCACTGACACTCGTTTTGGTGAATTTCCGTGTTTGTCTGTTAGTGTGCTCACCCCTGCTTTCTCTCTCTCCCCCAGTTTTCTGGTCTTCACTATGAATTCTCATAGGTTGTTTTCTTGCTAACCCTTTTGAGATACTATGAAAAATTCTGCGCCTAGCTGATCAAGTTTTGTGCTTGTGAATATCAGGGTTCTCTAGATAGCTCCAAAGCCGAGAGCATGGTGAAGAACCTACAAATGACTGGCAGGTATTTGCGTGATGTTTGGTGACGATCTCTGAATATAGTTAGCCAAGAAGAAGAATTTAATAAAGCTTGCGTAAATATGAGTTGTGGGTCGAAGAATTTGGAAGAGGGGGGGGGGGTACTTGTAAACACCCTCCATTGAAGCCCTCAAAAGAAAAGGGGGGGGGGGGGAGTTGTATGTGCCTGTTGCCTTAAGGGGCACTGGTCCTGTGATTCTTTATTACTATTTTCATATGGATTCTTTTTGTTCATGTAACTTATATAATATAATCTAATTTTGTTTATACCTATACTGTGAAAGTATGAAGTCGTGTTCTTGACTATTATTATTGTGGAATAATTTATGCATCTCTTAAAATTAGTTATAACCCCCTTGCCGACTAGATTTTAAATGCAAATGAGATCAAATAATGCATAAACACATCAAACGACGTGTCGCTTTCATAGGAATTTAAAACTTTTTGTGCTATATAAGTGTGAGGTAAAAGGAAAATAGATATAAAATAATTTTTTTAGAATCTCTTTCCATATAAGAGAATTTTGTTGCAATAAAATTTATAAATAATTTTAGAAATGATATAATAGGCTGAGTTTAATTGAAAATTCATTATTAAGTCAATCAGTTAATTTATTCTAAAATAGTAATCATGGCAATTGCTAGTTGAGCTGGTGACGGAGCATGTGCTTACCAGCCAGCCCTATTATTTGTGTTTCGTTCAACCATTTGATCGATTCCTAATCCATCTGCCAGCAATTGATTGGGATTGGCAGATTCGCAGCATCATACTCTCTCTGTCCTCTTGAAAATGTCTCAGTTTTTAAAGAAACTTTTATTATTAGATTGACCATGATTTTATATTTTTATAATTCATAATTTATTTTTCTAAAATCAATTTATCTCTTTATAATTTAAAATACATTATTTTACACATTATGATTTATTCTACTCTCATTTAATTACTTCGGGATCTTTTGTATTTTAATTAAAATAAAAAATAATTACGTAAATAATAAAGGTAACTAATTCTATTGTTAAAAATGTGATATTATAGCCACAGATCCCATCTTCTTTCATTGTGGGACAGACTAAACCAACTAGGCCATGTTGTGGTTGGTAAGTTGAGGACTTCTTGGCACCACATAATAGAATTATGAATACGACATATATACACTCAATGTCGCGATTAAAAGATATAATTAAATTTTAAAAAATAATTTAATTTATTATTAATGAATATTTTTTTATTTATTAATAATATTTTAATTATAATATATAATAAAAATAATATTTTTAAATTTTTTATATTATTTATCATGATTTAAATATTATTAATAAATAAAAAATTATTAATTGACAATAAATTAAATAATAATTTTAAAATTTAATTATAATAATATAAATATTGTATCTCGACTATAATTTAAATTTTTATTGTAAAATAATTGTTATTATAACTATATATATATATATATATATATATATATATATATATATATATAATTTTGTAATATATTACTATTTAAATATTATTAATAAATAAAAAATTATTTATTAATAATTAATCAAATAATAACTCTTAAATTTAATTATAATAATATAAATATTGCGGGTCAACACACACTGCAGATTGGAAGCAACAGGAGCGGTGGAAATTTCCAGAAATAAATTAAGGGGTTCCACCAAACATGATTAACAGTTCTCATTGAAAGCTACATTATTCTCGAGTTGGTGACAAGGCCATTCAATTTAAACCACATTTTAAAAAAATTTCCCGCCCTCCATCATTGGGTGAGGGGGATGCATCCCATTCACCTTTTCGAGTTGGTGACAAGGCCAACCAATTTAAACCACATTTAAAACAATTTGGGCCTTTTCTATTTTTAAATGTTTTTATTGACTTAATGTTTATTTGATAGTGTTTTTATTTTTTTAATTAAAAAATTTATTATAATAAAAAAAAAAGTGTTAGCTAAATTATTTTTAAAACGTTTTTTCCAATATTATTAGTACTTAATTAATATTTTAAAAAGTACTTTTCACTGTCAAAAGAATATGTTTAGAAATAATATCAAAGTCAGTACTAAGTTTAGTTAAATTTTTTAAATTTTAATCAATTTAGTCATTTTTAAATTTTTATTTAATTAAAATATAAAAATACAATTTTGTAATAAGTTTAGTTATCAATCAAAATAATAAGTTTTTATAATTAAATATTTTAAGGGACGTGGTTAATAAAATTTATATATTTAGACTAGGGCATTTAAAAATATTTAATTAGTTTTATAATTTTCAATTTTAGGTGAATTTTAGATTCAAATCACTATTCCTAAATTTTGTGGTGGAGCTTAAATACACCGAAGTGAGCCAACCAACAACACCCTGAAAATGTAGTGAATATCCGTGGCCAGTGAATAGGATTCTAATATTAAATTAGATATTTAAGTTAATTTTGAGGAAATTCAAATTTTAATTTCCGGAAAATAAGATATTCAATATATAATATTGGTAAATTAAATATAATAATTAAAGTGAATATAAATAATTATATATATAATTTATTAATAATAATATTTTTTTATATCAGATATTTCCGATATTTTTATTCTATACCTAATATTTAGTATTTAATATTCATATTTCACGTATATATGAAAAGTGTATAATTTTTTAAAATTTGAGTAATAAATATATATATCAAATACAAAAATAAAAAATGATCGGTAGCCACCCACCTTTTCCTTTAGATTCATGCAATTTAAAAAGCAAAGCTGGAGGTCTCTGTCATTGAGAAATTCGTGGATGTCAATGACAAGAAGAAATCCTAACCATGTTTACAAGCATTTGTCTGTACTAAAAGGTTTACCATCTTCAAACAAGTCACGGAACCCAAGAGATATCACACGTTTATTTTAGTCTTATTTTAATTGTTTAAATTTTTTGTAAAATTTAACTTATTTTTAAAATTTTTATATTTAAATATATTTTTATAAATTTTTTTTATTTTAAAACTAATATTATAAAAAAATTAATAAAAAATATTCGTCTAAATAATTAATTTAATCAAGAGTTTAGTCATTCCACGTTTAATAAAAAATTTTAATTAGATGAATTTAGGTGAAATAATCAAATATTATTATTTTAAAATAAAAAAACTTTAACTTAATCAAATATTTAAATAAACTATTTAATATATTAAATGTTATGTATCTAAATCAACATTTTTTGTTAATTATTTTTTTTTATAAAATCAATCTTGTCAACTGAGAAAAAACATTTATAAAAAATTAAAAATATATTTCAGTTAAAAAAAAATAAATCAAATTTAACTACATATTTAAAGATTAAAATAAAACCTTATTTATAATTTAATTCAATATAATATAAATAATAAAAATATCAAATTAATATTTATAAAAATTCAAAATAAAAAACATTAGTCTAATTTTCTTAAAATTTGAAGTAGCATCAAAGTAACTTTTATAAACTTTTGAAATTAGAAGGGGGAAACGAATAATTTTCTGAAACTTAAAAAAAAAAAAAAGAAGATGAATACAATCCTCATCAATAATTGGTGGCATCCTACCCCAAATAACCAATGCCCAACATTGAAATTGTAAAGGATTAAATATACTTTTGATCATCCTAATATCATAAATATTTTAATTTGACTCCTCACATTTAAAACAAAACAATGAACCTTCAATTTGTTAAAAAATTATAATTAAATCATTTCATCACATTTAATAAAATGCTAATATGAATATTAAACTACCCACGTGATACCTATATGACTTAATTTTTTCCCATGTCGAAAAAATAATATCATGTCGATCAAAATGTGATTTAAATTGTTTAAACAAATGAAGAATAAGAAGAAAAAAAAGCCACGTTGACAGTTTAAACGACCATATCAACATTTTTTCTTAACATGGATGAAACTATATGACAAAAGAGGACGATTTCAATAAAAAACCATCTAAGCAAAACATAACATATCTTTGAAAAATGAAAAATATAAATAAAGGCCATTAAACACACGAGATTTACCCAGAATCACGTCTAGGAACGTAAAAAAATTTGTGAGTTGGCATCTGATTCGCAGAAGTGAGTGCATCGTTGATCCAAATCTCTACATTAATAAGTACAACAAAGCAGCATTTGAGTGAAGAACCCAAATAAAGAGGGGAAAAAAAGAGACTTCTGTTTAGGCCATAACAAATCTGCAGCTTTTGACATTCTAGTCTTGCTCAGCATCTTCGATTTCTTCATCCTCTGGTACTCCACGAAGGTAGAGAACATTGTTACATCTAAAAAATAAAATAAATGAAACGAAACTTAGATTATATTTTGTTAAGAAGTTGATTTGACAAGAGGGCAAATTGACCCAATCAAATAATCTCATCAAAAAAATAAAATTTGAAAGGTAGCGAAACACAACACAACCTCAAAGGAGGAATTATATATATTTGGTTTCCAGTGTTACGTGTTTGATGTTTCCATCTAGGTCTGAAATACAGATAACACCAGAATGTCCCTGCTCTTTAATCTAAAGAAATTTTTCACAACACCAAATTCTCTCACTTTAAAAGAAAGTTTTTCTCAAATTTTCTTCTAAACTTTATTTTTGGCCATCCTCCTGCATTTCATGACAGTCTTAGTTTGTATTGATACTAAATGATAATGCTAATTTTGAGCATGAAAGGAGATTACCAAACTTCTAGGTTGAGATTAATTTGTTCTATTTAACTTATAACAAGGTTTAAAATTCATATATCATGCCTTCTGACTAACTAATAAAACTAAAAGCCAGAGAGAAAAAGAGTTCTTATAGTAAGCTCAGAGAAACAGCAATTAATCTGAGATCTTGATATCATTTGCAACACACTGAAAATTTATTTATATGAACTAGCAAAACATGACAGCTACTAGCCAATAGTATAATCAAGATACCTGATCAAAATCTCTCCTAAATTTCCAGTAAATTGTCCCTCTATGTACTCTTCAGTGTTGGCCAGCTACAAGTAAATTTACACATAAAAAATAATGTTAGCAACTAAAAATCTGTCACCTTTAAACACAAAAGTTGAAATTGATGAAGACATTTATAGAGGTTATGTACACGTGTCAACAATTTCACAATTAAAAGGGCCAAAGATTAGCAATTCTGGTGTCTACATACTACTAAGCACTTATACACCATATCATGCCTGCAATTGGGTATGCATATGCAAACTATATGCATGCCCTCAAATCAAGTTCCTATCACAGCATAGTTTTCTGCTAAATCAAAGTTTCCAATAATTGTATATCTTGATTGTGACTTTCAGTATGAATTTTGCGCCGTGCAATTTTTCTTAGACAATTATATATCATAAATATTTAACATAATACACCCCACCGTACTAGTATCCTAGCTTTAGATTTCCATATCCACATATTATAACTTTTTGGATAGGTTAAGCGTACCCATATTGGTCCTACATAGAACTACCAAGTGATAACATATTTCAGCCATATGCTATAAAACAAGATTGTAAGGATGAAGTGAAGATGCATTTATTCTTTAAAGGAAGGAAGAAGAGTAATTATGTTATCAAAACTAACAAGAAATATTTTTAGAAGACTCCAAAATGCTACAATTATAGAATCAGCAATAAGCCACCAAAAGTAATTCGATATAATCTAGAAAAGGCACCTGCAAGTTCATATAGGAATCAACTGAAACAAGAAAACCTGAAAAAAAAGAAATTTAATGAAGATCAAAATCCATGAAGTATAAGACCTAATGGATATAATCTGAATGAAAATTCTAACAGTAATGTAACAGGAGAGTTCATTGTGCCATCTAATATGGACCATACCCTTATACTCCATTCCCCACTTTAATTTTACAATAACAGGCTTCCCAGTCAAATTGTTCAAGAAAGGCTTGGGATTAACTGGTATAGTCTGCAGAATGTGGGGAAAAATATAAGTAGAATACAAGGCATGTTAATTTACATCACAATAACTAAATGAATCAAATAAAACATAAATGAATCTCATAGATACATAATCATAATTGCGATGGTCAATGATAGTCAAAAAACCAAAAGAACAGCAAACCAATTTGATCACAATATCAAATTCTTACCAAAATTTAAAAAAAAAAATGATTTAAGCTCGTTATTCTTTGTATATCACATAATTGAAAAAATATATTTATATGATGAGCAAGAGGTTCTAACTTCTAAAAATTTATTCTTACCGCGAAATCTTGTTTAATCTACAATCTTAAGAAATAACTACAATAACAACAACTGAGTCTTTTCGGTGAGTCAGACTTAAAGAAATAACCACAATCTCATCAAATTCTTTAAGATTTTCATATGGAAAGTCTTATCCATCAAGAGACACTAAACAAAATTTTCTTCAAAATGAATTTGGAACTAATTTAAGTACAAAATTGAGCTTATAGAACATAAAATCAATTTACAATATATCTGATGAGTGATGACAATAGAAAGAATTGAAGACTCCTAATTCTTTTAGAACAACCATTTGTATAATCTACATTCTAAGTATTCTAATCAATCAGCATCAAGAAGACCCGAAGAATGGATAAAAATTGGATTCTGTTCACAAATTGTGCTTGAAGCAGTGACCACTCATCAAAATGTGTAAGATCTAAGAAGGAATTAGAAAGGGGCAACAAACTCGTTTTCTTCTGCAGGTGTAATTGAAGAAAAATTTCCGCAGAATAATTCCGTGGAGCATGTTTTTCAAACACATCGCCAGCACCACCTATGGGTAAAACCCACTGCCGCATTTTGAAAAGAAAGTTCATAACAAAGAAATATAAATCAATATCAATGCCCCCATAGAACCCAAGAAGAATCAAACGGAATGGCCCGCTACGACATGATAAAAATGATTAACTTTTTACGGAAAGCGTCGCCCTAGCAGGACCCAAACCATGCCTGGAGAAGATAGACGAAGCCCGAGTGACATAGTTGGAGAGGGTGCATCCCATGTATTTCAGGGTTGGGTCAATCAAAATTCAGAAGCATGCGAAAGTATTTACTACACAGGAATATACAGAAAATGCTACTCACAGCCATTGGGGAAGAGGATATAAGATAGCAACGCTTGGTGGACTAGAGAAGACCTGCCGTGACCGTGATTTTCTAGGGTTTCGGTTGGGGAGCTGGTTAGGGTTTATTTGATGAAGAAATCGAAGGGCGTAGATCGGACCACAGCCCACAGCAATTTTGTCCAAGACGTTAACGACTCGTTTGGAGAGCAGGTTATTATACGTAGGATAGTAGATAGGATAACAGTAAAATAAAATATGAGTGTGATAGTTTTTATTTTATTTTATATTTAGAGTAAATCAGATAATAATAGTATAGGATAAGAATAAGAATGATATAAAATAATAAAATTATATTTATAATAAAATTATATATATAATTATTTAAAATTAATTTTAATATAATTTTTTTATTATTTTATACATTTGTATAAATTTTTAATTATAAAAAAAATATATAATTAACAAATTAATATAAATAAATTAAAATATATCATATAAAAAATACAAAAATATAAACAATAGACATGTTATTTGATTTAGTTACAATATAATTATTTAAAAGTTAAACAATACAAATAAAATTAATTAAATATAACAACATAGTACCATAGCAGATTTAATTATTAGACTAATTCAACCAAAGTGCATTAGAATTGACAGATTTATAATTGAATAACTCCAAAAAACTAATATTTAATTTTAACCACCCCAGTAAATCGAAAACCCAATTTATGTTCCATCTAAAATTCCAATGGTGGATTAAAAAAATGGCTGAAATGTCAAATTCTAAAATTAAAATCGAAGAGACCCAACACAGGAAATCAGAGACAACAATCATGGAACTCCAAAAGCACATTCAAAGAGTCAAACAAAACCTCCAAACACCCAAATCAGTAACATTGAATAAAGCATCAAATTGAAGAAACTCACCTGTGAAGACAAAGCACCAGTCACCATCTTTTAATTACCAGCGAACTTTCTATGAATCAATAAAAGACGAAGGGGACTTTTTCTCAAATCAGAAAGAAGGTAAGGGAGTCTCTCCCTTGATGACCCAACCAACGGCAAAGAAGGCAGCCCCAGCTAAACTTGTAGTGCCCCAAACATAAGAGTACTATCTGTTGTACTATCTAATGAACCCTGTGGCCTGAAAAATTGTTCGTGCCATGGTTTTTGGAATGGATGTTGTTGATTTCAGTGGGAACCCCACTTGAGGAAGACGAAGAAGAAGGAGGAGGAGCATGGGAATGGTTTTTGGGGTCAGTCTCAGTCATGGTAGTAACAGGAAAGACCGAACCTTCTGCTTGGTTTGTGTTCAGGCGATGTGCGAGGGAAGAGGAGCGATGTGAAGCTGCGGTGAGGAGCGACGTCGAGGCTGAAGGTGAGTGAGAAATTTTTTTTTTCTATCCTATCCGGTTGAGTTGTAACCCAGCATATCCCTTGGATTACAATTTTGTATTAAGAGATCGGATATGATAATAGGAAGGATAGTTTTATCCTGTTCTGCTAGTACACCAAACGTGGCATAAGAATAGGATAGGATATATTATCCTATCCTATCTTGCTTATCTTATGCTCCAAACGGGCCTTAAGACTCTCCACTTCCACTTTTCTTATTTTTTTATTATCGTACGGTAAATTTTTTTTGTTCAATCATATTTTTAAAAAAATATAATTGATTAAAATAATAATTTTTATAAATATATAAAATATGTTTAAATGATTTTAAAAATTATTAAAAAAATTTAAATAATATATTTTAAGAATTTTCATTTATATATATAGTTTTTAAAAATATTCTTATTTATTTTTTTTAATTTTTTTGTTTGTTTAGTTTTTTAACAAAACATATAATAAATTATTGTTAATAATTTATTAAGTTTACATTAATTTTAAAATTATATTTTATTTTTGATAAAAAATTTCCACCTTCATGGAAATCACTAATTCTCACCCCCTCCATAGTAATCTTTTCATATAAATCTTTATTCAAAAAATATTTTCAAGAATTGAAATTTTTTAAGAATCATAGTTTTTATTTTGAAATCAAACAAAACAAATTTCAATTTTTATATTAAGATTTTCAAGAATTCAAATTTTTTTCTCCTACCAAATACTCCCTTGGTATAAAAAAACAAAAAAGCACATACCACAAATGGAAGTGTATTACAAGCTTTATTCATTTTTATTTAGTTTAAATACATTTTTAATCCTATTAATATTACAAATGTACTCAAAACCAATAAAAGTGTTCCTTGTATTTTTTTTTAAAATTTCAATGTTGCCCTTTTGTCACAAATTTATTAACCATTTAACTGACTTTACTTAGACCATCTCTAATGGGAGTGTTTAAACTACAAAGTAGGGTTGTACAAAATCGAACAAAACAGACTGAACAAAATCAAACCATCAAAAAATCGAACAAAACTGATCATGGGCGATTTAGTTTGGTTTTTTTTAGGGTGAACTGAGCGGTTCAGTTCAGTTGTCGGTTGAAAAAAATCTCCAACCAAACTGGATCGAACCAACCGTCATAATCTTTTTTTTTTGGACAAGTGGAAAACCACTATTGAATATATTAGGCATATAGCCAAAAATTAATTAGAAGACAAATGTAGATAAATTAAGTCTAACTAACTTAATCCTACAGCTTTTAAAAATACAAAAAATAAGATAACAGGTCTTACAATCAGAGAAAGTAGAGGCAACACACCTCATAAACACCAGTTACCAAAATTACATTTCAAAATTTCAAATAAACAACAATACAACATCTAACAAAATAAGGAAAATAGAGACACTTTTAGGAGAAGAACTACATCTCCCAACCCTCTCTAAGGGATAGGTCTCTTCGATTTCTTCCTCCAACTAAATCCATAGTTGTAGATTTGATCATTCTATAGTCAAATCTGAAAGTAGAATTATAGATCTATCTTCAAAGTTGTAAATCTGGATATTGAAATGCAAAAACTTGAAGCTCCAACACCTCTTGTAAAAGAAGAAAATTCTTCCCTTATAGGAAGTAAAAGACTCTCATAATGAGAGAAAGCAGCTTCCCTAAAGGAAGAGAACAGTTTCCCTAAAGGAAGAAAAACAGTAAAAACAAAGGGAGAAGACAACAAGGAGAGTAGGAGACTACCATGGCAACCTTCTTCTCCTGGAGGCACTCCTTAGGTCGAAGGAGGAGAGAGGGGACAGAGATGTAGGGGAAGGCGTACAAGGGTAAACAAAGTAAATAGGGGGAGAGGTATAGCTTGCTGCAGTGCGAGGAGGGGGGAGGGACTTTGTGGCTAGGGTTTGGAGGCTTCTGCCCTAGTGCAGAGCTACAAAGAAAGGAGTCTCTGACCCATGTGAGGCCAAGCCCGATTTCCTTCAAGCCAAAATTTGTAAAGGACATCAGGAATTATAAATTTTTTTAAACTAGCGGGCCAGAATGTAAAATGGGAAAAAATTGAAATGGGCTAAAAAAATTGGCGAAATCAACAACAAAAACTGTTGAAATGAGCCTACAAAATCGAAAAATCGAATCAAACCGAACCGCTTTTAATTGGGTCGGTTTGGTTCGGTTTTCTACACCTTAACAAAACTGATTAGGTCTATTTTTTTAAAAAAATTTGTATAGTTAGTTCGGTTTGGTTGAGCCTCCAAAATTGCACCGCGAACACCTTTACCACAAAGCCATAGCAAGCAATGCGTCTTACCCGTAAACGCAAGTGTATTACAAGCTTTATTCATTTTTATTTAGTTTAAATATATTTGTAGTTCTATTAATATTACAAATGTACTCAAAACTAATAAAAGTGTTCCTTGTATGTTTTGTTTTGAAAATTTAATTGTTTCCCTTTTGTCATAAATTTATTAACCATTTAACTGACTTTACTTAGACCATCTCTAACGGAAGTACTTAAACCACAAAGTTACAATAAGCAACACATCTTACCCGTAAGCAACCACTGAAGTTCTCCACCATAGCACTACCTTGCTTATGTAAGCAATGTTGCTCAAACCCAAATTTAGGACCAAAAATCATAAAAAAATTGTTGGCTCCATTTCTTCTTCCATCAACCGGTATGTCATTAGTTCCATTTTCTTTCTCTATCAAGGTCTCAAAAAAAACTCAAAATCGGTGTGCAGTCTGGATTTAATCTTGACTAATCAAAAAAATAGAAGGAAACCAGATATCAACAACTCAGATTTGATTGGACAACCATAAATCAAACATGAAAATCAACCAAAAATCAAAAACAAAAATCAACCAGAAATCAATAAAAAAACTTGGAAAAACAAAAGGTGAAAATGAAACAGAAATCAACAAGGAAACCAGAAATCAACAAGAAAACTGGAAATCAAAAACAGAAATAAACTTGGAATTAAAAACAAACAAAGATCAACTTGAAGCTACGACGAAAAATAAGAAAATCAAAAACCAGAAAAATAAAGATGAAACTATCTCCATGAAATCCGAACAGAACATAATATAGAATTCTATTTAGAACGAAGAGGCTCAAAGAACGGAGGAAGAATGAAGAGGCTTGGAGAAACTTAGAGAGGTCCGAATGAAGAACGAAGATTGGGATGGAGATTTGGAACGAAGAATGAAACTTGAAGAGGCTTAGAGAAACTTCTGGAATGGGATAGAGTGGCAGAAAAAGAATAAAACTAGAGAGGCTTGAAACCAAAGAGGCTTGGAGAAACTTCCAGAATGGGATAGAGATGCTTGAAGAAGCTAGTCGCTCAAGTCAGGGTTGGAGAACTTGTGGATCTGAAGAGATTGGAATAAGAACGAAACCAAAGAGACAACGAGAAACTTCCATAATAGGATGGGATTTTAATTGTGGATTTGAATAAAAAATGGATAAGATAAATAATAAAAGCATATTTAGGAGTTGGAGATGGAAAAAAGCTTCCAAAATTGCAATGGAAAAAATGAAAAAAAAAGTTTTCAAAATTGCAATGGAAAAAATAGATCAGGCCTATTATTATCGTTAACAATAAGTGAAGATATTACCATTGGACAGAGTCGTTCAAGATGTAGCTGTTGGAAAGTATCAATATTACTTTATAAATTGTGCCTTATTTTGAAGATTTTACACTGAAATCCTCAATTTATCAATTTGATTTGTAGTTTTCTTCAACTCACAATTTCATTTGTTTTGACAAATGGATCTCAATTAATTTAATTTGAATTCTTTATTAAATTTTATGCAAAATTATCAATCTCCCACTAGCGAAAATTCTCAAATTTCTCCATTTTTTTAAATCCATAAAGTAACTCAAATATTTGAAAATTTAATTTGCTATGTTTTCATTCCAACCAACGAATCCTGCCATATTTTATAGGCCTCCAAAGGGTACTAGTAGTGTAAAGTCCACTCATCAAGAGCCTAAAATACTAGTCAGGTCCATGTCCTAGTCTCTAGTTTTACAATTTTTTACCCATGTCGATTTGAAAAATATTGTGCTTGATGAAGGAAAAGGAAATGCAAGTAAAAAAAATCTCGAGTCAGATTCACAATGGAAGATTTTAATAAGTGCAAATTTTGCCATGATAGTCATTCTTTGCCTATGTGCCTTTTGTATTGCAATGAAGTCAACATTGTCTGAAGAAATGTCAGTTGGTTTTTCTTTGCCCTTCCTTTTTGCTACTTTTATTCCCATTTGGCGAACTAAAGTAGGTGATATTGGGTTGTATGTGCATTCAAATGGTGTCTCCAGATTAGAAGATGATGAGTACGCCCCAAAAGCAGAAATATTTGTTTTTTTTAAAGAACTCTCACTTAATTTTACCGTCCATTTAAGTTCATCTTTCAGTAGTCGCCATGCATGCTCAAATTTGAACTGTTCACCTTCATCTTGAGAAAAAATAGTATATGCATCAGCTATGATGTCCTTCTCTGAGCCTCCACTTTTTTTTCCAATGAAAAGCTTGTTTGTAGCACCCAACAAACTTTTGAACAACACTATTCAACCGATGCCATCGAGATTTTTGTTGAATGGATTTTCTCTCTCGTAGCTGACCATGATGGTAGTTATAATTATCTTTTATTCTTAATAAAAAACCATATATTTTTTTGGTCAACTTCAACAACTGCATCCTTTAAAATATTGAACCATGCTTGAATAAAGTAAAGAAAACAAGTTAAAAGAGAAAGAGTTGAAGTTGAAGGAGTTGGAGATCTTCTTCAAGGATACATTTGGGATGACAGAGAGACAACGCCAATATCATGAAATATTTTGTAACATGATTAGAGAATCATATAGAATTAGTTAAGATAATGTTATAACCTAATTAGAATTGATATGTAACTTAATAATGCTATTTCATTTGTTTTTATTCAAACTAGCCGTTATATTATACACTATATATAGTCTTTACATAAGAAATTTTTTTAACACCGTTCAGTTGTTCAATCTTTTCTCATTTTCTTATCAAATTTTGCTCCACTTACACTATTGAATTATCCATCAAATGGATCCAAACCATTCAAGCAATTGCAAAATATTCGAGTAGCAAATCAAAGAAGTGAAAATTATGGACAACTCTGAAAAAGAATGAATGAGGACAATACTTGAAAGGCGAAGACAACAACAAGGTGACATCTCCAATTGGCGTACTTGTAGAAGAACAATTATCGAAATCGCGAAGAAGGGCATAACCGATTGTTCATTGAATACTCTGAAAATTCAATTTACACAGAGGCTCAAATTTGACGAAGGTTTCGAATGTGAAGGCATGTGTTCTTTCAAATTGTAGAAGCCCTTGGCAATCATGATGAGTATTTTTGATGGAGGGTTGACGCAACTGGTAAAATAGGCCTTTCACCCTTGCAAAAATGCACTGCCACTATTCATATATTGGCATAAGATTGCTTGCTGATAGTGTAGATGATTATGTACGAATTGATAAAAACACTATAATGGAATGCTTAGAGAGATTTATATGAGGTGTGAAAAAGGTGTTTGGGTCTGAGTGCCTAAGAAGGCCTAACAATAATGATATTAAATGCTTATTGCAGATAGGGGAGGCACGTGGCTTTCCTAGAATGTTAGGTTCCATTGATTGTATACATTGGGAATGGAAAAATTGTTTGTATTGTGGAAAGGCCAATTTTGTCAAGGTGATCATGCAAAATCCACTATCATACTTGAAGCAGAGGAGTCATAAGATTTATGGATTTGGAATGCATTTTTTGGTATTGCGGGTTCAAATCATAACATCAACGTGTTAAACCAATCTAATGTGTTTAATGATATTTTGAATGGATAAACTCCCAACGGACAATATAAAGTGAATAGGACTCAGTATAACATGGGGTATCATTTTGCATATGGTATTTATCTAAAATGGGCTACATTTGTCAAGAGAATTCTAGTGCTGCAAGAAGAAAAGAGAAAATTGTTCGTCCAACATCAAAAAGCAACAAGAAAGGATGTGGAGCGGGCGTTTGGAGTGCTCCAAGCTCGATTCTTGATTATACGTGGCCCGGTGCATGTTTGGTGTATGGATACATTCAAGCATATAATATATGTATGCATCATATTGCATAACATGATCGTTGAAGACGAACGACACACATATGGTCGTAATTTTGATTATTCTTATGATCATCTAGACAATGACATCTCAACAGTTGAAATATCTAATAGTTCTCATCCCAATTTTGTAACATACCTACAAAGGAGAGCACTTGTTTGTTAAAGACAAATTCATTGTAAACTACAAGGAGACTTGGAGCATATTTGGGAACGTTTCGGATATAAGAATAACCAAAATTAAATTTTCTTTTAGTTATATCATGTTATGTATTTTTCATCACTTTTAATTATTATTATCAAAAATATTACTTGAAATAAATTTGTATTATTTTTAATATGTTTTAAGTTTATTTATTTATTTATTGTTTTAAAATTAAAATACAAATAAGTTAATATTTTAAGTTGCAACAGAAATAAATATGAATAAAATATAAAGATGTGGAGTAACTTGTGGGCCTTATTTAGTGAATTTTTGAAAGTTACACCATTGGAGTGAAGAGTTACTTAAAGTAGTGCAAAGTTGTTTAAAAGAAAAAGTGATAATATGGCAATGTAGGACCCACTTAAACAACTTTTGAGAGTTGCATCATTGAAGATGCTCTTAGGAGGTCGTTAAATTCACATTAGGACTCCTATGTGGACCGACGATGTCCACATAGGCAACACGTAAGCAGCCACATCACCTCTTTCTTGACACATGGGTTAAGTCTTCTACATCATACCAATATTCACCCACAATTAATTGAATGTTTGCTCTAAATCATTTAGGGCTCAAACTTCACCCAAAAGACCTTCACCTTACAAATAACAACAAGAATTCATCGAGAACCCACCCAACATCAATAATCAATGCGAAGCCATCATTGCCACCAATGGCATAGGGCAAGGGTGGGTTTGACAAGTTTAATGGCTAGCTATGTGTTGTTATTTTAATTAAAACTCACAAGCGTATAAATTTATTGGAGTATAGATTTAGTGGTATGTAAGGGCGATCTCACAAGGATTTCCAATTAAGAGAAAATCTAATTCAAATTCAAAATAAATATTTTTAACCTAATTGTTAAGATTTTGTTTTGTGAGAAGAATTTTAAACAAAGTATGTAAGAAATAAAATACTGAAATTAAATAAGAATGTATTCAAAGTAAAGAAACATGTTAAGGTTAAGGGTTCCACTCTTGGTATATTAAATTAAAATAAATTTTAACTCTTTTATTACTCAAATGGAATCCTCACATAAATGAGGTTCAATTCAGAAGATATGTTACTTTAAACTAACTTTGGTTTACATATGACACTTTTATTGTATTACTTATAATAAAATAACTCTTGTAAAATGGATTCAAGTATACACCGTGCCAATCATTATATTATCTACAATAAATTAAGAATGATTCAAGCATTTATTGTGCCAAAGGTTGTCTACAATGTATCAAGATTCACTCTTTATAAAATAAAAAATAAAAATATGTAAAAGGAAGAAAAATATAACAACAGATAGGTGGTAGAGTCAATAATAATAATATAAAGTAGGCAGTAAAACTATCCATTAAAAAATAAAATAACAAGAAAATAACAATAAAGGGGCGACAAAACCTTCCTTTAAAAAAAGAGGAGCAATAAAGCCAACCTCTAAGAAATAAAATAAATAACAGGGGGCAACAAAGCCATCCTTTAAGAAATAAAATAGCAAGAAAATAAATAATAAGATAAATATAACATCAAATATAAATATTGAAATTAAGAGTTAGATAAATTATTATTTTTATAACAAGAGTTTCACCTTTTCACCTTAGCATTAGGAGATTAGTTTTTCATAATCAAGGTAAAAAAATAAAATGGAAGATGAAGAAGCATGATAATATTATAAAAGAAAGTAAAGATACAAAATGTCTAAAGAGAGAAACATATTACAAGAACTTAGAACTCTAATAAAAGCTTTTCCAAACTCACTCTCAGCTCTCTCACAAGCCTTTCCAAGCCCTTTATTTATAGATGCAATTAGGTAATTGTCAACAATAGTGGCTAACAAGTTTTATTAAGTTGACAAATTAGGCACTGAAAGTAATTCTTGAATTATTGCTTCATATCCACTGAATATGCTAACTTCATAAACATAAAAGTTGTAGATAATTTGATTATATTTCCATCCATATAAATGGTGGACAAATTGGATTCATAATTTATGACTTATGGTCAAAATACTAGAGTAAGGTCGGACTGAACTACAATAGTAAATAGATTCTATTCTAGCACAATTATGGCCGTCTTAATATCCGATTTTACTGACTACGTGAACATAAAAGTTGTAGAAAATTGTATATTTTATTCAACTACTAAATTTCGTATGCATTGAATATGTATTTTCTGAAATAGGGCTCAAATATTATAATAAGGTTGGGCTGGACTGCAACAATAAACATGTTCTTTTATAGCTCAATTTTTGCTCTTTGGATATCTGAATTTGCTAAGCACATAAACATGAAAGTTGTTTGAAATTGTGTCAGTTATTCATCTACCAAATTTCGTACATATTATATACATATTTTTTGAAATACGACTAAAATATTACAGTAAAATTAAGTTGAAAAGTAAGTAGCAAACATATTTTTAACATTAGGTATTCTGCCTTGAATATTTATATTTCAATTCTTTTAGAAATGTGGTCATAAATTAAAATTGAATTAATACATATATCTATTAGAATACGTTTTAGGAGTCAAAAAGATAATGCTCATTACTCAGCATTATCTTGTCTATTTGATTTATAGACATAATTTCTAAAAAAAGTTACAATTTAGTTTTGATTCCTTCAATTTAATCCATTTTCTATTATTTTTACCATCTATAAAAAATACACAAAACTAAAGACAAATAAAGATGATAAATGTTTAATTAAAATAAAAAATAAGATGAAAATATTTAATTTATGAGTATAAAATTCACTCATCACTATGTATTGAGGTTAGTACTTATTCCAAAAATTTTATGCAAATTTTTGCAAATCCTAACTCTAACTGTCTCTTTCTACTGAAATTGGTTCTGTATGTTTGGAAAGAAGCCAAGCCCATCTATATTGCTTTTACTTTGTTCTTGTTTGTTTGTGCATATAGAAGATGCTTGCTCTGTTAAAGTTAGAGAAAGATCACTGTTAGGCATGTGATAAGATTTTTTTAATTGATTTTTTTGAAATTTATTGTAGGCCTACACCATTAGGCAGTGTTAAATTTGTGTATAAACATGGTGAGCATTTTGAAATGCAATCCACTATCCAATATGTTGGAAGGTTGATAAGTTTAATGGAACTAACCCTAATATATTGTCTATAATTGAGATAAGTAAAATTGTAAAAAGTTTTAGTCATCCCAAGTCAAAGGTACCTAAACACTTAATTCAAGTAATTTAGGACAAATAAGCAGCACACCACTAAATACAAATTAGGGCAATTTACACATTCATTTATCATAATAGATTATATTCATTATTTTTTTAACCTAAAGATAAGTGATTTTATTTTATTGAAATAAGAAAATGAGGAATAACCCCTTGATACATTAAGACAAGGATTTCAAGAAATCTTAAAGTACACAATCAATCTTAAAAAGCATTACTGTATTTGTCAAAAAGTGACTCATTGATAAGAAAATGAAGATGCATATTTTATGGAGACCAAATTTTCTATGGTAATGTAGAAATACTTGTTAAACTCATATTTGGCTATATTTTCTCTAATAAAATTGATGTGCTTCTCAAGACTTAATTTTTCAATTTTTATTAGGGGAAAATACATTTTTCCACCCTAATTTGTGAGTGCAATTACAGTTTGCCCCCTTTTTTTTAATTGGAGTAATGTCCCCCCCCATTCTTTATTTTTGTGGCAATCTCCCCCCCTCCGTCTAATTTTACTCTTAAATATAATATTTAGAGACATGAAATGTCTTAATTATCCTTCAAGTTTTTTTAAAAAAATTATTTTTCCTATTTTTAAAAATACTTTATTTTAACAAAAGAAATTCCTTTTCTTATTTTAAAAAAGAACCATCTTCAATCTCCACCAAGTGTCTTTACTGTCGCACACCTTCAACGTAAAAAACGATGCTCCCCCAAAATTGTGCACTCATCATTTGTAATGGGAGCACCGGTCACCTGAGGGAGAAGGAAATACAACCACTGAACCATGACCCAGCCAGCATGAGCTTTAACAGCCACCGCGAGTGCCACTGGATCTAGGAACGCAACTTCTATTTTTCAACGTAAAAAATGCCAAAATCATTGTTGCTCACACATAATTCGTAATGGGAGCATCGTCCACCTTAGGGAGAAAGAAACGCAAACTGAACTGTGACCCAGCCACCAGGAGCTTCAATAGCCATTGCGAGCGCGACTAGCTAGTGACTGTGCTTCACCAGCATGCTTTAACAACCACCGCGAGCAACCATTTCTTGAAATTCCAAAATAATCACACCGTGGACACCTCTCACTCTTTGATTCTATGACCATGCATAAATCTACAAATGGACGGCAAAGCTTTAGGTAGCAAAACGTAAAATGCATATGTAGCATGGATTTTATAGATATATAGAAAAATATAGCATAAGGCCCAGTAGTTATAAAAAGAATTGTAAAGCATGTGATGAAACACTGATGTTGTCTCTCTGGCTATAGACATTCGTTTTGTGGTCCCAAAGTGTTGCTGAAATTTTTTGTTGTTGTCATAGAGATGCCTTTGCTAGTATTTCCTCAATTTAATTTAAAATGTATTAATATAATTGAAAATCTAATGATGTAATTTAGAACTTCTTGATGGAATATAAAGTGTAATTTATAGTGATTTCACCATGATTATACTGTAGCAATAAAGTGTGTTGGTAAAATTTTTTTTTTCATATTATTGTCTCAACTTTTTCAAAGGTCAAAGTCTCTTGTTTTAGAAGGATAGTTTGTGGAAACAAACATATTTACTTTTTTTGATTAAAAAATTGTTATGCATTTCAATCATACCTTACATGCCTATTTGACCGACTTTATTTAGTTTGTGACACAAAATAATCATAGTTGAATAATGGATTCATTTTATTTAATAATGCCATATATACTTGCAAAATTACAATTTTTTTTTCACAGGGTCAAAGAAATCACATGTAAATTTTATTGTGCACTATGGTGGCAGACTACATCAGGGGATAGAATAAACCAATTATATAGGAGGTAGTGTGACAACCATAGACCCTATGGATAGGGATGTTGTGTCATATTTTGAACTTATGCATGAGTTACAAAAATTCATATTGAAAGTAAGTATATAGAGAAATTGAGAAGAAATCCATATTGGAAGGTTGCTAATATGATGGCAGAGATAACTGCTAATTTGAAGACTGATATGTCACTACACCAAGTTTATAGAGCCAAAGGAAAGCCATGAAAGGCCATTTATGGGTAGTAAAGTCATCAATACAAAAGAGTGTATGATTATGCTCAAACCCTTTTTGACCACAATCTAGGAAGTACAGTGAAGGTACATGTTGCCGACCATGGTGTATTAGAAAATCGTGTATTTAAGAAGATGTATGTCTCATTAAGAGCAATGAAGTCAGGATTTTTGGCTGGTTGTAGAAGGTTTGAAGGTCTGGTTGGCTGTCATTTGAAATCTCCTTTTGGAGGACAGTTACTATCAGCTATTGGGAGGGATGGAAACAAAAATTTATATCCAATAGCATATGCCATTGTTGAGATAGAGAACAAGGATATGTAGGTATGGTTTTTAGAAATGTTGTTACACGATATTGGAGGAGTTCCAGAACTTGACTGGTCATTTATATCTGACAGGCAAAAGGTAATGCAGTTGTTTATGGTTTTGTATATATATTCTACATGAATTGTTTAATTGAAGTTTCTTCTTATATGTTGTATTTCTTTGGATCTATACAGGGTCTGATTTAAGCATTTCAGCTGCTTATGCCAAATGCAAATCACAGAATATGTGTTAGGCATCTTTATGCTAACTTCAGGGATTGGGGACATAAGGGCCAGAGGTTGAAAAATTTATTATGGGAGGCTACAACTTGTTCAACTCCAAGAGAATTCAACAACACCTTGGATATGATTAAGGGATTGGATGCTAGTGGTTATAGTTATTTGGCAACCGTGGACACAAAAACATGGTGTAGGGCATTCTTAAGTACGAGATCCAAATATGATTTATTAGTGAATAATTTTAATGAAAGTTTCAATAATTACATCTTAGATACAAGAGAGAAGCCACTAATAACGATGATGGAGATAATTAGGATGAAATTGATGAGAAGAGGGAAGGCTTCATACATTGCTTCCGTTGTCTAGCCAACAAATTCCTCCATCTTCTGCCAGTGGAAGTTATGTACAGCATAACCAACGACTGAAACATATGGTTATGCCCACTATTCAGACAACTATCAAAAGAATTTCAATGAAGGACGATCCCTAAAAGAATATAAAAAAGAAGAAGCCTTGGAAATAGTTTTAAATATTGTGTTTAGTGCCTATTACTTTTAATGGGAGGTTTTTAACTCTATTATATTCCTTTATTGTAATGCCCCCAATTTACATTACGTAGAATAAACATTTTTTTTAAATTATTATTTCCGCAATAAGATATTTTCCATAAAGATACATAATTCAATTCTTTATCATAGGAACAGATATATATAGGATCTCTCATGTATACACAATATACAGACCAATTCTATAAACATCAAAGTATAGCAGAAATGGAGATCCTGCCTGTAGCGTTCAGAGCACTCTAGAATACAAAGACAGTATAATTCAAAGACCGTGAGTCTTGGAAGCAACGTAGACTTACCCAGAGAATATATCATCGATTTGCCGAATCAGACTCTGATATTCTTATATGAAAAATATGAAAATATCGTGTAGTGAGTTTGACAACTCAGTGAGCAAATAATTCCTCCTATGACCTCTTAGGTCAGCATATGGATGTACTTATATTTTAAAATGTGTCACATAGAAAATACAGTTCAGAAGTACATTCATATGAGACCTGTATTTCAAATATTCTCAAATCAAAGGATATTCAGATATCCAAAACCATATGCACCATGGTATGATCATTAAACAAATGTTATTATGCTCAGCTATATAAGCTATAGTAAAATATTATGATTTAGAGATAAAATCTTCAGTTTAATGCTCTTGCCTCACTCGGCAATCTGGTCAATGTAATGAAAATATAACTCATTTGCTATATGCATAGACCTTTACCACGGTCACATTAAGTGATCAAAGAATGTGAGTACATCACCCTCTTGCCCCCCACATAAACACTGTCACCCAGTTGGAGCGGCTCTTCCCCGGCTCACTCAGGCTAATAGGGCGTCCCCTATTCGGTACCGTCATAAGCCATACAACCAGCCGATATTCATGAATACATATAAATACATGTAAAATTATCAAGCAACTCGCCATGAGCTTTACGCTTGTCATATTTATCAAGCAACTCGCCTTGAGCTTTACGCTTGCATTCAGTCTCATTTATAATATGACATGCATCATTTTCACAAGTATATAGCTTTCAAATCAATGCATCGTGTACATAATATTCACTTTATAAAATAATGATAAATACATTTTGAACCACATATTCAATGAGTTCCAAAATCCGTTTCGAAAACCATACTCTTCTTGAACTATGTGCCAGTTCGTAAGCAAAATAAATATTTTAACACATTTTAGATATTTATGATAGCATAAATAATTGTAAATAGAAACAATTATATATTTATAGTTCAAGAAGAGCACAGAGTAAATCATAGAAAGAAGTATCTATTCACAAGGTAAGGCTACTGGTTGGACAGCCCTAGAATATACTTTTTCAAGTCGAATTTGACCAATTAGACCTAAAAAACGTGTCCGGAGGGTCCAAAAACTTAGAAAAATGACTCCGAGAGCTTGGTCACTTTTCACTCACAGAAAAACACTATTCACCCCCCGAAAATCACTATTCACGACGAACAAAAAGTTGTCAGATAGCTGAAAAATTTTATATCCTAAGGTTTAACTAGCTCCTGAATCCATCTACGGTGACAGAATTTCAATTAGAGGTCTCTAAGTAAGAGTTTCAGAATTTACCTTTTTTCTTAAATTTTCTACTTCAGATTTTCGACAATTCAATGATTGATTTGAAAAATTGATCGGTCAAAACCGTAGTATTCTTCGTCCTGAATTTAGTAACACCCTTAGTTTTGAGATCGGAATCCAATAGGCATTCCAGATCTAGAAAAAAAGTTGAAGGTTACTATTTACTCACTATTCATCTTCTCCATTTTTTTTTCGAAATTTGCAGAAGTGCCGTCTCCCTTCTACGTTCCCTTCTCCTTATATTTTTTTTTTATTTTTTTATAATAATAATAATGATTTAATAATTGAATAATAGGATTTTCTTTTATATAAATTCATATAAATTTCGTTTTTTATCCTAAAATATCTCAAAAATTTCTAAAAATTTACATTCTCATAAACCTTTAGTTAAATTCTTAAATCATGATTTTTCTTGATTAAAATCGTAATAAAAAAATCATTAAATAAATATATTTATACATAATAAAAGAAAAAATATTTCTAAAAATACAAAAAAAATTTATTAAATGCCAATATAATTATTTTAAACAAATCAATAATTATTGTAATTAAAAATATACTTACTTTTAGTATAACATAATCCTTTTTAAACAAAGAAAAATATATATTTTTATAACAAAACATTATTAATGAAAAACAAAAATTACGGGATGTTACATTCTTTCCCCCTTAAGAAATTCGATCCTCGAATTTCAGCCCATCCTATCACATGTAAGGAATGAAATCAATGCATAATTCGAAGTTACCAACCTTATTACTCAAATAATTGGGGATATCGTTTCTGTGTAATATTTTTACTTTTTAAATTGTCTCGTTACTTGAGTGATTTTGTCATATAACTTAACCATAGGGATTTCTTTCATCCATAAGTTCTTCACTTATCGATCAACAATAAACATCAATTGTACCCATAGTTAAGCCAAATTTTTGTCCAATTGAATTTTTTTGGAATTAGGTAACATAAGAAGAATCTAATATGTACTTCTTTCGAAACCTCATTACCTGTTTCATTGGTGATTTCTTCAAAAATATGTGGTTACTGATGAAGATTTGTCGTGATCTACCAAAAATGTTACCGAACCCCTATGATGCAGTATAGGGTAACTCCGGATCGTCTCTCAAGGAATGCTAATGTTAAATGATAGCTTCAAGATCTAACGGGGGGGGGTTGGATTTTATCACAATCAACTAGATCACAATTGTAAAATTGGACAAAGATTATATTACCGAAAATGTAACCTCACTAGACGTTCTTCAAGAATTCATTCGGTTTATCCTAGACTAAAAATGATCAATCAAGTTGTTGGTTGATTTTCAGTTATAATCGAAATCTCTGCATCATAACCTTCATCATTCAAAATTCGATAACAACATATATTACAAATTCATGCCATCACATACAACTTGTAATCTGTTATTTATCTGAAGATCAAATATCAACCAGTCTATTTCCTTTGTTTCATGCAATAGAATCAAGGTTTATCAATCAAAATTCTATCTCATACATCAAACTTGAATGGATAACAGAAATCTCTATATATTCATACAAGATTCGAAATATTTCAGAGAACAAAGAAGATGATGTAAACTTGATTACAATACAAACTGAATCTCAAAACCTAACCGAATTCAAGAGGAAGTCCAGCTGGTTACAAAGTTCTCTACTCTGCCATGGATGTCCAAGCTCTCTCCAGAGGATGAAGATGAAGATAGATGTGTGTATCAGAGTGGTAAGTGGTCTGAATTCCGAATTCCCCCCACTTAGACCAAAGGAAGGGAATCTTAATCATTAAAACCGACCAGGACAACATGTGACAGCTCTGCTTTCGGCTGCATGTGTTTCTCCAGCCTTGCACCACTAATTAGGGGTCCCAGATGCCTCTGGATGGCAAAGTGGTCTTCATATGAATTATTCCTCTACGTCATGGGGTTCCAGGGCCACCGAAATCATGCCAAACGGACATATCTAACTCAGTTTATGGCCATCGAAACACCCAAAGGTCAGATTCTGTTTGTGCTGCCTATGTATTGGACTCTTGGTCCAATTCGGCCTATTGGACCTCCGAACTGGGTCTTGGGCTCTTCATGAAAGTTATGGGCATTTGTCTTAGCTTTCCTACAAGACCGAAATCAGAATTTTTGGTGGTTTCAAACTCCAAATATAACCGAAATACACAGACAGGTTCAAAAAGATGGAATTGCCGAAAAAAATCTCAAAGACTAAAATAAATCTCAAATCATAAAACCTAGCTTAAGTGATAAAAATAAGTGTAGGAGAGGATGAAAACACTATACATGATGATCAAATAATATATAGAAATGATGTTTATCAAATTCCCCCACACTTTTCCTTTGCACGTCTCGGGCAAACTAAAATTCAAACAAACTAGAAAATAAAGGAAATAATCCAGGATTTACATTCCAACAACTTTCAAGAATGCAAAAGATAAGTGAGCAAGAAGAACGTTAAATGCTTTAAGGAATCAAGACATTCATGAATTTATTTCTTACACTTCCAACTAAAAAGCATGGTGATTTCAATTGAATTATGTGAACTAAGAATGATAGGTTCTTACATGATATACTCTCAATTCTCAAGTGTTTAAAAAAGGAAGGTTTGTGTTTTCACTCAATACAACTCATGACAATTTGCACTACCATAGGCTTGCTTCTGTTCTAATCTCCACCAATTTTAAACACATGCATGCACAAATCAAAGGGAGTTTATTTAAAGTTGCAATGGGGCTAAGGAAAAGGAAGGGATGAAAAAGATAACATGGGTATGGAAATTAAAAACTAAAGAGAGCATGAGAACATTGGGAGATAAAATGAGCAATATGCACTAAAATCATCCAAAAATTTCTATACATCTTTGTTTCTTTGTTTTTTTTTTCTATAAATTTTTTTTTTTTTTTTTTTTTTTTTTTTCACATTCAATTCTCTTTTTTTTTTTTTTTCTTTTTTTTTTTTTTTTTCATCTCTAAAATTCACATAGCCATTCATAACTCTAAAATTCACATAGCCAATTGATTTCAAAATTACAACTTCTTCTCCCCCACACTTGGATTTGTCTGTCTCAGACAAAGAACAACTCATCAAATGATCAACCAATGCTCTCTTACTCCCTAAGGTAAGGTAAATTCATGGTTTCATGCTTAAGGTTGGTAATGAGGGAATTGGAAATATTAGGGTCAAAGGGAAATTGTATTAGGTAGGCCATTTGGTTAACTAGCTAAATGTAAGAAAAGAAAGCCTTCTTTACATTCATGCATGCATGTGAAAATATAGTCTCAAAAAGAAGCAAAGCAAGTTCTAGAGTGTCAAACTTTATGAGTGTAATTCACACAAGAAAAGAATAGAGAATGACAATTGGCCCAAATGCTCACTAGGTATGCACTAACATGCTTAATCCATTTATTCAATGTCTATCACCAAACTTGCTAGTTAAGAGATGCAAGAAATGCATTTAGTCATGCTTTAGACCTCAAATTTTTAAAGTGCTCCAAGCTCACAACCTTTACAAATCTCAAGGCTATTGAAAATGCAAATAGAAAATGGCAACCAGAACAGAACAGAACAAGCTAAAATAGAAAATGCAAATAGAAAACAAATCTCCAAGCTAAATTAAATTTTTTTTTTTTTTTTTTTTTTTTAAACAGAAAAGAACAAGAATAAGAGAAAAAGAAATATTCAAGCATAAGTAAAATGAACTCCCTCAAGTTAGGGAAACAGCATCAACCAAAACCAACTCTTCAACTGAATTCTCTTTAGCTCCCTCATGAAATTGTTTGAGTCGGTGTCCGTTGACTTTGAAAGTCCGCCCTGTGGTCACATCTTGAATTTCAACTGCACCATAAGAAAATATATTAGTGACTAAAAATGGGCCCTCCCATCGGGATCTCAATTTGCCTGGCATAAACTTAAGGCGAGAGTTGTATAAGAGCACTTTCTCCCCTTCTTTGAATTCCTTTCTAAGGATTTGCTTGTCATGAAAGGACTTAGTCTTCTCTTTGTATATTCGGGAATTCTCATAGGCCTCTAATCGGAGTTCTTCTAATTCTTGAAGTTGCAATTTCCTTCCGACTCCGGATTGGTCTATGTCCAAGTTACAAGCCTTTACTGCCCAATAAGCCCGATGCTCTAGCTCCACTGGAAGATGACATGCCTTACCAAAGACAAGCCTATAGGGTGACATACCTATAGGTGTCTTATAGGCAGTCCTGTAAGCCCATAAAGCATCATCTAGCCTCTTACTCCAATCTTTTCTGTCTGGTCTCACTGTTTTCTCCAAAATTTGTTTAATCTCACGATTGGAGACCTCGGCTTGGCCATTTGTCTGAGGATGATAAGGAGTTGAGACTTTATGAAAGACACCATATTTACTTAACAATGTTTTCATGTGTCTATTGCAAAAGTGAGATCCTTGATCGCTAATTATTGCCCTGGGTATGCCGAACCTGCAAAAGATGTTTGATCTAACAAAATTCACAACAACATGAGAATCATCAGTTCTAGTGGGAATGGCCTCCACCCATTTGGAAACATAATCAACAGCCAATAAGATATAAACAAAGCCAAATGAGACAGGAAATGGACCCATGAAGTCAATTCCCCAAACATCAAAGATTTCACAAAACAGTAAAGGTTGTTGGGGCATTTCGTTCCTACGGGTTATATTTCCTGCTCGTTGACATTGTTCACAAGATTTACAAAATTCATAGGCATCATGAAATAAGGTAGGCCAATACAAACCAGAATCTAATACCTTCCTTGCAGTCCTCTGGGGACCAAAATGACCTCCACAAGCATAGGAATGACAAAAGGAAAGTACAGAATGAAACTCATAATTAGGTACACATCTTCTAATTATTTGGTCACTACAAAACCTCCACAAATACGGATCATCCCACACATAGTATTTAGCTTCACTCTTAAATTTATGCATCTGTGCACGTGCAAGATTTAAGGGCATCACATGTGCAACCAAATAATTTACAATATCAGCATACCATGGAAACTCACCATGCAGCTGTAGAAGCTGCTCATCTGGGAATGAATCTTGAATAGGAAGAGAATCAGACGCTCTCTCTATTCTGCTCAAATGGTCAGCAACCACATTTTCTGCTCCACTCCTATCTCTAATTTCTAGGTCAAATTCTTGTAGAAGGAGCATCCATCTAATTAACCTTGGTTTGGCATCGGGTTTCTTTAAGAGGAACTTGAGAGCTGCATGATCAGAAAAAATAACCACATGAGAACAAAGCAAGTATGATCTAAATTTATCTAATGCAAAAACAATTGCTAGAAGCTCTTTTTCTGTTGTGGTATAATTTGCTTGGGCAGAGTCAAG
This sequence comes from Gleditsia sinensis, assembly GCA_037074535.1. NCBI lineage: Eukaryota > Viridiplantae > Streptophyta > Magnoliopsida > Fabales > Fabaceae > Gleditsia > Gleditsia sinensis. Next base: position 13,003,261 of record CM073464.1, on the reverse strand, counting down.
TGTCCTCGAGGCATAATAGATGACATATGGAGCTTTATCAACTCTCTGGGCAAGGACTGCTCCTACGGCATAGTTAGACGCATCACACATCAGTTCAAATGGAAGTGTCCAGTCAGGTGATTGGATGATGGGAGTTGAAGTGAGAGCCTTCTTAATATGGTCAAATGCATCCTTGCATGATGAGTTGAAGATGAAGTCCACATCCTTTTGTAGCAAGCTGGATAATGGAAGGGCAATTTTGCTGAAGTCACGAATGAAGCGCCGGTAAAATCCTGCATGGCCAAGAAAGGAACGAACTTCCCGCACACTGGCAGGGTAAGGTAAAGCAGTAATAACATCAATCTTGGCTGGATCTACCTCTATGCCCTTTTTAGAAATTATATGCCCTAAAACTATACCTTGTTCTACCATGAAATGGCATTTTTCAAAATTTAAAACAAGGTTAGTTGTAGTGCACCGATGTAATACCCTAGATAGACTATCCAAGCATTCATCAAAGGAAGAACCATATATGGTGAAATCATCCATGAATACCTCCATACAGTTCTCTAAAAAGTCAGAAAAGATACTCACCATGCAGCGTTGGAATGTGCCTGGAGCATTACAAAGACCGAATGGCATTCTCCTGTATGCAAAAGTGCCAAATGGGCACGTGAATGTGGTCTTCTCCTGGTCCTCTGGGGCTATATGTATCTGAAAGTACCCAGTATATCCATCCAGAAAACAGTAGTGTGATTTTCCTGCTAAACGCTCCAACATCTGATCAATGAAGGGAAGAGGGTAATGGTCTTTACGGGTGGCTTGATTAAGCTTTCTGTAGTCAATACACACCCTCCAACTATTCTGAACTCGAGTGGGAATAAGTTCATTATGCTGGTTGGCTACCATTGTCACTCCTGATTTCTTTGGGACAACTTGCACTGGACTTACCCATTTGCTGTCTGAGATTGGATAGATTATACCCGCTTGTAGAAGCTTGGTTACTTCCTTTTTAACCACATCCAGAATCAATGGGTTCAGTCGCCTTTGTGGCTGCCGTACTGGTTTAGCATCCTCCTCAATCAAAATCCTATGCATGCAAGTGGAAGGGCTAATGCCAGGTATATCTGCAAGTGTCCACCCAATTGCCCTCTTGTGCTGTTTCAAGATGTTCAACAATTTTTCTTCTTGATCAAGTTCTAGGTTCTTAGCTATAATGACTGGCAGCTGCTCATTCTCTTCTAAAAATGCATATTTGAGATGCTCAGGAAGAGGCTTAAGCTCTAGTATGGGCGGCTGCACTATGGAAGGCAGTAACTTCGCTACTGGTGCATCTGCTGCATAAACTCCTGCATATTCAACATTTTCTAACAATAGCATAGAACCATCAACTTCTTTAGAATCTGTGACAAGGTCATCATTTTCTAAGAATGCATTGATTTCAGAACAAGCAGAACAAACAGCATCATTAACACAATTACAGCATAGGGAATCATCAAATAGAAACACATCAGGAAATTCAGAGGAGAAACTGTCGTAGACCTCATCGACCAATTCATCAAGTATATCAATGCAGAAAAGAGAATGATCTTCCATGGGGTGTCTCATTGCATCAAAGATATTAAACTGCACAACATTATCACCAAACTCCATGGAGAGGGTTCCTGCATGCACATCTATCTTGGTCTTGGCAGTCTTGAGAAAAGGTCTCCCAAGAATGATTGGAGTTTTATTGAATGATGACTCTCCTTCCATATCTAGAATGTAGAAATCTGCAGGAAAGACTAATTCATTAACTTGGACCAGTACATCCTCAATTACTCCAGCAGGGTAAGCATTGCTTCTGTTGGCCAATTGAATCACCACTCCTGTTTGCTGTAACGGGCCAATTCCAAGTGACTGAAATACAGAGTGCGGCATCACATTTATTGAAGCTCCAAGGTCCAGCATAGCATCTTCAAAATTACAGTTTCCAATGACACAAGGTATAGTAAAAGTTCCAGGATCTTTGCACTTCTGAGGCATAGGTTGAATGAGGGCAGAAACATTTTGGCCCATACTAACTCTTTCATTTCCCTTCAGCTTCCTCTTGTGAGTACACAATTCCTTTAGAAACTTTGCATATTTTGGAATCTGCTTGATTGCCTCTAGCAGTGGAATGTTTATTTCCACTCTTCTGAATGTCTCCAGAAGTTCTTTTTCCTTCTCTGCCTCATCCAATTTTTTTGATTGCACTGCTCTCTGAGGGAAAGGCAGAGGTACAGCATGGTCATTCTGTTGCTGCAATGTTGTTTTTGAAGTAGAACCTTGGCCAGAACTGCTAGGTTCAGAGACTGATTTTTCTGGTGCAGCATATTTACTCTGATTGCTGTTAGAAGTTGGAATTGGAACTGCTGCATCTGGAATTACTTTGCCACCTCTGAGCATAATAGCACTCACGTTCCCTTTTGGATTGGGTATGGTCTGTGAAGGAAGCTGTCCAGAACCTTGTGCTTGCAGCTGACTCATTGTTGATGCTAATTGTCCAATTTGAGTTTCTAAGTTCTGGATGGTAGATTCTGTCCTTTGCTGGAACTGAATGTTATTTGTTGCCATTTGCTTGACCAAATCTTCCAATGATGACTGAGATGAAGTGGCTTCTGGACTTTGCTGAACAGAAGGCTGTTGGTACTGCGGCTTATTTGGATGCTGGTAAATTGGTCTACTTGGCTGCTGCATATTCTGTGGAAACTGTTGCCTTGCTGGTTGCTGATATTGCTGCTGTTGGTTCTGCTGCTGTGTGGAATTACCCCATTTAAAATTCGGATGGTCTCTCCAACCAGGGTTATATGTACTGGAGAAGGGGTCATGCCTTGGCTGCTGATTGGATTGGTAGTATTGTGGCCTGTTGGGAAACACATTAGCTGCTGCTGCTTGGTTGGAAAGTACAGCAACATCTTCTTGAAGAGTAGGGCACACTTCAGTGGAATGGGAGGAACAAGCACAAATGCCACAAACTCTAACTGGTTGTTCTGGTTGTGCAGCTGGTCGTTGATGTTGACCCATTGCCAATTGCCTAACAAGGGAGGTCAACTCATCTAATCTGTGTTCCACACGATGCTGATCTGCATATGATACTTGTGCTTCATTGACTCCTCCTCTGGCAGGTGCCATTCTGGTACCAAACTGTTGAGAGTTGGCAGCCATGTTAGCTATGAGCTCCCTAGCTGCAGCAGGAGTTTTATTCACCAATGCCCCTCCACTGGCTGCATCTATCATATTTCTATCCATGGGAAATAATCCCTCATAGAAATACTGGATGAGTAATTGGTCACTGATCTGATGATGCGGACAGCTAGCACACAACTTTTTGAATCTCTCCCAGTACTCGTATAGTGTCTCTCCTGCCAATTGCCGAATACCACAAATCTCCTTCCGGATGGAGGCAGTCCTAGAGGCAGGGAAGAACTTCTCCAAGAATGTTTGTTTCATGTCATTCCAGCAAGTGATGGAGCCTGATGGGAGGTAGTACAACCAGTCCTTTGCCACATCAGCTAAAGAGAATGGGAATGCCCTGAGCTTGATGTGCTCTTCAGAGATGCCTTGCGGTTTCATTGTTGAGCACACCACATGGAACTCCTTCAAGTGCCTATGAGGGTCCTCACCTGCAAGGCCATGAAATCTTGGCAACAAGTGTATTAATCCAGACTTAAGCTCTAAATCAGCATCTAACTCAGGATATTGAATGCACAAAGGTTGGTATGTCACATCTGGTGCAGCAAGTTCTTTGAGGGTTCTAGTATTATTATTGTTAGCCATATCAACTATGGGATTAACAAGACTACTAACACTAACAGATATGTCAAACAATCTTCTCCTAGATCTCTGCAAGGTATGAAAAGTCCTATCAATCTCAGGATCAAGCTCACACAATTCACCACTAGAGGACCTAGTCATACACTAAACAAGATGCAATGTACCAAGACACACCACACATGGAAACACACTAAAACACAAAAGAACAACTAAACATAACAAGACAGAACCAGTCAAGGTGTGATCAACACAAGATGCAAATTGGATTAAAATGCAACACAAAAATAAAATGATAAATACTAAAAAATTCAAAAACAGGTGTAAACGGTCGAATTTGGCCAAGATAGGGTGGTGCTGATGGCGAAGCGATCAGTTATGTGTAAAACACCATTTGGAATCAACCCACCAAATTTCAGATCAATCCGAGATAAAAATTTTTAGGAACAGTAAAATCAGCAAACACTATTCCGGCCAATTCTAAGGAAGAAGGAAAAACAAAGACAATAATGAAAAATCAAGAGAAATGGGAAGACAAACACATATAAGTGACAACTATTTATACAAAAGTCTTGAAATTATTAAGTAACATCCACATTCCCCGGCAACGGCGCCAAATTTTTGATGAAGATTTGTCGTGATCTACCAAAAATGTTACCGAACCCCTATGATGCAGTATAGGGTAACTCCGGATCGTCTCTCAAGGAATGCTAATGTTAAATGATAGCTTCAAGATCTAACGGGGGGGGTTGGATTTTATCACAATCAACTAGATCACAATTGTAAAATTGGACAAAGATTATATTACCGAAAATGTAACCTCACTAGACGTTCTTCAAGAATTCATTCGGTTTATCCTAGACTAAAAATGATCAATCAAGTTGTTGGTTGATTTTCAGTTATAATCGAAATCTCTGCATCATAACCTTCATCATTCAAAATTCGATAACAACATATATTACAAATTCATGCCATCACATACAACTTGTAATCTGTTATTTATCTGAAGATCAAATATCAACCAGTCTATTTCCTTTGTTTCATGCAATAGAATCAAGGTTTATCAATCAAAATTCTATCTCATACATCAAACTTGAATGGATAACAGAAATCTCTATATATTCATACAAGATTCGAAATATTTCAGAGAACAAAGAAGATGATGTAAACTTGATTACAATACAAACTGAATCTCAAAACCTAACCGAATTCAAGAGGAAGTCCAGCTGGTTACAAAGTTCTCTACTCTGCCATGGATGTCCAAGCTCTCTCCAGAGGATGAAGATGAAGATAGATGTGTGTATCAGAGTGGTAAGTGGTCTGAATTCCGAATTCCCCCCACTTAGACCAAAGGAAGGGAATCTTAATCATTAAAACCGACCAGGACAACATGTGACAGCTCTGCTTTCGGCTGCATGTGTTTCTCCAGCCTTGCACCACTAATTAGGGGTCCCAGATGCCTCTGGATGGCAAAGTGGTCTTCATATGAATTATTCCTCTACGTCATGGGGTTCCAGGGCCACCGAAATCATGCCAAACGGACATATCTAACTCAGTTTATGGCCATCGAAACACCCAAAGGTCAGATTCTGTTTGTGCTGCCTATGTATTGGACTCTTGGTCCAATTCGGCCTATTGGACCTCCGAACTGGGTCTTGGGCTCTTCATGAAAGTTATGGGCATTTGTCTTAGCTTTCCTACAAGACCGAAATCAGAATTTTTGGTGGTTTCAAACTCCAAATATAACCGAAATACACAGACAGGTTCAAAAAGATGGAATTGCCGAAAAAAATCTCAAAGACTAAAATAAATCTCAAATCATAAAACCTAGCTTAAGTGATAAAAATAAGTGTAGGAGAGGATGAAAACACTATACATGATGATCAAATAATATATAGAAATGATGTTTATCAGTTACCAACTGACAATTTCTAGTGCTCAACATATATGATTCCTTTAGACTTTTGGCCTGTATTGAATTATTTGTATTCATTTTCTAATCAATCTCGCATGGATTATCTATGGATCGATATTAGAAAACACACCCATAAAAGAATATATTCACATCTATATTGGGGTAACTATTTGTTTTTATTTCATACTTCTATCAAGTCATCTTTGATTCTCACATGTTAACATCATCCCATGAATATCATCATCTTAATCTATCATCTATTTTTATCCTAAAATCCATTAATCAATATGTTAAACATATGTAGCAATAAATCCATCAATCCTTTTATAACATTTATGTACTATTGGCACATGTCTAATAATTCTACTTACCTCATCACAGTAACTCTATACCTTCTTATTAACACTAATAAATTCATTATCAAAAATTTCAAGCCTTTCTCTATCATATCCAAAAACACCGAATTCTAACTTATGTTAATCCCATTTAATTCCCATTTAATTCACCTAATCATTTCAAGAAGATTTTTCTCAACAATTACTCATACATGAATTCTCAATTTCAACATAATTTGCATCCTAGATACTAGACTCAATTTAGTATAATATAAACCTTTTGCACAAATATCTTAATCACTTACATTATTTTCGGACATGATTCTCATAGTATTCTCCAAATTTCCAAGTTAAGAGTTCAAAGATTAATTTAAATCCTACTTCCCATATTTTATTCCTCAAGAACTTCAACACCACTAAGTCTCTTGATTACATTCGTCAAAACACCATAAGATCATCATCCGTCCACTCCTTTCAAAATCTCTATTACTTTAACCTACTAACCAATTGGACACCATAATAACTGAGTTTCAAAGAAAAGAAATTAACCTTTCTTATAATATGGAAAAAGAATCTTACATTTAATACCAAATATTAATGTAGGACAATGCAGTAGAAAATGTGGAATACTTAATAGAGCATGGTGCCAAAATAGGAAGTTAGAAATTTGGACAAAGCATTGAAATAAAATTAAAATCGATGGCCGTAATTCTTGAAAATCTATAAACAAAAATCTAGCTGTTATATCGGCAAAAATTGGTAGTCGCAAGGTTTGAATATACGTGCCAAAATCTACTTTAAATCTGTTGCTATTCGGTGGAAAGATAGCACATGAAAAAAAAATATTTCTGAGCTTATAAAAGCTTGTGAAAATCAAAGAATATGTAGTTAACTAGTAGGATGCAGTTGATTGCATCAAAATAGATGTAATCAATCAACTGTAAAATAACCAGTTCAAATTAAAATTTCTCAAAATAGCTAATTGACTTAATAATACTAATAGTCAACTGGCAAGAACATTGAGAAAACAAAATAAATCATTTGATTGTCCCTCTTCAACAACTAACTTATTTGCATTTAAATTTTTTTTTACAATTATGCCTATCACTTACAAGTTCTCTACAAGAATCAAGACATCAATGCTTCACCAAGGACAACAGGGAAAAGACAAATTTCTGGTGATATCTTAACCTTATTCTCTTTATATGCCTAATATGAGCAACTATCACAACTGCTGTACATATACATGCTTGTCGTCATTTTTGAAAATTTCACCTTCAATTTAGCTTATATCCACCAATCACTCACATATCTATTCTAATTATACTTATCCTATTTGTATATCTATCATAAGTATGTATTTCTATGAGTTCTATAAATACACACATTAGTATATTTATCTTCTCATACTCAAAGTTAGGGTGTGTGCAGCTTTGGAGGGAATTGCATTCCGTCAATTTCAAAATATTTGTGTCTTTTGTGGTTCTAGTGTTAAAAAGATGGAGAGTATGTGAAAACTGCACAAAAACTGGGTATGGTACTGGCCAGGAGAAAAATTCATTTAGTCTATGGTGGAGGTAACCATAGATTAATGGGGTGTGTGTCTACAGCTGCCCATGTAGGAGGATGCCAAGTTTTAGGTATTATTCCTTCTGCTCTAGCTGCATCTAACATCGTAGGAAAGATAATTGAGGTAGAGTTTAGGGTAGCTTCCATGCATGAGCGCATGGCGAGAATGATGAGCAATGCTTATGCCTTTATTTCCTTATCAGGGGTTTTGGTACTTTAGAAGAAATTTTTTAAATAGTCTTTTGGGCACAACTAATTATGCATCACAAACCGATAGGTTTGTTAAATGTTAACCACTTTTTTGATGGTCTGTTGTCTTTCCTTGATCATGCTGTGGAACAAAGGTTCATCTCACACTCAGCACGACGAATTCTCATCTCGACATCAAATGCTGAGGAGTTGATTGATGCTTTACAAGCATATGTTCATGTACCTGATCCAACTATGGCTCAAATAGAATGGACGGCAGACAACCGCAGGAAGCGCAAATTGAATTTGGATCTTCATCTTTAGATGTAGTAAAACGTAGCTATTATTGTACTACTTTTAATTTCTTAGAGTCTACTTGGATACCATCTTTACCAACCATACTCTCTTAGAGTTGGTAAAATTATCTTTGAATGTTGCTTATGATCCTCTGAACTTTTAAAATATTCTAGTATATCATCAATAAATATAATAACAAGTTAATCCAAGGATGACCTAATTACTATTAATTAAATCTATGAATGCAACTAGGATAATTGTCAAACTAAATAACATAACCAATGACTCATAATTCTCATGAGTCCTAAAAGAAGTTTTTCATACATCCTTTTCTCTTATCCTCAATTAATGTTACTCATATCTCAAATCAATTTTTTTAAAAAATTGGGCTCCTTGTAATTGATCAAACAGAAACAGATCATGTATACGAGGTAATGAGTATTTATTTCACACTGTCACCTTATTCAACTGTCTATACTTTATGCATAGTCATAGTGATCCATCTTTCTTTTCACAGATAGAACTGGAGCTCTCCAAATAAAAGTACTAGGGCATTTAAATTCCTTATCTAACAATTCTTGTAACTATTTTTTTTAAATTCAATCGATATCATTCTATATAGGGATATAGATACTAGTTGGGTTCCAAGAAGTTAATCAATATCAAATTCTATTTTTTTGTTTCGGGGGTAATCTAGGCAATTCTTCTGAAAACACATCAGGAAATTTTCTAACTACTGGAACCTGATCTACATTAGTATACTTTATCTCAACATCTCTCACCACTGCCAAATATCCTTAGCACCCCTTTTTTGGTAATAATTTATGGTCGCTAAAGGTGAAATTAAATTACTGGGTACTTGCTTCCATGATTGCTCACAACTTGCAACTCTTTTTCTAATATTTTCTACTATTGATGACATCTTCATACTGTATCAGCTAGATCGCACTTCAAAACACTTAAACAAATTCAACCTATTGTGACTTTATTCTTTAACATGCTTATACAATATCTTAACAATCAATCATGTATGGCTTGTGACGGTACCGAATAGGGGATGCCCTATTAGCCTGAGTGAGTCAGGGGAGGGCCGCTCCAACTGGGTGACAATGCTAATGTTGGGGGGGTAGGAGGGTGATGTACTCATATTCTTTGATCACTTATTGTGACTGTGGTCAAGGTCACTATGCGTATAGCAAATGAGTTATATTTTCATTGACCAGATTGTCGAGTGAGGCAGGAGCATTAAATTGATGATTTTGTCTCTAAATCATAATATTTTACTATAGTTTATATAGTTGAGTATAACAATATTTGTTTAATGATCATACCATGGTGCATATGGTTTTGGATATCTGAATATCTTTTGATTCGAAAATATTTGAAATATGGGTCTCATATGAATGTACTTCTGAACTGTATTTATTATGTGACACATTTTAAAATATAAGTACATCCATATGCTGACCTAAGAGGTCATAGGAGGAATTATTTGCTCACTGAGTTGTCAAACTCACTACACGATATTTCCACATTTTTCATATAAGAATATCAGAGTATGATTCGGCAGATAGGTGATATATTCTCTAGGTAAGTCTACGTTGTTTCTAAGACTCACGGTCTTTGAATTATACTGTGTTTGTATTCTAGAGTGCTCTGAACGCTACAGGCAGGATCCCCGTTTCTGCGGTACTTTGATGTTTATAATTTTGGTCTGTATATTGTGTATACATGAGAGATCCTATATGTATCTGTTTCCATGATCAAGAATTGAATTATGTATTTTTATGAAAAATATCTGATTGCGGAAATAATAATTAAAAATATATATTTATTTTACATAACGTAAATTGGGGGCATTACAAGTTGGTATCAAAGCAACTTGTAACGCCCCCAATTTACATTACGTAAAATAAGTATTTTTTTATTATTTTCGCAAACAGATATTCTCCATAAAGATGCATAATTCAATTCTTTATCATGGGAACAGATACATATAGGATCTCTCATGTATACACAATATACAGACTAAGTTTATAAACATCAAAGTACAACAGAAACATGGATCCTGCCTGTAGCGTTCAGAGCACTATAGAATACAAACACAGTATAATTCAAAGACCGTGAGTCTTGGAAGTAACGTAGACTCACACAGAGAATATATCACCTATCTGCCGAATCAGACTATGATATTCTTATCTGAAAAATGTGAAAATATCGTGTAGTGAGTTTGACAACTGAGTGAGCAAATAATTCCTCATATGACCTCTTAGGTCAGCATATGGATGTACTTATATTTTAAAATATGTCACATAGAAAATACAGTTCAGAAATACATTCATATGGAACCCGTATTTCAAATATTCTCAAATCAAAGGATATTCAAATATCCAAAATTCATATGCTGCACGGTATGATCATTAAGCAAATGTTGTTATACTCAGCTGTATAACTTATAGTAAAATATTAAGATTTGGAGATAAAATCATCACTTTTAATGCTCCTGTCTCACTTGGCAATCTGGTCAATGCAATGAAAATATAACTCATTTGCTATACGCATAGTGACCTCGACCACAATCACAATAAGTGATCAGGGAATGTGAGTACATCACCCTCCTGCGCCCCACATTACCACTGTCACCCGGTTGGAGCGGCCCTCCTCCAGCTCACTCAGACTAATAGGGCGTCTTCTATTCGGTACCGTCCCAAGCCATACAACCAACCAATATTCATCAATACATATAAATACATGTAAAATTATCAAGCAACTCCCCATGAGCTTTACGCATGTCATATTTATCACTCACATTCCCTGATCACTTATTGTGACTAGGGTCAAGGTCACTATGTGTATAGCAAATGAGTTATATTTTCATTGCAACGACCAGATTTTCGAGTGAGGCATGTGCATTAAAATTGATGATTTTATCTCCAAATCTTAATATTTTACTATAGCTTATTCAGCTGAGCATAACAACATTTGTTTAATGATCATATCGTGCAACATATGGTTTTGGATATCTGAATATCCTTTGATTTGAGAATATTTGAAATATGGGTCTCATATGAATGTACTTTTGAACTGTATTTTCTATGTGACATATTGTAAAATATAAGTACATCCATATGCTGACCTAAGAGGTCATAGGAGGAATTATTTGCTCACTGAGTTGTCAAACTCACTACACGATATTTTCACATTTTTCAGATAAGAATATCAGTCTTATTCGGCAGATAAGTGATATATTTTGTGGGTGAGTCTACGTTGCTTCCAAGACTCACGGTCTTTGAATTATATTGTGTTTGTATTCTAGAGTGTGCTCTGAACACTACAGGTAGGGTCTCCGTTTCTGTTGTACTTTGATGTTTATAGGCTTGGTCTGTATATTGTGTATACATGAGAGATCCTATATGTATCTGTTCCCATAATAAAGAATTGAATTATGTATCTTTATGGAAAATATCTGATTGCGGAAATAATAATAATTGTAGGAAAAAATGTTCATTTTATGTAACGTAAATTAGGGGCGTTACATGATAGAGTAAGGTAAAGAATGGGATAAGTACCTACATTTAGTGGAGTTTTTTTGATAATAATAGTTATCACTCTAGTATTAAGATGGCCCCCTACGAAGTTTTATACTGTAGGAAGTGCCGATCTCCACTCTAGTGGTTTGAGATTGGAGAAAAGAACTTGCTGAGTCCTGATCTAGTTCATCAAACCACTGAGCAAATCAGGATGATACGAGATAAAATAGTTATAGCTTAAAGTCAGCAAAAGAGTTACTATGATAAGAGACAAAGATCTTTAGAGTTTGAGGAATGAGACCATTTATTTTTGAAAGTTTCCTCGACTACTGGAGTTGGCAGGTTTCTCAAGACTAGGAAGCTAAGTCTGCGATTTTTGAGACCTACCAAATTCTGAGGAAAATGGGGACGTTAGCATATCAAGTTTTTCTCCCACATAATTTGTCCAACTTGCATAATGTTTTCTATGTATCACAGCTATGTAAGTATCTTCCAGAGTCTTCTCATGTAATACAGGAAGAACTAATCAGAGTAAAGGAGAACATGATATATTAGTTAGTATCAGCATCCATATTGGACACCGACATGAAGCAATTGAGGAATAAAACCATTCCCCCAATTAAGGTGTTATGGGAAGGTTTGACTCCGGAAGAAACAACTTGAGAGCTGGAAGAAGTCACGATGAAGAAATATTCGCAATTATTCTTGTTAGGTAATTTCTAAAATTTTGAGGACAAAATTTCTTTTAGAGGGAGAGAAATGTAACATCTCTAATTTCGTTTCTTTTATTAGTAGATGTACATAAATATTTAAGGAAATAAAACTTATGAAGCAATTCTTTTTGATATCTAAGAAAATATAAGCCTTAAAAATTCTTTACCTTATATGTATGCATAGAAAATGTTTTTAGCATTAACGGAATAGGTAAAGAGAGAAAACCTAATAGGAAAAAAATAGAAATAATATCCTAAAGTGTAATAACCCAAACCTTTGAAGGTTAAGTACAAATCAGTTGAAACAAGGAAGTTGAGAACAATGTAAAATTTTAGAGCGTTTCTGACCTTTTCTTCTGACCTTTTGTGACTTATATAAGCATAACTCTCTCATATGAAATCTAAATTAAGTGATTCAAATTTCTAATGAAAGATAAGACATATATCTACAACTTTGATGTTGGGAACTTTTGCTAATTCCATGAATATTATAGGGAGAAGAGGCAAAAACCGCAGCATAGTGTGGTCTAGACCTTTGCTCACTATTTTATGCATAACTCCTTCATATAAACTTCAAATTAGGTGATTCAAGTGGCTACTGAAAGCTACGAGAAAGGGATACAACTTTCATGTTGGACGTTTTGTCAAATTTGGCCAAATAGGTTCGTCGCAGCGAGAATACTGCAGCATTTTCCCGAGAGCATGAGTTTTTCTGGTTTCGATCTCGCCGCGGCGAAAATATGCTCGTCGCCGGCGAAAATCGTGGCTCGCCGTAGCGAGAATGAGTTCACCGGTGGCAAGATTCGTCAGATAGCTTTTTTTTGCGGTCTCCCCCCTTTTCCTTCATTTCTCTTTCATCTGAACCCTAACTCTCTCTCTCTAAAATTTTTCTCCACCTTCTCTCTAAGATATCTCATCATCCGGACGTCCGATTTGAGCAAGTAAGGTACTGTTGGACTCGTGGGAAGGAGAGCTACAAACCTCACCGATCAGTTTCATTAGAAAACTGCCAGATGGTCGCCGGAAAATAGCATGAATAGTAACCTCCAAGGTAAATTCCGTCCAATCGCGTTTTAAGCTTCATTTTTACCGAACTTCTTGCCATAGATGGTCTTAGAATTAGTTTCTATGCTAGAATATAGGGTTTTTAGGTTTCGGCATGAATAGTGTTTCTGGTGAGTAAATAGTGGTTTTCGGCATGAATAGTGACGTTTAGAGTTTTCCAATTCTCATGTTATGTCTATGTTTTCTAGGTTGTTAAACCATCACGAGGTGAAATTCTCGTTGTTGGACTCCTAGTAAGATGAGTGGATTTTTCATACTATAGCGCATGTTTTAGGAATTTGATTTATAACTCTCTAGTATGATTTTAACTAGTTGGAATGTATGTTAAATTGTTTTACCGCTTTGAAAACCAATATATTCCAACCATGTTAGAAATTATAAATTTCAATCCTAGTTGAACCCTAGGTATGCAGGGCAAGCATCTAGATTAATAATTCTCCATTTGAGCTAGATTTATAGAAATGCGAACTTAGTCATAGAAATGAACTAAGTTAGCCATGAAATGAGTTGATGCATGATAAGCATCTATGTAACGTCTGCGGACGATCTATGTTTAAAAAGGGAAAGTTTATGATTATAAAGGTCTCCATGGGAATTCATGGATGAGATATATTTTAGAACGGAATTTTATACATGAAAGGAGCTAGATGGAGAATTATAACTTTATTGAAATGTTTTACTTAAAACTCTTTGAATAGCATATTTTTAAATTTTTTGCTATTGGAGGAATCCTTTTAGATCACTGTTAGCTAGCCGCAGGTAGTGCTAGCCCTGGTGCACCATGATCATGTTAAGGCTTCGGCCTAGAATACTGTGACGGGTATATGACTGCCTAAGACACAGGAATTTAGGGTGGACTTATGTCTACGCTTACAGTGATTGCCATACCCATTGCTATGTGCTTGGGGAAATTTAGGGTAGACTTATGTCTACGCCTACAGTGATTATCCTACCCTTGCTATGTGCTTGGGGGAGATGATAGATTTGTTAGGAAAGACCTCCAATAAACTAGTGTATTTTTCTTAAAGATTAAATATTTCTAAACATTCTCATTCATCATTGTTATTGCATAAATAACTTCATTTCTTACTTACCATGCATAATTGATTTGCTTTACGGTTACTTATTTAATCCTGTTTTATCTTTTGAACATACATTTGAATTGTTTAGCTTTTGTTTCAATAAATTATGGTTAAATGCTTAATGTTTCAATTATTAAACTCATTGCGAAACACTCGTGCTTGGTTTGCCCTGTTTCTGTTATAGTATGATTTACCCATTCACTGAGATGTGGTAATCTCACCCCTCTTCTATTTTCTCCCCACAGATAGTCAAAGAAACATTGATCCAGCTACAGCTCCATAGGAGGCTAAATATAGCATTGGTGAGCCCCAGTTTGGGCAAGGCTCCGTTGTACTGGTTGTAGTTTAAGTTTATGTCTAGTGTATCTCCATGAACTTACAGGCAGGATCCTCGCTTCTTGTGTACTTTGATGTGTAGTTTGGAAAAACAGTTTTATGTATTACAACTATGTTTGTATTATGAGGCCATGGGCCAAGTTGAATCAGGATGTTGATATATATATATATATATATATATATATATATATATATATACACACAATATTTTCTTATATTGGATGTGGCATATGTGGCCAGTTATATTTATTATGTACTCTGGATTGTGTGCTGAATGTTTGTGCATGCTATGTGTTAGGCTTACGGCTAGGGAGAAACCCTTATGCCGTGCCGGTCATGTGTTCCATCATTTGGGGCCGTGACATAAAGATAGGAGAAATTCTTAGGTAAGGAAGATAATTTTTTTTTAAAATAAGTAAAGATCTTAAAAGTTC
Source organism: Gleditsia sinensis (assembly GCA_037074535.1). NCBI lineage: Eukaryota > Viridiplantae > Streptophyta > Magnoliopsida > Fabales > Fabaceae > Gleditsia > Gleditsia sinensis. The sequence goes on along the minus strand of CM073464.1, from coordinate 12,988,025 downwards.
AAGAAAATTGAATTAGGATAATTTTTCCTAATTCAAGAGCTAGAGTTACTAAGTTTAACATTTCCACCCATACATTGGGCCTTCACCTATGGACACTCCATTGAGTTTGTTCTTCCACTTCACATGAGTTTCTAGCAAGCCAATTGGATAGCTTAAACAAGAGATATAGCATAGATTTGGATTAGGATATAGAAGTTGGACTGATAGCCTAAAAATCATTAAAATGTGACCAAGCCCTCCATGAGATGTAGAATTTCAGCCAAAGCAAAAGAAATGGGCAAGAATGAGCCTAAATCCAAGAGAAAAATAAAATAAAATAAATCATGTGATGAAAAAATAATGTAATAATAATAAAGATTAGGTCACATGGCATTAAGACAAAAATTCAGCAAGTGGTGTGATAATATCTATATCCTATATTCATAATTGTAGCAAGTGGTATAATAATACATGGCATTAGGACAAAACATCTATATTCTACACTCATAATTTTACCAAGTGGTATAATAATACATGGCATTAGGACAAAAAATTCATATCTTACACAAATAATTTCAGCCAACCAAGGGAGATTCAAGAGCTAAAAACTTGCCACTTAGAAAGGCAAACCTATCATACTTGTGTGAGACAAAAGAAAAAGAAAAAGAATCCCTAAATCAAAGGGACCTTGTCCCTTATCTTAAGAACATTTTATCATAATTTTCAAAATACAAATCTTCTTTTGCTATGCATATCTTGACTAAGGTAGAGGAAGAGAAGAACATGAGTTGTCTTTTCTCAAAAATTAACTAAGTGCATCCTAATTGTGATAAGGTAGACCTATGATTATGAAAGGAGGACCACTTGATAGTTTATTTAAACTAGAATCACCCTTATAACATTAGAATTTCGTCCAAGTGAGGGAGAGAAAAAATAGAAGCAAGGTAGAGTGAGGAAAGGAGAGAAAGAGAGGAGAAGAAAGAGAGGAGAAGAAAGAGAAGCCTAGAGGATTAAGTACTCAAGGTAAGTTACCTTTATCTCCACTTAAATCCATCTTTTATCTTCATCCTTGGGGTTCAAAACTCACCCTCATTCTCTTATTCAAGTTATTGAAAAAGCTAAGGGAAGGGAGGAATCTTGCCACTTTCTTCAAGAGGAAACAAGAAAAATAATTCACTAAGTGAGCTAGAGAGATCATTTGGTAGGTTTAACAATATTTTTCTTAAAAGAAAAGTTTTGAAATTAGAAATATTTATTTAGGATTCTGATTCTAGAACTTTGATGAAATTTACAATATTTGTTACTTTGATGATTAGCCATAGATATTGCTATATCATGTTACATATTCATCTTGCATGTGATGTATGTTTGAATATTTAGGTTGGTGTAAAAAGTTCTGCATAGGTATAGCTATGGGTGGCAAAATTTTAAGATTTTTATGTTGCTATTTTGTATAATTAAATGTGGTAAAAAATTGATGGAATATGATTAGATGTAAATTATGAAGAAAATGGAAGAGGACATAATAAAATGATGAACTAAAACCTTAGAAAACGTCTGGTTAGGGAACTGGATTTCAGAGTAACCAAGGAAACTTTTTTTTTTTCAAATTCTAGGAAGAATCGGTTAGGAATTAAAAGCAATGATTAACTTGAAAAACATAGATATATGTCTCACAGACTTTTAACCACTGGAATCACTCAATTTGGAGTCCATATGAGGTAGATATGGTCAGATTAGTAAACAGTGGTTAGAAAATAATTAACTAGGGAAGAATCTCTTAGGAAAGCTTATGTGTTTGAATTTTTGGTAAAATTATGTAAGGAATTAAAATAACTGGTTAACATAAAAAATATAGATATATGTATCACAAAAATTTAGCCATTAGAATCACTCAATTTGGGGTTCATATGAGGGAGATATGGTCATATTATTAAGTAGAGGTCAGAACCTACCAGAGAAGAAATAACGTTTAAATTGAGGGCCAAGATTCCTTACAATTTCGCTAACATGTTCAACATAATAGTTTTAGATAATTGTTTAATCTTTAAATGGATACCAAGATCACCTAATTCAGAGTTAAAATAAGGGAGTTATTCTCTGATTAGTGAGAGAAGGTCAGGCAGGACGAAAACCTGCATAAGAGAATAACACAACATAGAGCATGGTCGTGTTCCAAGGCATGATCAAGTCGTGTTTGGTGCTGGAAATGGCATTTTGAAGCCTAAAGTATGGTTGTTTTACAAGAATTGACCAAGCTGTGTTACAGGATACGTTTAGGCTGTGTTGGAAGCTGGTAAAGCTTATTTTCAACATTTTTCCACCCTAAATGAACCTCATTAACTATAGGATAATAATAGAAATCAAATTGAAGAAGAATGCCGTATTAATTTTTTGAGAACATGTGATGAAAATGATATAAGTAGAAGAAAAGTGACTAGAGACCAAGCATAAAGAAAATGGAGAGATAAAAATAATATTTTAAAAAGAAGAAGAATATTATAAATAAAAATAATAAATGACTAGTATATGCCATAGCCATTTCCATTGCATGAACTCCTTACCATCTTAAGTGTGTAATTTTGACATGTAAATATTTTAAAATGATATTTGAAAATGATTATGTTTATGGCATGATTGCATTTTTCTAATGATTTTTGATAATGTTCATGATTTGATGTTAAATTATGGCATATGAGCATAATGAACATACTTGTTATTGAAATCATATTTTTGGCTACTAATGTACAAAGAAAACAAAAGAAAAAAGACTAGCACGGTCAAATGGCGGTCCGTGTGGTGCACTGGTAGGGATGCTCTACCAACGGCTATGATTATTTTAATGAAAAAACAAAGCGTGCCATGTCGGACGGAGCGAGAAAAGCTTGTACCGGAGAGTAGAAAGTACTCACCCTGACCGGGATAGCTTAATATGAAAATAAGTTGATAGCCATCATATGATATTTTGAAAATAGTTATTCATGCCATCCATGTCATTACTGTACAATTTTCAAGGGCATAGATAAAGTGCATTCATGTGACCTAAGGTAATTGTTGTAGCTTATACAAATTAATATGATATGATGATCTATATTGATTGTAATTATGATTTATTGTTGAACCTACTGAGATTTAATTCTTACTATATTTCCATATCATGTTCAGAAGACTAAATATGCAAATATTCTCTATGACCGACTTTTAGCATACATTGGGTCGAGTTGGCTAAGATCTCGATGAAGGTGCAACCACTCGCACCCGTATCCCCTGAACTGGTCAATAGGGATGAATAAGATGTGTACATATATGTGTTTGATTTTCGTACGGATGTATTTTAATTACTGATGTGTATGTGAACCCAGATTTGTATTAGTATTATTGCTATACTATAAACCTTAATTTTGCTTGGTTAATTTAATCAAATGTTATTATGAGTTAAATAGTTAGAAATAAAGAGGTAATGACTTCGTGGAGTTTTAAATATATATATATATATATATATATATATATATATATATATCTATCTGTGTGTGTGTGTGTGTGTAAAAAAAATGGAGTTGTTACATCCTTCACATATCATATCTCGTGTGTTGGCCGTCACACAAGGCTAGTACTACCCCTGAAAGTTGAGGTGTCAAAGTGCACTAGGGTTAACATCACCTGCTGTTAGCAAACAATGTTTCTAATAAGATTTCTCTACAAAAATTGTAACATATTTAATTTTGTTTCTTTTATTAATAAAGGTACATAAATATTTAGTTAAGAAAATAAAATTTATTAGACAATTAAGGAAATATAATTCTTAGAAATTCTTCACCTTATGTGTATGTAACAACCTCTTTTTTTATTATTATTATACAATATAGAGTTCACATACACGTCATTAATCAAAATGTACGTACAACAAAAATCAAACACATAAATAACTACATCTTATTTATTCTGGTTGACCAATTCTGGAGATATAGGTATGGGTGGTTGCACCTTCACCGGGATCTGAACCAACTCGACCACAAACATATTATTTGATTCTGGGATCTGCCCAACATAAAGTAACTCAATCCAACGTAAATTAAAAGCCAGAGCCATAGAAAAATCTGCATAACTAATTTTCTGAACATGATATGAAAATATAGTGAGAATTAAATCCCAGTAAGTTCAACAATAAATCATCATCAATATAGCTCATCACGTCATGTTCAGCTGTATAAACTACAGTAAATATTTTTGGTCACATGAATGCACTATATCTATGCACATGAGAATCGTACAGTAATGACATGTATGACATGATTAATTATTTTCAGAATATCATATTATGACTATCAATTTATTCTCATATCAAGTTACCCCGGTCAGGGTGAGTATTTTCTACTCTCCGGTACGGGCTTTTCTCGCTCCATCTGACATGGCACATTTTCTCTTTCTTTTCTCATTAACATAATCATAACTGTTGGTAGGGCGTCCCCTACTGGTGCACCACACGGATTTCCATGTGACCGTGATCATTTCTTTTCTTTTCACAATGATAGCCAAAAATATGCTTTCAATAACAAGTATGTTCAACAAAATATAACTATTACCAAAAATCATTGGCAATCTTGCCATGAACACAACCATTTCAAATATCACTTTATAAAATATTTCCATATCAAAATTTCACACTTAAGATGGTAAGAAATTCATACAATGGCAATGTCTATGTCATATACTAGTAATTTATTATTTTCATTTATAAGATTCTTTTTTTTTAAATATTAATTTTATTTCTTTATTTTCTTGATGCAGGTTTTCATCCTATCTAACCTTCTCTTACTAATCAGAGCATAACTCCCTCAATTTAACTTTAATTTAGGTGATCTTGATATCCATTTAAAGACAAAACAATTATCTAAAACTCTAATGTTGAACAGGTGAACAAAATATTAAGAAATCATGGTGATATTACTCCCTGAAAGAACATGTTATTTCTTTTCGGGTAGGTTCTGACATCTACCTACTAATCTGTCCATATCTCCCTTATAATAATTCAAAATTAAATGATTCCAGTGGCTAAAAATATGTGACACATATAGCTATAATTCCTATGTTAACCATTTACTTTAATTCCCTACAGAAAGTTCCCAGAAATTAAAACACAAAAGCTATCCTAGCATATTCTTCCCTGAGTAACTATTTTCTGACCATTGCTTACTAATTAGACTATATCTACCTCATATGGACTCCAAATTGAGTGATTTTAGTGGATCAAAATCCGTAACACATATAGATATAATTCTTATGTTAACCATTTATTTTAATACCCTACAGAATGTTCCTAGAAATTTAAACACAGAAGCTATCCTAACATATTCTTCCCTGATTAACCATTTTCTGACCATTGCTTACTAATCGAACCATATCTACCGCATATGGACTCCAAATTGAGTGATTCCAGTGGCTAAAATTTCGTGACACATATAGCTATAATTCTTATGTTAACCATTTATTTTAATTCCTTAGCAATTCTTCCCAGAATTTTAAAAATAGAAGCATAAAAGTTTGCCACCCATAGCCATACCTATGCAGAACTAATATAAATATTACAAGTTTCAAAACTTTTCTTCAAAAAGAAATATTATTAAACTTACCTTGAGCACTTAGTCCTCTAGATTTCTCCTTCCTCTTTCTTCCTTTCTTCCTCTCCTTTCCTCACTCTACCTTGCTTCTATTTTTCCTCTCCCTCACTTGGATGAAATTCCAATGTTATAAGGTTGGGTTCTGCTTATATAGACTATCAAATAATTTACCTTTCATAATCATGGGTCTACCTTATCACAATTAAGATGCACTTGGTTAAATTTTTGAAAAACAAACAACTTATGTTCTTGTCTTCCTCTTCCTTAGTCAAGATATGCATAGGAAAAGGAGATTTGTATTTTGAAAATTATGATGATATGTTCTTAAGATAAGGGACAAGGTCCTTTTGATTTAGGGATACATTTCCTTTTTCTTTTGTCTTAATCAAGTATGATAGGTTTACCTTTTTAGGTGGCAAATTTCCAACCCTTGAATCTTCCTTGCTTAGCTAAAATTATTTGTGTAGGATAAAGATGTTTTGTCCTAATGCCATGTATTATCATACCACTTGCTAAAATTATAAATGTAGGATATCACACCACTTGCTAAATTTTTTTCGTAATTCCATGTCACCTAATCTTGATTACACCATTGTTCCATCACTTTATTTTTATTTTTATTTTTCCTCTTGGGTTTGAGCTCATTCTTGCCCATTTTCTTTACTTTGGTTAAAATTCTACCTTTCATAATGGGCTTGTCACATTTTCATGATTTTTGGGCTACCGGTCCAATTTCTATATCCTAGTCTAAATCTATGTTTTATTTCTTCCTTGGACTATCCTATTGGCTTGCTAAAAATTCATGTGAAGTAGAAAAACTCTATATGAAGTGTCCATAGGTAAAAGCCCAATTTATGGGTGGAGATACTAAACTTAGTAACTTTAACTCTTAAATTAGGAAAAATTACTCTAATCCAATTTTCTTAAAATTTTAATACCTTTACTGACTTCACAAAAATTTATCTTTCTTACCCAAGAATTTCACCTTTCTTTAGTATATTTATTTTTAATATTTCCTCTTAAGTTTTCTCTCTTTACCTATTCCATTAATGTTAGAATATTTCTATGCATATACGTAAGGTAAAGAATTTATATAGATTATATTTCCTTAGATATCTAAAAATTGTCTAATAAATTTTATTTTCTTACTGGATGTTACAGTGTATGCATAGAAAATGTTTCTAACATTAAGGTGTAACATCCCTAATTTCATTTCTTTTTAAAGTACATAAATATTTAATTAAGAAAATAAAATTTATTAGACAATTTTGAGATATCTAAGGACATATAATCCTTAGAAATTTTTCACCTTACGTGTATGCATAGAATTGTTCTAACATTAATGTAATAGATAAAGAGAGAAAACCTAAGAGGAAAAATTAGAAATAATATACTAAAGAAAGGTGAAATTCTTGGGTAAGGAAGATAAATTTTTGGAAACAAGTAAAGGTCTTAAAATTTCAAGAAAATATTGGATTAGGGTAATTTTTCCTAATTCAAGAACTAAAGTTACTAAGTTTAACATATTCACCCATACATTGGGCTTTCACCTATGGACACTTCATATAGAGTTTTTCCACTTCACATTAGTTTTTAGCAAGCCCATTGGATAACTTAAACAAGAAATAAAACATAGACTTGGACTAGGATATAGAAATTGGATCGATAGCCCAAAAATTATGAAAATGTGTCTAAGCCCTCCAAGAAAGGTAGAATTTTATCCAAAGCAAAGGAAATGGGTAGGAATAATCCCAAATCCATGAGAAAAATAAAATAAAATAAATCATGTGATAATATAATAAAAATTAGGTTACATGGCTTTAAGACAAAAATTTAGCGAGTGGTATGATAATACAAGGCTCTAGGACAAAACATCTATATCCTACGCTCATTATTTTAGCAAGTGGTGTGATAATACAAGGCTTTAGGACAAAAAATCTATATCTTACACTCATAATTTTAGCAAGTGGTATGATAATACATGACATTAGGACACAACATTCCTATCCCACACAAATAATTTCAACCAAATAATGGAGATTTAAGGGCTAGAAATTTGCCACCTAAAAAGGCAAACCTATCATAATTGATTAAGACAAAAGAAAAAGGAAATGAATCCCTAAATCACAGGGAACTTGTCCCTTATTTTAAGAACATATTATCATAATTTTTAAAATACAAATCTCCTTTTCTTATGCATATCTTGACTAAAGAAGAGGAAGACAAGAACATGAGTTGTTTGTTTTCCAAAAATTCAACCAAGTGTATCCTAATTATGATAAGGTAGACCCATGATCAAGAAAGATGAATTATTTTGTCACGGCCCCAAATGATGGAACACATGACCGGCACGGCATAAGGGTTTCCCCCTAGCCGTAAGCCTAACACATAGCATGCACAACCATTCAGCACACAATCCAGTACATAATAAATATAACTGGCCACATACGCCACATCCAATATCAGAAAATACTGTATATATATATATATATATATATATATATATATATATATATATCTTATGAATCCAACATCCTTGATTCAACTTGGCCCATGGCCTCATAGTACAAACATTGTTGCAAAACTTAAAACCATTTTCCAAACAACACAAGAAGCGAGGATCCTGCCAGTATGTTCATGGAGATACACTAGTCATAAACTTAAACTATACAACCATTACAATGGAGTCTTGCCCAAACTGGGGCTCACCAATGCTATAGTTAGCCTCCTATGGAGCTGTAGCTGGATCAGTATTTCTTTGACTATCTGTGGGGAGAAAACAGAAGAGGGGTGAGATTACCACATCTCAGTGAATGGATAAATCATACTATAACAGAAACAGGGCAAACTAAGCACGAGTGTTTCGCAATGAATTAAATAATTGAAATCAAGGTATAGAAAACATTAAACATTTAACTGTAATTTATTGAAAGAATGCTAAACAGTTCAAATGATAAAACATGATTAAATCAATAACTGTAAACAAATCAATTATGCATGGTAAGTAATAAATGAAGATACTTATACAATAACAATGATGAATGTGGTATTTTAGAAATATTTAATCTTTAAGAAAAATGCACTAGTTTATTGGAGGTCTTTCCTAGCAGATCTATCATCTTCCCCAAGCACATAGCAATGGGTATGGCAATCACTGTAGGCGTAGACATAAGTCCACCCTAAATTTCCCAAACACATAGCAATGGGTATGGTAATCACTGTAGGCATAGACATAAGTCTACCCTAAATCCCTGTGTCTTAGGCAGTCATATGCCCGTCACAGTATCCTAGGCCGAAGCCTTAACATGATCATGGTGCACCAGGGCTAGCACTACCTGCGGCTAGCTAACAGTGATCTAAAAGGGTCCCTCCAATAGAAAACATTTGAAATATGCTATTCAGAGAGTTTAAAGTAAAACATTTCAATAAATTTACAATAAAGCTATAATTCTCCATCTAACTCTTTTCATGCATAAAACTCTATTCTAAAATATATCTCATCCATGAATTCCCATGAAGACTTTTAAAATCATAAACTTTCCCTTTTTAAACATAGATCGTCCGTAGACGTTACATAGATACTTGTCATGCATCAAATCACTTCATGGCTAACTTAGTTCATTTCTATGACTAAGTTTGCATTTCTATAAATCTAGCTCAAATGGAGAATTAATAGTCTAGATGCTTGCCCTGCATACCTAGGGTTCAACTAGGATTGAAATTTACAATTTCTAACATGGTTGGAACATAGTGGTTTTCAAAGCGGTAAAACAATTTAACATACATTCCAACTAGTTAAAATCATACGAGAGAGTTATAAATCAAATTCCTAAAACATGCGCTATAGTATGAAAAACCCACTCACCTTACTAGGAGTCCAACAACGAGAATTTCAGCTCGTGATGGCTCAACAACCTAGAAAACATAGCCATAACATGAAAATTAGAAAACTCTAAAAGTTACTATTCATGCCGGAAAACACTATTCACTCGCCGGAACACTATTCATGCCGAAACCTAAAAACCCTATATTCTGTATAGAAACTAATTCTAAGACTATCTATGGAAAGAAATTCAGTAAAAGGAAGCCTAAAACGCGATTAAACGGAGTTTTACCTTTGGAGGTACTATTCACGCAATTTTCCGGTGACCTTCCGGCGACTTTCCGGCGAAATTGATCGGTGGGATTTGTAGCTCTTCTTCCCACGAGTCCAACGATACCTTACTTGCTCAAATTGGACGTCCGGATGATGAGATATCTTAGAGAGAAGTTTGAGGAAAATTTTAGAGAGAGAGTTAGGGTTCAGATGAAAGAGAAGTGAAGAAAAAGGGGGGGGGTCCGCGAAAAAAAAGCTATCAGACGAATCTCACCGCGGCGAGCCGCGATTTTCGCTGCGGCGAGATGCGAAATCAGAAAACTCATGCTCTCGGGAAAAATACCGCATCATTCTCGCCGCGGCGAACTTCATTTCACCGAATTTGACAAAATTTCCAACATGAAAATTGTAGCCCTTTCTCTTAGCTTTCCATAGCCACTTGAATCACCTAATTTGGAGTTCATATGAAGGTGTTATGCATAAAATAGTGAGCAAAGGTCTAGATCACACTACACTTCAGTTTTTGCCTCGTCTCACTATGATATTCACGGAATTTGCAAAAGTTCCCAACATCAAAGTTGTAGATATATGTTTTATCTTTCATTAGAAATTGGAATTACTGAATTTAGATTTCATATGAGAGAGTTATGATTATATGAGTGACGAAAGGTCAGAAGAAAAGGTCGAAAACGCTCTAAAATTTTACATTGTTCTCAACTTTCTTTGTTTCAAATTATTTATACTTAACCTTCAAAGGTTTTATTAGTTGAGGGTTATTACATTCTCCCCTCCTTATAAAAATTCGGTCCCCAAATTTTACAAGAACCAACAACATAAAAACATAAAACTACTCTTGGAACAGCTGTGGATACTTCTCTCTCATGACGTCCTCTACTTCCCACGTAGCTTCCTCTTTGGAATGATTCTGCCAGATCACCTTCACTGTAGGGATATCCTTAGACCTCAACTTCTTCACTTGTCTATCAACAATGGCCACGGGTTTCTCTTCGTAGGCCAACTTGTCATCTAAAAGGATTTCCTACGGTTGAATCACATGAGATGGGTTGGGTAGATACTTCCTCAACATCGAGACATGGAAGACTGGATGCACTTCACTTAATCCAGGTGGTAGGGCTAGGCGGTATGCCACTGCTCCTACCCTATCTAGAACTTCAAAAGGTCCAATATACCTCGGGCTTAACTTCCCTTTTTTACCAAACCGCATAATTCCCTTCATGGGTGAAACTCTGAGGAACACGTGATCGCCTAGAGAAAACTCCAACTCCCGACGCCTATGATCCACATAAGACTTCTGACGACTTTGTGCAGTTAAAAGCCGTTCCCTTATCAGCTTAACCTTCTCTATGGCATCTTGCACCAAGTCTGGCCCTAGCAGCTTGGCTTCTCCAACTTCAAACCATCCAACGGGAGATCAGCATCTTCTCCCATAAAGAGCTTCAAAAGGTGCCATCTGAATACTGGCTTGATAACTGTTGTTGTATGCAAACTCAGCTAATGGCAGGTATCCTTGCCAACTGCCACCAAAATCCAATATACATGCTCTAAGCATATCCTGCAGAATCTGAATCGTGCGTTCTGACTGGCCATCTGTTTGGGGATGAAAAGCGGTGCTTAGATCCAACCTCGTTCCCAAAGCTTCTTGAAAAGCTTTCCAAAACCTTGCTGTAAACTGTGGACCTCGATCAGATATGATGGATACAGGGACTCCATACAATCTGACGATCTCACTCAGATACAGGCTTGCATACTGAGCCACATTAAAGGTAGTCTTCACTGGTAAGAAGTGGGATGACTTGGTCATTCGATCCACTATCACCCATACTGAGTCATAACCCTTAGGGGTCCTCGGTAACCCTGTAACGAAATCCATAGTAATCCTTTCCCACTTCCACTCCGGTATCTCAATCTGCTGGTGCAAATCGGCAGGCTTCTGGTGTTCAGCTTTCACCTGCTGACAAACCAAGCATTGAGCCACAAAGTTTGCTACATCCTTCTTCATCCCATTCCACCAATACAAGTCCTTGAGGTCACTGTACATCTTATTTGTTCCTGGGTGGATAGTATAGGCTGATTGATGTGCCTCCTCCAAAATCTGCTTCCTCAAGCTATCCACATCGGGTACACACAAGCGCTTCCCACATCTTAACACTCCTTCAGCATCTACGCTGAATTCAGAAGTCTGATTATTCCTAGCTTCATCCTTGAGCTTGGACAGGTTAGCATCCTTGTCCTGATCTGCCTTAATCTGCTCAACCAGTGGAGAGTGTAGCTGCATGTGGGCTAACAACACCCCTGGCTCCTTCACTTCAAAGCACATCCCCTCACCTTCTAGCTGATGAATATCCCTTACTAACGGCCTCCGGAGTAGGGTGATATGGGCTAGACTCCCCATTGACTTCCTACTCAAAGCATCTGCTACTACATTGGCCTTGCCTGGATGGTACAAGATAGTGCAGTCATAGTCCTTCACCAACTCCATCCACCTCCTCTGTCTCAAGTTTAGATCCCTTTGTTGAAAGATGTACTTGAGACTCTTGTGGTCCGTGTAAATCTCACAAGGTTCACCATAGAGATAGTGCCTCCAAATCTTCAAGGCAAAGACCACTGCCGCCATCTCCAGATCATGTGTAGGATAGTTCTGTTCGTGCTTCCTGAGCTGCCTAGATGCATAGGCTACAACATGCCCATTCTGCATTAACACACAACCCAAGCCCACCCTTGAGGCGTCACAGTATACTGAGTATCCTCCAGTGCCCGTTGAGATAGTTAGAACTGGGGTTGTGGTTAGGCATTTCTTCAAGGTCTGGATCTTCGCATACATCCGACCACTCAAACTTAACTCCCTTCCTGGTTAATCTGGTCAAAGGAGCAGCAATTCTGGAGAAATCCTTGATGAACCTCCGGTAATACCCTGCTAGACCCAAGAAACTTCGGATCTCTGTCACACTAATTGGGCGAGGCCACTGCTGTACTGCCTCTACCTTCTCGGGGTCTACTTGAATGCCGTCCTTCGTGACTACATGCCCCAGAAATATAACGCTGTCCAACCAGAACTCACACTTAGAGAGCTTGGCATACAACTGCTGATCCCTCAAAATCTGTAGGATGACCCGTAGGTGCTGTTCATGCTCTTCATGGTCTTTAGAATAAACCAAGATGTCATCAATGAACACAATGACAAACTGATCTAAGAATGGCTTGAACACCCTGTTCATCAAGTCCATAAAAGCAGCTGGTGCATTAGTTAGTCCAAAAGATATAACCAAAAACTCATAATGACCATAACGGGTCCTAAAAGCTGTCTTGGAAATATCTTCCTTCCTAATCTTCAACTGATGATACCCTGACCTTAGATCAATCTTGGAGAAACATTTCGCTCCTTGAAGTTGATCGAACAAATCATCAATCCTGGGCAAAGGGTAATTATTGCGCACCGTTAGCTTATTCAATTGCCGATAGTCAATGCAAAGTCGCAAAGACCCGTCTTTCTTCTTCACAAAAAGGACCGGAGCACCCCATGGAGAAGTACTCGGCCTGATGAAGCCCTTATCCAACAAATCCTGCAACTGACTCTTTAGCTCCTTAAGCTCTGTGGGTGCCATCCTGTAAGGCGGTATAGAAATTGGTCGAGCCTCTGGAATAAGGTCAATACCAAACTCTATCTCCCGTTCAGGAGGTAATCCTGGCAACTCTTCTGGGAAGACATCCAGGAATTCTCGTACCACTACCATCTTGTCTACATCCAGTACCTTCCTATCCACATCTCTAACATATGCCAAGTATCCCTGGCATCCCTTCTTCAACATCTTCTGAGCACCCAAGACTGAAATCAGGTTACTTGGAGCATTACTTCGATCACACTGGAACCGGAAAGGAACTTCACTTGGAAAGTTGAACTTGATTGCCTTCTCATAGCAATCCAAGGTAGCATAGCATGCTGCCAACCAATCCATTCCTAGGATTACATCAAAATCGACCATGTCTAGGATGATCAAATCAGCAGATGTCTCCCTATCACCCACTGTCACTTTACATGACTTGCATACATGCTCTACTGGCAAATAATCACCGACTGGGGTGGTTACAAAGAAAGGGGCATCCATCCTAATCGGATCTTTACCCAAACTCTTAACAAAACTAGGGGAGACATAGGAATATGTAGACCCAGGGTCAAACAAAACATATGCTTCATGTAGACAAACCGAAAGAGTACCTGTCATGACCGCATTTGAAGCTTGTGCATCCTGCCTGGTAAGAGCAAAAATCCTCGGTTCACCTCGGCCTGCTTGGTTTTGACCTCGGCCCATCATCCCTCTACCAGTACCTATGCTACTTGGTTGGCCCGGTATAGTCCTTATAGGCTGAGCTGCCACTGGGGTTGGTAGTAAAGCCGGTCGAGTTGGCCCTTGACTTGAGCCATACAACTGGGGACAGTCCCTCTTCATGTGTCCAGGTTAGTTGCAATGATAGCAAACAATCATCTCCCTGCGGCACTGACCCAAGTGATGGTTGCCACAGATAGGGCATCGTGGCCTGTTCTACTGAATGGGTCTTGGTCCTTGTTAACCTGGATACCTGGTGTTTCCCTGGCTAAGACCTAGCCTACCACTTGCATCTGGTCTCTGGTTGGGGTTCCCAACATTCTGTGGTGCTGGGCGCTGCTGGCCTTGGAATCAGGTTCCTTGGGAATGAGAACTTTGCCCTCCTTTAGAGCTCCCGTCCCTATCCCTCTTTCTTAGCTTAGCACTCTCGACATCGGCCAAATGTCTAGTCTCCATCATTCTTGCACAGTCCACAGCCTCTGCATAGTTCGGGAATTGCTTCATCTGGGGTGCCACTGATTTAAACAATGCTGGCATCAACCCCTGGATAAACTTCTTGATCATGTCCCTTTCAGTAGGGACCATGTGTGGTGCATACGGCATCAGCTGTGTGAAGCGGTAGTCATACTCCGTGACTGACATACCGGGAGTCTGCTTCAACTCCACAAACTCTTGACATTTGGCATCTCGTATACTCTGAGGCACAAACCTCTCCATGAAGACTTCCTTGAACTCTGGCCATCTCAAAGGTGACGCTGTAGCTCCCCTTCCGCGCATCATGGTCTTGAACCATACCTGCGCTATACCAGACAATTGGAAAGATGCCAACTCTACTGAGTGGATCTCTGAACACTTAAGAACCTCGCAGATCTTCTCAGTACCCTCTATAAACTCCTGGGGATCCTCACTAGCCAACAACCCCTTGAAGATTGGCGGTTTCAGCTTCAGGAATTCAGATAGTTCCACTTTCCTCTCAGCGGGTCTCACCTGCCGCTCCACGGACCTAACTGGCTCTGGAACGGAGGTAGCAGTTTCGGGCTGTTGTGGATCCCTTCTATCTTGCCCATCCCTTCTCTCGGCTAGATTCTCTATTGCCCGCTGCATACCCTGCATGGTTACCAGCATCTGGGCTATCACATCATCCCGGGGGTGAGAAGACATTTCCCCCGTCCTGGGAGTCTCAGCTTGTTCACTGGTTAACTCAGCTTGTTCGGCTGCTTCAGCAGCCCTTACACCCCTGCCACTGCCTCTTGCACTGGCTCTAGGTCGGCCTCTGCCACGACCTCTACCTCGGCCTCTAGGCATGGGTACTGCGGACTGAGCAGACTCTTCAGCCATCTGCTCTTGAATCGCGGGTTGCCTAACCTTTGATCTCGTTCTTGGTGGCATCTCGCTACAAAATAGAGATAGCCCAACCATCACTTAACCATGCCAACATAGCATACTATAAACTGACTTACTTAAACAAAAAGACAACATCCTATCGAACCCTTTTAGCAGCACCGTGAGTATAAGCATGTCCGGATTCATACCCATACTCAAAGTCCTACCTAAAGGTCCGTTACTCCATGAACACAGGGAAACCTAATGCTCTGATACCAACTTTGTCACGGCCCCAAATGATGGAACACATGACCGGCACGGCATAAGGGTTTCCCCCTAGCCGTAAGCCTAACACATAGCATGCACAACCATTCAGCACACAATTCAGTACATAATAAATATAACTGGCCACATACGCCACATCCAATATCAGAAAATACTGTATATATATATATATATATATATATATATATATATATATCTTATGAATCCAACATCCTTGATTCAACTTGGCCCATGGCCTCATAGTACAAACATTGTTGCAAAACTTAAAACCATTTTTCAAACAACACAAGAAGCGAGGATCCTGCTTGTATGTTCATGGAGATACACTAGTCATAAACTTAAACTATACAACCATTACAATGGAGTCTTGCCCAAACTGGGGCTCACCAATGCTATAGTTAGCCTCCTATGGAGCTGTAGCTGGATCAGTGTTTCTTTGACTATCTGTGGGGAGAAAACAGAAGAGGGGTGAGATTACCACATCTCAGTGAATGGATAAATCATACTATAACAGAAACAGGGCAAACTAAGCATGAGTGTTTCGCAATGAATTAAATAATTGAAATCAAGGTATAGAAAACATTAAACATTTAACTGTAATTTATTGAAAGAATGCTAAACAGTTCAAATGATAAAACATGATTAAATCAATAACTGTAAACAAATCAATTATGTATGGTAAGTAATAAATGAAGATACTTATACAATAACAATGATGAATGAGGTATTTTAGAAATATTTAATCTTTAAGAAAAATGCACTAGTTTATTGGAGGTCTTTCCTAACAGATCTATCATCTTCCCCAAGCACATAGCAATGGGTATGGCAATCACTGTAGGCGTAGACATAAGTCCACCCTAAATTTCCCAAGCACATAGCAATGGGTATGGTAATCACTGTAGGCATAGACATAAGTCTACCCTAAATTTTCCAAGCACATAGCAATGGGTATGGTAATCACTGTAGGCATAGACATAAGTCTACCCTAAATCCCTGTGTCTTAGGCAGTCATATGCCCGTCACAGTATCCTAGGCCGAAGCCTTAACATGATCATGGTGCACCAGGGCTAGCACTACCTGCGGCTAACTAACAGTGATCTAAAAGGGTCCCTCCAATAGAAAACATTTGAAATATGCTATTCAGAGAGTTTAAAGTAAAACATTTCAATAAATTTACAATAAAGCTATAATTCTCCATCTAGCTCTTTTCATGCATAAAACTCTATTCTAAAATATATCTCATCCATGAATTCCCATGAAGACTTTTAAAATCATAAACTTTCCCTTTTTAAACATAGATCGTCCGTAGACGTTACATAGATACTTGTCATGCATCAAATCACTTCATGGCTAACTTAGTTCATTTCTATGACTAAGTTTGCATTTCTATAAATCTAGCTCAAATGGAGAATTAATAGTCTAGATGCTTGCCCTGCATACCTAGGGTTCAACTAGGATTGAAATTTACAATTTCTAACATGGTTGGAACATAGTGGTTTTCAAAGCGGTAAAACAATTTAACATACATTCCAACTAGTTAAAATCATACGAGAGAGTTATAAATCAAATTCCTAAAACATGCGCTATAGTATGAAAAACCCACTCACCTTACTAGGAGTCCAACAACGAGAATTTCAGCTCGTGATGGCTCAACAACCTAGAAAACATAGCCATAACATGAAAATTAGAAAGCTCTAAAAGTTACTATTCACGCCGAAAAACACTATTCACTCGCCGGAACACTATTCATGCCGAAACCTAAAAACCCTATATTCTGTATAGAAACTAATTCTAAGACTATCTATGGAAAGAAATTCGGTAAAACGAAGCCTAAAACGCGATTAAACGGAGTTTTACCTTTGGAGGTACTATTCACGCAATTTTCCGGCGACCTTCCGGCAAATTTCCGGCGAAATTGATCGGTGGGATTTGTAGCTCTTCTTCCCACGAGTCCAACGATACCTTACTTGCTCAAATCGGACGTCCGGATGATGAGATATCTTAGAGAGAAGTTTGAGGAAAATTTTAGAGAGAGAGAGTTAGGGTTCAGATGAAAGAGAAGTGAAGAAAAAGGGGGGGTCCGCAAAAAAAAAGCTATCAGACGAATCTCGCGGCGGCGAGCCGCGATTTTCGCCGCGGCCAGATGCGAAATCAGGAAACTCATGCTCTCGGGAAAAATACCGCATCATTCTCGCCGCGGCGAACTCCATTTCACTGAATTTGACAAAATGTCAAACATGAAAGTTGTAGGCCTTTCTCTTAGCTTTCCATAGCCACTTGAATCACCTAATTTGGAGTTCATATGAAGGAGTTATTCAGAAAATAGTGAGAAAAGGTCCAGATCACACTACACTTCGGTTTTTGCCTCATCTCACTATGATATTCACAGAATTTGCAAAAGTTCCCAACATCAAAGTTGTAGATATATGTTTTATCTTTCATTAGAAATTGGAATTACTTAATTTAGATTTCATATGAGAGAGTTATGATTATATGAGTAACGAAAGGTTAGAAGAAAAGGTCGAAAATGCTCTAAAATTTTACATTGTTCTCAACTTTCTTTGTTTCAAATTATTTATACTTAACCTTCAAAGGTTTTATTAGTTGAGGGTTATTACATATTTTGTGGTCTATTTAAGGAAAACCCACCCCTATAACATTAGAATTTTCGTCCAAGAGAGGAAGAGGAAAAATAGAAGCAAGGTAGAGTGAGGAAAGGAGAGGAAGAAAGGAAGAAAGAGGAAGGAGAAGTTTAGAGGACTAAGTGCTCATGGTAAGTTTAACAATATTTCTTTTTGAAGAAAATATTTGAAACTTGTATTATTTATATGAGATTTTAATCTTAGAACTTTGATGAATGGTCACGGATATTGCTATATCATGTTACATATTATGTATGTTTGAATACTTAGACTGGTGTAGATAGTTCTGCATAGGTATGGCTATGGGTGGCAAAATTTTAAGCTTCTATTTTTAAAATTTTAGGAAGAATCAATAAGGAATTAAAACAAATAGTTAACATGAAAAATATAGATCTATGTCTCGCGGATTTTTAGTCACTGAAATGACTCAATTTGGAGTCCATATGAGATAGATATGGTCCGATTAGTAAGTAGTCATCAGAAAATGATTAATCAGGGAAGAATATGTTAGGATAGCTTTTGTATTTTAATTTCTGGGAACATTTTGTAGGGAATTAAAGTAAATGGTTAACATAATAATTATAGATATATGTGTCACGGATTTTTAGCCACTGAAATCACTCAATTTGGAGTCCATATGAGGTAGATATGATCCAATTTGTATACAGTGGTCAGAAATTAGTTAATCAGGGAAGAATATTTTAGGATAGTTTATACGTTTTAATTTTTGAGAACATTTTGTAGGGAATTAAAATAAATGATTAACATAAAAATTATTTCTATATGTGTTACGGATTTTTCGCCACTGGAATCACTTAATTTGGAATTGTTATGAGGGAGATATGGACAGATTAGTAGGTAGAGATCAGAACCTACCCGAGAAGAAATAACCTGTACTTTGAGGGAGTAATATCATCTTGATTTCTTAATATTTCGCTAAATTGTTCAACATGATAGTTTTAGATAATTGTTTATCTTTAAATTGACACCAAGATCACCTACATTGGAGTTAAATTTATGGAGTTATGCTCTAATTAATAAGAGAAGGTCAGGTAGGATGAAAACCTGCATCAAGAAAATAGAGGAATATTTAAAAAATAAAAATAAATGACTACTATAGGCCATAGCCATTGCCATTGCCATTGTATGATCTTCTTACCATCTTAAGTGTAAAATTTTGACATGAAATTATTTTATAAAGTGAATTTTGAAGTTGTTATGTTCATGGCATGATTACCAATGATTTTTGGTAATAATTATATTTTGATGAACATACTTGTTATTGAAAGTATATTTTTGGTTATCACTGTGAAAAGTGAGCACGGTCACATGGCAATCCATGTGGTGCACCAGTAGGGGACGCCCTACCAATGGTTATGATTATGTTAATGAGAAAAGAAAGAGAAAGTGGGCAATGTCGGACGGAGCGAGAAAAGCCCGTACCGCAGAGTAGAAAATACTCACCCTGATCAGAGTAGCTTGATATGAGAATAAATTGATAGTCATCATATGATATTCTGAAAATAGTTAATCCTATCATACATTTCATTATTGTACGATTCTCATATGCATAGATATAGTGCATTTATGTGATCAAAGATATTTGCTGTAGTTTATACAGATGATGTTGACGTGATGAGCTTTATTGATGATGATTTATTGTTGAATTTACTGGGATTTAATTCTCCCTATATTTCCATGTCATGTTCAGAAGAATAATTATGTAGATTTTCTCTATGGCACTGGCTTTTAGCGTATGTTGGATCGAGTTACTCTATTTTGAGCAAATCTCAGTAATATATATGGTGTCTATGGTCGAGTTGACTAAGATCTCGGTGAAGGTGCAACCACCCGCATCCGTATCTCTGGAACTGGTCAACAGGGATGAATAAGATGTAATTATATATGTGTTAGACTTTTGTACGAATGTTATTGATTAATGATACGTATGTAAACTCTGTATTGTATAAATTAAATAAATGTTATTTTGAGTTAAGTTGTAACGAGGTAATAATTTCATGGTATTTAAAAAACAATTTATTACTTAAATGGAGTTGTTACATAAGGCAATAAGAAATGAGAGAAAAACCTAATAGGAAAAACATTTGAAATAACATACTAAAGAGAGCCGAAATTCTTGGTTAAGGAAGATAAATTTTTGGGAAGTAAGTCAAGGTCTTAAAATTTCAAGAAGATTGGATTAGGGTAATTTTTCCTAATTTAAGAGCTAGAGTTCCTAAATTTAACATCTCCACTCATACATTGAGCTTTCATTTATGGACACTTCATATAGAGTTTTTCCACTTTACATGAGTTTCTAGCAAGCCAATAGGATAACCCAAGAAAGAAATAAAACATAGACTTGGACTAGGATATAAAAATTAGATTGATAGCCCACAAAACATGAAAATGTAACCAAGCCCTCCATGAAAGGTAGAATTTCAGCCAAATCAAAGAAAATGGGTAAGAATGAGCCCAAATCCAAGAAGTAAAAATAAGAATCATGTAAGAAAATAGTAGTGTAATAATAATCAAGATTAGGTCACATGGTATTAGAACAAAACATATATATCCTACATACATAATTTCAAGAAGTAGGTAATAATACATGGCATTAGAACAAAACATCTATCCTACATTCATAATTTGAACAATTTGGTAATAATACATGGCATTATGACAAAACATCTTTATCCTATACAAATAATTTCAGCCAAGCAAGGGAGACTTAAGGGCTGAAAATTTGCCACCTAGAAAGGTAAACCTATCATACTTGATTAAGATAAAAGGAAAAGAAAATGAATCCCTAAATCAAAGGGACCTTGTCCCTTGTCTTAAGAAAATTTTATCATAATTTTCAAAATAAAAATCTCCTTTTGCTACGCATATCTTTACTAAGGGAGAGGAAGACAAGAACATGAGTTGTCTTTTCCCAAAAAAAACCAAGTGCATCCTAATTATGATAAGGTAGTGATGTGCTATATAAGTTTTACCAAATAACCGCAAGCGCACGGCGTAGCTGTAGTTAGTCCGGCGAGTACGGGTCGTATCCACAGAGAGCAATGCCAATTACCAGAATTATGCAAAACGAGCTATCTAGATCGATGTAAAACGATAGAGTGTTTGTCACAATTAAACAAGTAAAGATGAAGAATTAAACAAAGTCTAGAGTTACGGTTCCCCACACTTATGATACTCAACATCCAAATTATACCTCTAATTGCAATTATCTAAGTTATTGGGGATGGTTTAGCCTTAATTAACTAGCACCTCTCTCAAGTGTTACTAATCGTACCTAGGTTAATCAAATTGCCTACTTTCGTGGTTCTTAGTTCAACCTAGATCCATTAAGTTTTATGCCAACCATGGAATACAATTAATCGGTTTTCTCGTGCCCATTAATTGATTCATTCCTAGAGAATCTCAAACTACTTTCGTGATTGAGAAATCCCTAATCAACCATTAGGTTCCGGTATTAGTTTTCACCTCTCAGTCCATCAACTAATATCCTAAGACGTGATAAATTGTTGGCCAAACATTCATCAACTCATATAACCATTGCATAATAGCCAATCCTAATTAACCATAGATAACACAATTAGGGTTCCAATTGTTCAATTCAACATAGTATCATCACACCATAAGTGGGTTCACCAAAAACCTAGATCAAAACTACTCAAGCATGATAAAAAGATAAACCAAGACCAAATTCATTAAGCAAACCATAAGAATTCAATACAAACCAAGAGAAAGCAATAGAAATGGAAGTAGAAGTAAGGATGGAGAGATAAAACCTGAAATTGCAGAATGAAATCTGAATATAAGCTTGAATCAAAGTAAAATCTAACCTAGCACATGAAATCAAACTCTAATCCTACCCTAAATCTACTCCTAAGGTGTTTCCTAAGCCTAAAAACTCATTCTCCAAGTGTATTTTCGGTCCTCTCCCCTTTAGCTACGGTTTCCCCTCAATATATAACACTTTGGGCATCCAAAACCCTCAAAACACGGAGCTCACAGACCCGCAGTACGGCCGTGGTCCAGGACATGGCCTAGCCGTGCTTCTGGCTAGAATTTTGGGGAAATGCTGCAGCATCCGCCCCGAGCACGGCCTGGCCGTGGTGCATGCCACCAAGCACGGCCTGGCGGTTCTAGGGCCGTACCACCCCAAATCTTCCGAATTTGCCAAAATGCCAAACACGACAGTTGTACCTCTATGTCTCTTCTTTCCACAGCCACCAGAATCGCCTTAATCAGATATATATTGAGGGAGATATGATCAAAGTAGTAACCAAAGGTCAGAATTCATCCTACTACACTGTGATTTTGACTTGATAACCCTGTAACGCCATGAAATATCCCGAATTTGACCAAGTGTTCAACATAAAAGTTGTATATCATTGTGTTAGCTTTGCACAAAAACTTGAATCACTTTGATTGGAGGTCATAAGACGGAGATATGCTCAAAACAGTGCTGAAATATCAAATGCTGGTGGCTGCCATGCTTCTTTTTGGTTGAATTTTGGTAAGCTTCCTCCTTGCTTCCTCCTCATCATGGTTCCATATCCATTTGGCACTTTTCATGAATGTTTTCCCTTGCTTATTGGCTTCTTTTGCTCACCTACAAGCATAAAAACAACCAAAGCAGTATCCAAAGCAAAACATAACCAAAAGAAGGGAAATAACCACAAGTTTACTATGAATTAGGGGATAAAATATAGCCATTAAGTACTCAAAATACCCCTTTATCAGGTAGACCTATGATTATGAAAGGTGAACCCCTTGATAGTTTATTTAAGAAAAATCCACCCTTATAACATTATAATTTCGTCCAAGTGAAGGAGAGAAAAAACATAAGCAAGGTAGAGTGAGGAAATGAGAGAAAGAGAGGAGAAGAGATGAAGGAAGAGGAAGGAAAATTCTAGAGGACAAAGTATTCAAGGTAAGTTAACTTAATCTCTACTTGAACCCATCTTTTCTCTTCATCCTTAGGGTTCAAAACTCACCTTCCTTCTTTTATTTACGTTGGTAGAAAAGCTAAGAGAAGGGAAGAATCTTGCTACTTTCTTTAAGAGGAAACAAGAAAAAGAATTCACTAAGTGAGTTAGGGAGATATTTAGGTTGGTTTAACAATATCTCTTTTTGAAGAAAAACTTTAAACTTTGTAACATTTATATGGGATTTTGATTTTAGAACTTTGATGAAATTTACAATATTTGCTATTTTGATGATTGGTCATGAATGTTGTTATATCATGTTACATGTTACCTTGCATATGATGGATGTTTTGAACATTTCGATTGGTGTGGAAAGTTCTGCATAGGTATGGCTATGGATGGCAAAATTTTAAGAGTTTTATGCTACTATTTTGTATATTTGAATCTGGTGAAAAATTGATGGAAAATGATTAGATGTAAATTAGGAACAAAGTGGAAGATGACGTAATAAAATGATGAACTAAAACATTAGGAAAGGTTTAGTTAGGAAACTGGCTTTTGGAATAACTTTTTAAAATTTTGAGAAGAATTGGTTAGGAATTAAAAGAAATAGTTGACATAAAAAATGTATATATATATCTCATAAATTTTTAAACACTGGAATCACTTAATTTGGAGTCCAGATGAGGGAGATATTGTCTGATTAGGAAACAATGGTCAAAAAATGGTTAACTAGGGAGGAATTTGTTCGGTAAGTTTCTGTTTTTGAATTTCTAGGAAAAATATATAGGGAACTAAAATAAATAGTTAACATAAAAAATATTTATATAGGTCTCAAGAATTTTTAGAAACTAGAATCATTCAATTTGGAATCCATATTTGGAAGATATGGTCAGATTAGTAAGCAGTGGTCAGAAACTTACTAACTAAGGAAGAATCTGTTAAGTATACTCCTGTGTTTGAGTTTTTGGACAATATCTGTAGGGAATTAAAGGAAATTTTTAAACATAATAAATATAGATATATGTATTACAGATCTATCGGCTCTGAAATAACTTAATTTCGAGTTCATATGAGGGAGATATAGTTGATTAGTGAGAAGAGGTCAGAATTAGTCTAGAATCTAGGGTAGTAAATGTAAGCATTTCTATTTTTTATTTTATGGGAATAATTCGTAAGAAATTTGAAGAAATAATAAACATAAAAGTTGTATATAAGTGTCTTAGATTTTTATAGGCTTTGGAATCACCTCAATTAGAGTTCGTATGAGGGAGATATTGTTAGATTAGTAAGTAGAAGTCTTAACATACCTGAGAAGAAATAACATTGAATTTGAGGGAGTAATAACACCACGATTACTTAATATTCACTAAAATTTTCAACATAAGGGTTTTAGAGGATTATCTTATCTTTCAATTAACACTAAGATCACCTCAATTGAATTTAAAATGAGGGTGTTATGCTCTGTTTAGTGAGAGAGGGAATAATATTTAAAAAAGAAGAAGAATCTTATAAATAAAAATAATAAATGACTAGTGTATGCCATAGCCATTGCCATTTCATGAACTCTTTACCATCTTAAATGTGTAATTTTGATATGAAAATATTTTATAAAGTGATATTCGAAAATGATTATGTTCATAGCAAGATTGTATTTTACTATTGATTTTTGGTAATGATTATGCTTTGATGATAAATTATGGTATGTGAGTATAATGAACATACTTGTTATTAAAATCATATTTTTGGCTATTAATGTGAAAAGAAAAGAGACGAGCACGGTTACATGGTGGTCTGTGTGGTGCACCAGTAGGGGACATCCTGCTCACGGCTATGATTATGTTAATGAGAAAAGAAAAAGAGTGTGCCATGTCGGACAGAGCAGGAAAAGTCAGTACTAAAGAGTAGAAAGTATTCACCCTGACCGGAGTAGCTTAATATAAAAATAAGTTGATAGCCATCATATGATATTTTGAAAATAGTTATTCATGCCATACATGTCATTACTGTATGATTTTCATATGCATAGATAAAGTGCATTTATGTGACCTAAGATATTTGCTATAATTTATACAGATGAATATGACATGATGATCAATATTGATGATAATTATGATTTATTGTTGAACCTACTGGGATTTAATTCTCACTATATTTCCATATCATAAGCAGAGGATTAGATATGCAGATATTCTCTATAACCAGCTTTTAGAGTACGTTGGGTCGTGTTGGCTAAGCTCCCAGTGAAGGTGCAACCACCTGCGCCTGTATCCCCAGAAGTGGTCAATATAGATCAATAAGATGTAGACATATATGTGTTTGATTTGTGTACGGATGTTGTTAATTAATGATGTGTATGTGAACCCAGAATTGCACCAGTGTTAATGTTATACCATAAACCTTAATTATGCTTGATTAATTTAATTGAATGTTATTATAAGTTAAATAGTTATAAGTAAAGAGGTAATGACTTCATGGGATTTTAAAAATACATATATTTGCATATATGTAAAAAAAATGAGTTGTTACAAAAATCATATTTCAACATATGCCATATCGTTCAAAATAGAGGTTTCAATATAATACAAAATTTTTAGTCTCAATAAAATTCCTCTATCAGAAATTTCCCAATCAAGGTTATCACATATACATGTCATTTTCCAAGGCAATCTTATAACTTTACATATCAATGCCACATGCACAATATACTTCCTTTACCATATGCAAGGTACGAAATTTTGTTTCGAGGTACCGTTTTGGTGACTCTAGAAACGGAAACATTTCGAAACATTTCGGAAATTTCGAGGAAACAGAAGATTTTTTAAGAAACGTTTCAAATAATTTTAAATAATATTTTTTAAAATTTTAAAAGATTTTAACATAATATTAATGATATAAATATATAAAATTATATTCAAATTAATTGGAATTAATGTCTATAATTGAATAGTAAGTAAACATGTTACTATAGTAAGGACTTCGACTCAAATCCTAACAACATTCAACAACAATATCTCTTTTGCATCTATCTCTCAATCTTCTTCTTAACTCTTTCGTAGCATCTATATTTAAGTCTCTCTCTCTGTCAACTATAATTCTATCTCTATCTTTAGGTATCTTCCTCTCTCTTTGTCTTTCAATCTCTCTTTTCATCATTTTTGTAGTTTCCTCTTTAAAATAAAGATAACGAAGGAAAACAATGTCATGAGAACAAAGGGAGAGAGTAGGAAGTTAATAAAGATGTTGTGACTTGTGGGAAAAAATAATTTAGTATTGGATGTGATTGATGCTACTTTTATCTATTTTTAAATTGTCAATTTTTTTATTTTTCAAATTAATTTAGTACTTTTCCATCGAAACAACTCGAAACAAGAGTATTTCCCTCGAAATAAGTCGAAACAAGAGTATTTCCATCGAAATAACTCAAAATAAGAGTATTTCCATCGAAATAACTCGAAATAAGAGTATTTCTATCAAAACAACTCGAAACAAGAATATTTCCTTAGAATCACATATTCAATGAGTTTAAAAATCAATTTTCAAAACCCTACTCTTCTTGAACTATATGCCAAATAGTAAACAAATTAGGTAATTTAATCCATTTTAAAGACATATAAAAGTATAAATGACTTGTAAACAGAACTAATTATACATTTAAAGTTTAAAAAGAGTATAGGGTAAGTCATAGAAAGAATTATCTACTCATAGGGTAAGGGCTCCAGGTTGGATATCCCCCAAATACACTTTTTCAATCTAAATTTGACCAAATAGACCTCAAAAACGAGTCCAGAGGGTCCAAAAACCTAGGAATTGAAGCTGAAAGCTTGGTCAACGTTGGTCAATTGATGCTCACTATTCATGGCCGAAAATTTTGTTCACGTCAGTTGAAATCACTATTCATGACGATCGAATTTATTGTTTACATCAGCCGTAATCACTATTCTTATCGGTAGGAGTTACTGTTTATGACACCAAAAGTTGTCAAATGGATGAGAAATTTCATATCCTATAGTTTATATATCTCCTGAATCCTGTTACAGTGTCATATTTTTAATTTGAGAACTCTAAATATGAGTTTCAGAAATTATCTTTTTCTAACATTTTCTACTTTTGATCTGTAGTGATTCTGCGGTTGATTTGAAAAAATATTCAGCCAATATCATAGTACTCTTCGTCTTGAATTCAGTGGTACCCTTAGTTTTGAGATCGGAGGCTCGTAGGTACTCCAGATCTAGAGAGAAGAAATGAGGAGAGAGAAATGTTCTATTTATACTATTCATTCACCTCGAATAAAATTTTTCATCTTTTTGTTTTTAAAAATAATAATGGAAGGACCAATTAGCAATTTGCTAATTGTTAAAGGAAGTCCTTGCAAATTTCATTATTTACATTTTGACCTCTAAAAGGAAATTACAATTTGACCCCAAAAATATTAATAAGTTTCCATTTTCATCCTTAAAACTTTTCAATTACATCCCTACTCCTTTATTTCTTTTAATAATCTATATATAAATGAAAATTACTAAATCTTAAGGGTGTTTCATTCTTTCCCCCTTAAAAAATTTGGTCCCCAAATTTTAAACCATCATATCAGAAGTAGGAAATGAAGCCAAGGCATAAATTATAGTTACTAATCTCACTACTCAAGCTATTGAGGATATTTCTTTTGTATATCATCTTTACTTTCTAAGAAGTCTCTTCACTTGAGTGATTTTGTCATATAACCTTAACCATAGGGATTTTCTTTAACCATAAGTTCTTCACTTGTCGATCAACAGCAGACATCGATTTTTTTTTCTCATAATTAAGCCAAATTCTTGTCCAATTGAATTTATTAAAATCCGATAACATGAGAAGAATTTGATAAGTACTTCCTTAGCATTGATGCAAGAAAGACTATATTAACAACGCTTAATCCTAATGGTAAGACTAGGCGATATACTATTATAGCTACTTTGTTCAAGATTTCAAAAGAGCTTATATACTAAAGCTTAACTTTTCCATTTTTTCAAACTTCATTACCTCTTTCTTGGATAAGTCCTTTAAGAATATATAGTCACCAACTGATAATTTCTAGTGTTCTAACATTTATAGTCCTTATAGACTTTTAGTCTGTATTCTTTTTCTAATCAATTTCACTTTATCAACGGCATCTTACAATAAGTCTGACAACAATGAATCATTTAACAGAGAGTTTGTAACACCTCTTACATGAGGCTTAAAGTCATTCAATATCACTTTATTATAGGAGAATTCTGCTAAGAGATCTCTAACCAAACTCAAAGACATATATTTGAAGCATGCTCTCCAAACTAGCATAATTAATTTAGGTTAATCATATTCTATCTATTGTATGTTATTCTAAATTAGATTCCAAAAGCTTAACTTTACTCAACTCAATCAACTATTAGGAAACCTATGATGTTTTATGTCAAACCTCAAATTGTGCCATTTGTATATTGGTTTGGTAGGTATTATTATAAGCAAATTCAGCTAGGGGGAAGAATCTTTTCCTACTACCTTGAAAATCAAGCACATATGCTTGAAGCATGTCTTCCAATATTTGGATGGTTTACTCAGATTGTCGATCTATTTGAGGATGGAAAGTAGTATTGAGATTTAACTTCATGTCCAAATTTTCTTGGAAGGCTCTTCAAAAATGAGCTGTGAATTGTGGTCCTTGATCAGAAATAATCGATATCGGTACCCTATGAAGTCTCACTATCTCATTCAAATACAGATTTGCATATAGAGCTACGTTATATGTGGTTTTTACTAGTAGAAAATGTGCTGATTTAGTTAACCTATCAATGATCACCTATATTGAATCAAACCCTTTTTGGTGTCCACAGTAACCTTGTAACAAAATGTATAATTATTCTCTCTCACTTCTATTCAGGTATTTCTATTTGTTGATGTAACCCCATAGGCCTTTGATGTTTTGCCTTTACTCGTTGACATGTTAAATACTGAGAAACATAATCAGCTATATATTTCTTCATACCATCCCACCAATAAACTTCTTTTAAATCTTGATACATTTTAGTTGATCCAAGATGAATGGTATATATAGATTGATGGGCTTCTCCTAGAATCTCTTTCTTGAGTTCTTCTTTATTGGATACACACAACCACTTGCCCAATCTCAAAATTCTTTCAGAGTCTACAGTAAATTCAATATCACTACCATTCTTCACCTCTTCAATTTTCTTGAATAAATAGGCATCATCTTCCTGTGTCTTTTTCACCTGTTCAACCAAAGATAATTGAAACTGTATATGATCCAATAGTATCCCAAGCTCCTTTACTTCCAATACTATCTCATGACTTTCCAATTTATGCATTTCTTTAATCAACGGCCTCTTTACCATTGTGATATGAGCCAAACTACTCATTGACTTCCTGCTTAATGCATTAGCCACTACATTGGCCTTACCTGAATGATATAATATAGTACAATTATAATCTTTAAGTAATTCCATCCATTATCTTTGTCTCAAGTTAAGATCTTTTTGTTGGAAAATGCATTTGAGACTTTTATGGTCTATATAGATTTCACATGTCTCACCATACAGACAATGCCTCTAAATTTTGAGAGCAAAAACTACTACTGTCATTTCCAAATCATGAGTCGAATAATTTTACTCATGTGGTTTGAGTTGTCTAGATGCACATGCAATGAGTAGACCATGTTACATCAACACACACCCTAATCCAATTCTTAATGCATCATAGTATACTGTGTATCCTCCGATAACTGGGGGAATAGATAATACTGGTGCCGTAGTAAAACATTCTTTAAGTTTCTGAAAACTTTTTTCACATTCATCTGACCATTCAAACTTTATTTCCTTCCTCTTCAATCTCGTCAAAGAAGCAGTAATTTTTAAAAGATCTTTAACGAATCTACAGTAATAACCTACTAAATCAAGAAAACTAATTATCTCTGTAATTTTGGTAGGGCGCAGTCATTGCTGTACTACTTCTACTTTATTAGGGTCTATTTGAATACTATACTTGCTAGCCACATACCCTAAGAAAGTAACACTACTAAACTAGAATTCAAATTTTAAGAACTTAGAATATAGATGATACTTCCTTAGAGTTTGTAAAACGGTCCTTAAATGTTACTTATGATCCTTTAAACTCTTACAATATACTAGTATATCATCAATAAATACAATAACAAGTTGATCCAAGAATGACTTAAGTACTCTATTCATTAAATTCATAAATGCAACTGAGCATTTTGTCAAATTGAATGACATCACTAAGAACTCATAGTGCCCATACCGAATCTTGAAAGCAATTTTTGAAATATCATCTTTCCTTATCCTCAATTAATGATATCTAAATCTCAAATCAATTTTTAAAAAAACATTGACCACACTATAATTGGTCAAAAAAATAATCTATATGAGGTAATGGGTATTTATTACTCACTGTCACTTTATTCAATTATTTATAATCTATGCATAACCGCAGTGATCCATCTTTCTTTTTCACAAATAGGACTAGAGCACCTCAAGGAGAGTACTAGGGCGTATAAATCCCTTGTCTAACAAGTCTTGTAACTAATTATTATTATTATTATTATTTAGTTCCTTAAGTTCATTCAATATCATTCTATATAAGGATATAGATACTAGTTGGGTTCCAAGAAGTAAATTAATATCAAATTTTATTTCTCATTTTGGGAGTAATTCAGGTAATTCTTTTGGGAACACATCAAAAAAATCCCTAACCATTAGAACCTGATCTACATTTGTATACTTTATATCAACATCTTTCACTACTGCCAAATATCCTTGGCACCTTTTTTGTAATAACTTATAGGCTGCTAAAACTAAAATTAAATTACTGGGTACATGCTTCCATGATTGTTCACTACTTACAACTCCTTTACTAACCTTTTATGCTATTGATAACATCTTCATACTATATAAACTAGAACGCACTTCAAAACACTTAAACAAGATCAACCCATTTTAACTTTATTCTTTAATATGCTTATGCAATGTCTTAACAATCAATCATGAAAAGCTTATGTCTATCCAAGAGTCCTTAAAATGAATTACCCATTTTGTATACCTTAAATTTTAAATTTCCATAGGCAAACCTTCCTTTCTCATAGTGGTTTTACATAATATTATTGATAACCAAATTATCTTCGAATCCTTTATATCAACAAAATCTATCATTGAAAGCATTATCTTCATAGATTCACTGCTCTCAAATTGAATCCACACCACCGCTTGCCAAATCCATTTATATACATAGGTTCCAACTCATCCATCCAAAAAGAGATTTACATATATTTTCAAAACACTCATGTTATGACAAACCGTTATCTTGGAGTTAACAACCTCGATCACATCATAACCCACTATCAATATTGTATTAGCCATTTGCCATATTGTTTCACATAAGCAAATAAAACAACCAATTCAAACCTTCTTGACATCCAAACAAGCCCTTACCTTTGTGTTTGGATAGAATCTTCTTATTTTCAACTAATTCTTTTTCTTTGTACCCAAGAGGGTTTTATCACTGTTCAACAAAACGAATTCAAAAGCTGAATTGGTAGTCCACACTCAAGAGGCACCATCTAGGACATACGTATCGATGTTTAGGCATCGCATACCTAAGGATAAGAACATCAACACTGTGCGTATAAATATGTTCACAGTTACATACCTATATTCAAAGTCCTACTACAAATCTTTTGCTCCGATAGCCATAGGGAAACCAAATGCTCTTATACAAACTTGTCACACCCCTACTTTTAAGGGCACGTGAAACACATACTTTATAGACAGATCTTTACTATAATAGGTATAATACAAGCGTTCATTATGGAAACAGATACAGATAGGTTCTCTCGTGTAAACACAATATACAGACCAAGTTTATAAATATTAGAGTAACAATAGAAGCAAGGATCCTGCTTGTGGTGTTCAGAGCACACTCTAGAGTACGAGTACAATATAAATCAAAATCTACGAGCACTAGAAACAAAATAGGCTCACTAGAGAATATGTCGCCTAACTGATCACTTATCTGAATAAAAATAACCAACCTCTGTATTCTTAAATGAAAGATGTGAAAATAACTGTAGTGAGTTTGGAAACTCAGTGAGCAAACAATACCTTCTATGACCTCTTAAGTCAACATATGGATGTACTTATATTTTAAAATTTGTCACATAAAAAATATAGTTTGGAAGTACATCCATATAAGAACCGCATTTCAAATATTCTCAAAACAAAGGATATTTAAATATCCAAAACCATATACTCTATTGTATGATCATTAAACAAATGTTGTTATACATCAAAATATTTCACATGAAAATATTAGGAGAATCCCATATCAAAACTACCATATCTGTAACACCCTGAATTTACGTTACATAAAATAAATATTTTTTTTCCGCAATCAGATATTCTCAATAAAGATGCACAATTCAATTTTTTATCATTTCTCTCATGTATATCAAAGTACAACAGAAACGGAGATCCTGCCTGTAGCATTCAGACCACTCTAAAATACAAACAGAGTATAATTCAAAAACCGTGAGCCTTGGAAGCAACGTAGACTCACCCACAGACTATGTCACCTAACTGATCACCTATCTACAGGATCAGACTCTGTATTCTCATATGAAAAATGTAAAAATATCATGTAGTGAGTTTGACACTTCAGTGAGTAAATAATTCCTCCTATGACCTCTTAGGTCAGCATATGGATGTACTTATATTTTAAAATTTGTCACATAGATAATACAGTTCAAAAATACATTCATATGGGACTCGTATTTCAAATATTCTCAATTCAAAGGATATTCAGATATCCAAAACCATATGCAGCATGATATGATCATTAAACAAATGTTGTTATCCTCAGCTGTATAAGCTATAGTAAAATTTTAAAATTTGGAGATAAAATCATCACTTCTAATGCACCTGCCACACTCGGTGATCTAATTAATGCAATGAAAACATAACTCATTTTCTATACGCATATTGATTGATCGACTACAGTCATAATAAGTGATCAAGAAATGTGAGTACATCACCCTCCTGCCCCCCCACATTACCACTGTCACCCGGTTAGAGCGGCCCACCCCTAACTCGCTCAGGCTAATAGGGCGTCCCGTATTTGGTACCATCACAAGCCGTACAACTAGTCGATATTCATCTATACATATAAATACATGTAAAATTATCAAGCAACTCGCCATGAGCTTTACGCTTATCATATTTATCAAGCAACTCGCCACCAACTTTAATCTTGCCATTCAATCTCATTTATAATATGACATGCATCATTTTCACAAGTATATAGCTTTACAAATCAATGCATCGGGCACATAATATTTACTTTATCAAATAATGATAAATACATTTAGAACCACATATTCAATAAGTTCCAAAATCTATTTCTAAAACCATACTCTTCTTGAATTATGTGCCAGTTCATAACCAAAATACATATTTTAACACATTTCAAAAATTTATTATAGCATAAATAATTGTAAACAGAAACAATTATACATTTATAGTTTAAGAAGAGCATAGGGTAAGTCATAAAAAGAATTATCTATTCACAAGGTAAGGCTCCAGATTGGACTGTCCCAAAATACACTTTTTCAATCCACATTTGATTAAACAGACTTCAAAAACATGTTCGGAGGGTCCAAAAATCAAGAAAATGACTTCGGAAATTTGGTCACTATTCACAGCCGAAAAGCACTATTCATCGCTGGAAAATACTATTCACCAAGAATAAAAAGTTGTCAGATAACTGAAAAATTTCATATCTTAAGGTTTATCTATATTCTGAATCTATCTACGATGTCAGATTTCCAATTTAAGGTGTCTAAGTAAAGGGTTTCAGAGTTTACCTTTTTTTGAGATTTTCTACTTTCGATCTATGGCTATTCTACGGCTAATTTGAGAAATTGTTCAGTCCAAATCGTAGTATTTTCCGTCCTGAATCCAGTGGTACCCTTAGTTTTGAGATCATAGGCATGTAGACACTTCAGATCTAGAGTGAAAATATTGAGATACTATTCACACTATTTTACTATTCATTCCTGTATTTTCAGTTTCGGTTTTCATCTCCCCATCCCCCTTTTCTTTATTTTTTTATAATAATAATAATTATTATTATTTAATAATTAAATAATAAAATTTTATTTTATATATATTCATATAAATACAGTTTTTCATCCTAAAACATCCCAAAAATTTCTAAAAATTTACATTCTTATAAACATTTAGTTAAACTCTTAAATCATGATTTTTCTTGATAAAAATATTAATAAAAAAAATCACAAAATAAATATCTTTATACATAATAAAAGAAAGAATATTTCTAAAAATACAACAAAAATTTATTAAAGGCCAATATAATTATTTTAATTAAAAGTATACTTGCTTTTAACAGAATATAATCATTTTTAAACAAATAAAAATATATTTGTTTATAGCAAAATATTATTATTTTAAAATAAAAATTACGAGATGTTACATTCTCCCCCTCTTAAGAAATTCGGTCCCTGAATTTCAACCCATCCTACCACATGTAGGGAATGAAATTAAGGCATAATTTGGAGTTACCGACCTTATTACTCAAATAATTGGGGATATTTTTTCTATATATTATGTTTACTTTTTAATATATCTCTTCACTTGAGTGATTTTCCCATATAACTTAACTATAAGGATTTCTTTCATCTATAAGTTCTTCACTTGTCGATCAACAATAAACATCGATTGTACCCATGGTCAAGCCAAATTTTTGTCCAATTAAATTTCTTGAAATTAAGTAACATAAGAAGAATCTAATAGGTACTTCCTTAGCATTGATTCAAGAAAGTCTGTATCCACATTACTCAATCCTGATGGCAAGGTTAGGCAATGTATTACTATGTCTACTTTGTTCAAGTTTTCAAAAGATTCTATATACTAGAGCTTACCTTTTTCCTTCTTTCCAAACTTCATTACCTCTTTCATTGGTGAGTCCTTCAAGAATTTTTGGTCACCAACTGATAATTTTTAGTGCTCAATATTCATGGTCCTTATAGACTTTTGACTTGTATTGAGTTGCTTGTATTTTTTTTCATTCTATTTCACTTTATCAATGACATCTTACCATAAGTCTAACTCCACTGAGTCATCAAACAAAAAGTTTGTAACACCTTTACTTCAGGAATTAAATCATCCAATAACACTTTATTATAAGCAAATTCTATTAAGGGATCTTCCTCCAAACACGAAGACATACGCTTGTAGCATACTTTCTAAATTAACATCATCGATTTAGGTTAATCATATTTGATCTATTTCTTGACATTCCAAATTAGATTAAAAAAACTTAACCTTATTCAAATCATCCACCTATTAGGAGTCATACGATGCTTAATGTAAAACCTTTAAATAGTGCCATTTGTTTGTAAGGCCTGATAATTATTGATATGGACAAGTTTTACTAAGGATAAATGATTTTATCCAAAATTTCACTAAAATTATATAAAGATACCTAAAACATAATTTTTAATGTATAAACACATCATTTAAATTTACTATCAGCTATACTATAATCTAGTTAAGATCTTAAGCTTCCTGATTAGCTCTGTTAAAACAATATATTCAACTCTTACTTGCTGACATACCAAACAACGAAAAATATTTCACTTGTATATTCTTTTACCATTATACTAGTACAATTATTTCATATCTTAGTATATCTTTATTGTCTCGGGTTATCCATGTTCACAATCTATGACTTCCTTTGAAATCTCCTTTCTCAACAATTGTTCACACGTGAATTTCCAATCTCAATATAATTCACATCCTAGGTACTAGACTCAACTTAGCATGGTATAAACTCTTAACACAAATACCATGATCACTTTACATTATTTTCGAACACAGTTCTCAAATTATTCTCCTTTCCCTTCTCAACCACATTAGGTAAATTTAGGTGTTCTTCATACCTTAATATTCAATCACTATATACTGTAAACTCATTAGTCTTTTTAATTTGCACATAGTCTTCCAACTTACACAATTATACATACTTGATATAATTTTTTTTTAATATGTTCTTTGTTAGATAAATTCTTTTAAAATTTCCATATTTCCAAATTAAGAGTTAAAAGATTAATTTAAATCTTAATTCCCATATTTTATTCCTTAAGAACTTCAACACCACTAATCCTCTTGATTACATTTGTCAAAACACCATAAGGCCATCATCCGTCCATTCCTTTCAATCTTTTCATTACTTTAACCTACTAACCACTTGGACACCATAATAACTGAGTTTCAAAGAAAAGAAATTAACTTTTCTTGTAATGAGGAAAAAGAACTTTGCATTTAATGCCAAACATTAATAAGGAAGAATGCAGTAGAACATACGAAAAACATAATAAAGAACGGTGCCAAAATATAAAGTCAAAAATTTGGACAAAGCATTGAAAGAAAATTAAATTCGGTGGCCGTAATTCTTGAAAATCTATAAACAAAATCTAGCTATTATTTTGGAAAAAATCGGTGGCCGCAAATTTTGAATATATGTGCCAAAATCTACTTTAAAACTGTTGATATTTGGTGGAAAAGAAACATTTCTGAACTTATAAAAGTCTGTGAAAATCAAAGAATATGTAATTAACTGATAGGATGCAGTTGATTGCTTCCAAATAGATATAATCAATCAATTTTAAAATAACCAATCCAAATTAAAAAATTTCAAAATAGCTAGTCGACTTAATAATACCAATAGTCGACTAGCAAAAATGTTGGAAAAACAAAATAAATCATGTGACTGTCCCTCTTGAACAACTAACTTGTTTACATTTCATTTTTTTGTTACAATTACGCCTATCACCTACAACTTCCCTACAAGAATCAAGACATCAATGCTTCATCAAGGACAACAAGGAAAATATAAATTTTTAGTGATATCTGAACTTTATTTTCTTTATATACCTAATATGAGCGACTATCACAACTACTGTACATATACATGCTTGCTGTCATTTTTTGAAAATTCCACCTTCAATTTAGCTTATATCCACCAATCACTCACATAACTGTTCTAATTATTTCTGGCCTATTCGCATACCTATCATAAGTATGCCCTTCTCTGAGTTCTATAAATGCACACGTTAATTTCTTTACTTTCATACTCAAAGTTAAAGTGTGTGCAACTATGGAGGGAATCACATTTCATCAGTTTCAAAATATTTGTGTCTTTTGTGGTTCTAATCCTGGAAAAGATAGAGAGTATGTGAAAGTTGAACAAAACCTAGGTATGGTGCTAGCTAGGAGAAAGATTCATTTAGTCTATGGTGGAGGTCACCGTAGATTAATGGGGTGTGTGTCTACAGCTGCACATGTAGGAGGATGTCAAGTTCTATGTATTATTTCTTTATTGCCTTACTAAGTGGTTTTGGTACTTTAGAAAAAAAATTTCAAATAGTTTCTTAGGTACAACTGAATATGCATCACAAACTGATAAATTTGTTAAATGTTAAGCATTTCTTTGATGGTCTGTTGTCTTTTCTTAATCAAGTTGTAGAATAGAGGTTCATCCCACACTCATCACGACGAATTCTTATCTCAGCTTCAAATACTGAGGAGTTGATTGATGCTTTACAGGCATTTGTTCATGTACCTGATCCAACTATGGTTCAAATAGAATGGATGGTAGACAACCGCAGAAAGCACAAATTGGATTTGGATCTTCATCTTTAGATGTAGTAAAACGTAGCTATTGTTATACCACTTTACTTTCTTGGAGTCTACTTGAATACCATCTTTACCAACCATACTCCTTTAGAGTTGGTAAAACTATCTTTAAATGTTGCTTATGATCCTCTGAACTCTTGAAATATTATAGTATATAATCAATAAATATAATAACAAATTGATCCAAGGATGACTTAATTACTATTCATTAAATCTATGATTGAAGCCGGGGCATTTGTCAAACTAAATGGCATAACCAAGAACTCATAATGCCCATAATGAGTCTTAAAAGAATTTTTTTAATATCCTTTTCTCTTATCCTCAATTAATGATACTTATATCTCAAATCAATTTTTTTTAAAAAAATATTGAGCACCTTGTAACTGGTCAAATAGATCATCTATACGAAGTCATGAGTATTTATTCTACACTATCACCTTATGCAGCTATCTATAATATATGCAAAATCGCAACGATCCATATTTTTTTTTTCACAAATAGTATTGGAGCTCTCCAAGAAGGAGTACTAGGGTATAAAAATCTCTTGTCCAACAAGTCCTACAACTAATTCTTCCATTCCTTGAGTTCAATCGTTACCATTCTATATGGGGGTATAGACACTGGTTGGATTTCAGGAAGTAAATCAATACCAAATTCTATTTTACATTTCGAGATAATCTTGACAATTTCTCAGGAATTACATCAAAAAATTCTCTAATCACTGGAACTTGATTTACACTGGTATACTTTATATCAACATCTCACACTACTGTCAAACATCCTTGGCACCTTTTTGTAATAACTTATAGGCTACTGAAACAGAGATTAGATTTTTGGGTACCTCACTATAGTCTCCTTGTATCAAGAAAGAAGATTCTTTAGGAATATTGAATTTAATCATCTTTGGATGACATTCTAAAATGGCCTGACATATTGCCAATCAATCCATTTCTAATATCACATCAAAGTCTACCATATCTAGACATTTAGGTAAAACGGATATTATATTCACTTTCAAGCAGTAATTGACCTATAGATATCTTTTAAGATGTCACAATACTCAATCAACTTTATACTAAGAAATTTAATAACTTAAAATAGAAAGAAAATTGAAATCCTACAAAATCCCTCAATAGCACCTGAAGTATAAATATGTCCGACTTATACCCATACTAAAGGTCTTACTAAAGAATCCTTTGCTCCGATAGCCACAGGGAAACCTAATGCTCTAATACCAACTTGTAACGCCCCCAATTTACGTTACATAAAATGAACATTTTTTCCTACAATTATTATTATTTCCGCAATCAGATATTTTCCATAAAGATACATAATTCAATTCTTTATTATGGGAACAGATACATATAGGATCTCTCATGTATACACAATATACAGACCAAATCTATAAACATCAAAGTACAACAGAAACAGTGATCTTGCTTGTAGCGTTCAGAGCACTCTAAAATACAAACACAATATAATTCAAAAACCATGAGCCTTGGAAGCAATGTAGACTCACCCACAGAATATGTCACCTAACTGATCACCTATCTGTAGGATCAGACTCTGTATTCTCATATGAAAAATGTGAAAATATTGTGTAGTAAGTTTGCCAACTCAGTAAGTAAATAATTCCTCCTATGACCTCTTAGGTCAGCATATGGATGTACTTTTATTTTAAAATTTGTCACATAGATAATGCAGTTCAGAACTACATTTATATGGGACCCGTATTTCAAATATTCTCAATTCAAAGGATATTTAGATATCCAAAACCATGTGCAGCATGATATGATCATTAAACAAATGTTGTTATACTCAATTGTATAAGCTATAGTAAAATATTAAGATTTGGAGATAAAATCATCACTTTTAATGCTCTTGCCTCACTCGGCGATCTGATCAATGCAATTAAAACATAACTCATTTGCTATACGCATATTGACTGATCGACTACAGTAATAATAAGTGATCAGGGAATGTGAGTACATCACCCTCCTACCCCCCCACATTACCACTGTCATCCGATTGGAGCGACCCTCCCCTAGCTCACTCAGGCTAATAGGGTGTCCCCTATTTGGTACCATCACAAGCCATACAACCAGTCAATATTCATCTATACATATAAATAGATGTAAAATTATCAAGCAACTCGCAATGAGCTTTACGCTTGTCCTATCTATCAAGCAACTTGCCATGAGTTTTACGCTTGCCATACAATCTCATTTATAATATGACATGCATCATTTTCACAAGTATATATCTTTACAAATCAATGCATCAGGCACATAATATTCACTTTATCAAATAATGATAAATACATTTAGAACCACATATTCAATGAGTTCCAAATCCATTTCTAAAACCATACTCTTCTTGAATTATGTTCCAGTTCGTAAGCAAAATACATATTTTAACGCATTTCAAAAATTTATGATAGCATAAATAATTGTAAACAGAAAAAATTATACATTTATAGTTCAAGAAGAGCATGGAGTAAGTCATAGAAAGAATTATCTACTCGCAGGGTAAGACTCCAGATTAGATAGCCCCAAAATACATTTTTCCAATCCACATTTGACTAAACAGACTTGAAAAACGTGTATGGAGGATCCAAAAATCAAGAAAATGACTTCGGGAACTTGGTCACTATTCACGACTGAAAAACACTATTTATCGTCAAAAAATACTATTTACCAAGAAAAAATAGTTGTCAGATAGCTAAAAAATTTCATACCCTAAGGTTTATCTACCTCCTGAATCTATCTACGGTGTCAGATTTCAAATTTGAAGTCTCCAAGTAAGAGTTTCAGAGTTTACCTTTTTCTAAGATTTTCTACTTCCGATCTACGTCTGATTTGAGAAATTGTTCGGTCAAAATCATAGTATTCTTGGTCCTAAATCCAGTTGTACCCTTAGTTTTGAGATCAGAAGACTGTAGACACTCTAGATCTAAAGAGAAAATATTGAGATACTATTCATACTATTTTACTATTCATTCCTGCATTTTTAGTTTCGGTTTCTGTCTCCCCCTCCCCTTTTTATAATAATAATTATTATTATTATTATTATTTAATAATTAAATAATAGAATTTTATTTTATATATATTCATATAAATACCTTTTTTCATCCTAAAACATCCCAAAAATTTCTAAAAATTTATATTCTCATAAACCTTAAGTTTAAACTCTTAAATCATGATTTTTTTATTATAAAAATCTTAATAAAACAAATCACAAAATAAATATCTTTATACATAATAAAAGAAAGAATATTTCTAAAAATACAACAAGAATTTATTAAAGGCCAATATAATATTTTAATCAAAACAATAATTACTTTAATTAAAAGTATACTTGCTTTTAGCAAAACTTAATCATTTTTAAACAAATAAAAATATATTTTTTTATAGCAAAATTTTATTATTTTAAAATAAAAATTACGGGATGTTACAATATCAGAGTTCAAGCCCTTCCGTACTTTGGTGGTGTAAGATATACCAAAACTCAGCATTCTAACTAAGGTTTGCCCTGCCACCATTCAAGAGGACATGCAAAAGGTCTTTAACATGGGTATTTTCCAAGCACACTGCAAGGGAGGGCAAATCACATATCGTATAGTGGGCATCTCGCCTAGATAGGAGGCATCCCGCTTTTCTTTATATATCATATCCCGTGTGTTGGCCGTCACATGAGGCTAACACCACCCCTGTTAGTTGAGGTGTCAAGATGCATCAGGACTAATATCACCTGTTTTTAGCAAACATTGTTTTTAATAGGATTCCTCCATAAAAATCATATTTGCACATATGCCATGTCGTTTAAAATAGAGGTTTCAATATAATGTAGAATTTTTAGTCTCAATAAAATTCCTCTGTTAGAAAATTTTTAATCAAAGTTATCACATATGCATGCTCTTTTTCAAGGCAATCTTATAGTTTTACAAATCAATGCCACATACACAACATATTTTATTTACTATATGATGAGAAATACATTTAGAATCACATATTCAATGAGTTCAAAAATCAATTTTTAAAACCATACTCTTTTTGAACTATATGCCAAATAATAAACAAATTAGGTAATTTAATAAGTTTCAGGGACATATAAAGTTATAAATAACTTGTAAATATAATCAATTATACATTTAAAGTTCAAGAGGAGTATATGATAAGTCATAGAAAGAATTATCTACTCATAGGGAAATGGCTCCAGGTTGGACAGCCCCAAAATGCACTTTTTAAATCTAAATTTGACCAAATAGACCTCCAAAATGAGTTCGGAGGGTCTAAAAACTTAAGAAATGATTTCAAAAACTGAGTCAATATTGATCAATCAATGGTCACTATTCATAATTAAAAATACTATTCATGTCGCCCCGGAATCACTATTCATGCTAGTCGAATTTACTATTCACACCAGTTGAAATCACTATTCACAATGGTATGAGTTACTGTTCATGACACCAAAAGTTGTCAAATAGCTGAGAAATTTCATATCCTATAGTTTATCTATCTCTTGAATTTGTCTACGTTGTTAGATTTTTAATTTAAAAACTCTAAATAGGAGTTTTAGAATTTATCTTTTTTAAAAAGTTTTTACTTCAGACCTACAGTGATTTGACGGTCGATTTGAAAAATTATTTGGCCAATATCATAATACTCTTTGTCTTGAATCTAGTGGTACCTTTAATTTTGATATTAGAGGCTCGAAAGTACTCCAAATCTACAGAGAAAAAATGAGGAGCGACCAATTAGCAATTTGCTAATTGTTAGTGGAAGTCATTGAAAATTTCATTATTTACATTTTGACCCCTAAACTTTTAGAAAATTACAATTTGACCCGAAAAATATTAATAAGTTTTCATTTTCATTCTTAAAAAATTTCAATTACATCCCTACTCCTTTATTTCTTTTAATAATCCATACATAAATGAAAATTACTAAATCTTAGGGGTGTTACATTTTTTGAACAGCTTTAATTAGAACCTTATTTAGTATATATACTGTAGTTTTTATAGTTTCACTCCACAAAGACAATGTACTAATCATACTTCTTGCTATATCTATCAATGTTCGATTTCTCCTTTCAACCATGCCATTTTGTGTCGATAAGCCAAGTGTAACAACTCCATTTTTTTTACTTATATACATATATATAAATTTTTAATAGTCCCACGAAATCATTATCTTTATTTAACTCATAATAACATTCAATTAATTTAACCAAGCATAATTAAGGTTTACACATCATTAAATAACAACATCTGTACACAAATCAAGCACATATATGTCTACATCTTATTCATCCATATTGACCAGTTTCGACGATACGGGTGCTAGTGGTTGCACCTACACCGGGATTTTAGCCAAATCGACCACAAACACCTTATTAATTTTTGAAATCTGCCCAACATTGAGTAACTTGATCCAACGTACATTAAGAGCCAGAGCCAAAGAAAAATCTGCAAAACTTATTTTTTGAACATGATATGAAAATATAGTGAGAATTAAATTCCAGTAGGTTCAACAATAAATAACAATTATCATTAATATAGATCATCATGTCATGTTCATCTGTATAAGCTACAACAAATATCTTAGGTCACATGAATGCATTTTATCTATGTATATGAAAATCATACAGTAATGACATATATGGCATGAATAACAATTTTCAAATTACCATATAATGGCTATTAACTTATTTTCATATCAAGCTACCCTAGTCAGGGTGAGTACCTTTTACTCTCCGGTATGAGCTTTTCTTGCTCCGTCCGATATGGTACACTTTCTCTTTCTTTTCTCATTAACATAACCATAACTTTTAGTAGGGCGTCCCCTACTGGTGCACCACACGGACCGCCATGTGACTGTACTTATTTCTTTTCTTTTATTTTCTTATCTTTTCTCATTAATAGCCAAAAATATGATTTCAATAATAAGTATGTTCATTATACTCACATGCCATAATTTTTTTTATCAAAATATAATCATTACCAAAAATCATTAGTAATCATGACATGAATATAATTGTTTGAAATATCACTTTATAAAATATTTTCATGTCAAAATTACAAACTTAAATTGGTAAGGAGTTCATGCAATGGCAATGGTTATGGTATACACTAGTCATTTATTCTTTTTATTTATAAGATTCTTTTTCTTTTTTAAATATTATTTTTATCTCATTTTTTTATGCTTGGCCTCTAGTCAATTTCCTCCTACTTATATCATTTCTAACATATGTTCTTACAAATTTAATATGGCATTCCTCTTCAATTTGGTTTCTATTAATATCCTATAGTTAATGATGTTCATTTAGGGTAGAAAAATGTTGAAAATAAGCTTTACTAGCTTTTAACATGGCCGAAATGTATCCTATAATACGGCTTAGCCATTTCCCATAAAATAACCATGTTTTAGGCTTCAAAATGTCCTTTCCAGCACAGAACACGGCCATGCTCTATGTTCTATTATTCCTCGATGCAGGTTTTCGTCTTGTCTGACCTTCTCTCACTAATTAGAGCATACCTCCCCCATTGTAACTCTGAATTAGGTGATCTTGTTGTCAATTTAAAGATAAAAAAATTATCTAAAACTATTAT
Source organism: Gleditsia sinensis (assembly GCA_037074535.1). Classification (NCBI taxonomy): domain Eukaryota; kingdom Viridiplantae; phylum Streptophyta; class Magnoliopsida; order Fabales; family Fabaceae; genus Gleditsia; species Gleditsia sinensis. The sequence continues at coordinate 12,943,433 of CM073464.1, read as the reverse complement.
GTTTAACATGTCTGAAAAATCATAAGTAATCTTGGTGATATTTCTCACTCAAGGTAAACGTTATTTCTTCTTAAGTAGGTTCTGACTTGTACTTACTAATCTAACTATATCTCCCTCATATGAACTCCAAATTGCGTGATTCCAATGGCTAAATTTTTGTGAGACATATATCTATAGTTTTTATGTTAACCAGTGATTTTAATTCCCTACATAATTTCCCCACAAATTTTAAAATAGAAGCTTTCCTAACATATTCTTCCCTGGTTAACCATTTTCAGACTACTGCTTACTAATTTGACCATATCTACCTAATATGGACTCCAAATTGAGTGATTCCAGTGGCTAAAAATTCGCTAGACATATATCTATATTTTTTATATTAACCATTTCTTTTAATTACTAACCAATTCTTCCCAGAATTTGAAAAAAATAGAAGCTTCTGTAGTTACTCTGAAATCCAGTTTCCTAACCAAACATTTTATAAGGTTTTAGTTCATCATTTTATTATGTCATCATCCATTTTCTTCTTAATTTACATCTAAGCATATTTCATCAATTTTTCACCACATTTAAATATACAAAATAACAGTATAAAATTTTTAAAATTTTGTCACCCATAGCCATACCTATGTAGAACTTTTCACACCAACTTAAGTATTCAAAAATATATCACTTGCAAGATCAACATGTAACATGATATAGCAACATCCATGGCCAATCATCCAGGTAACAAATATAGTAAATTTCACCAAAGTTCTAGGATCAAAATCCCATACAAATGTTTCTAATTTCAAAGTTTTTCTATAAAAAAATATTGTTAAACCTACCTAAAGAACTCCCTAGCTCGCTTAGTGAATTCCTTTTCTTGTTTCCTCTTAAAGGTAGTTGCAAGATTCCTCCATTCCCTTAGCTTTTATAGCAGCTTCCTCTTTATTCTTCTTTTTTTTTTCTCTCTTTCTCTCCTTTCCTCACTCTACCTTGTTTATGTTTTTCCAATCCCTCACTTGGATGAAATTATAATGTTATAAGGGTGGGTGTTGCTTAAATAAACTATCATGTGGTTCACCTTTCATAACCATGGGTCTACCTTATGACAATTAGGATGCACTTAGTTGTTTTTTGGGGAAAAACAACTCATGTTCTTGTCTTTCTCTCTCTTAGTCAAGATATGCATAACAAAAAGAGATTTGTATTTTGAAAATCAAGTTAAAATGTTCTTAAGACAAGGGACATGGCCCCTTTGATTTAGGGATTCATTTCCGTTTGCTTTTGTCTTAATCAAGTATGATAGGTTTTACTTTTTAGGCAGTAAATTTTTAGCCCTTGAATCTCCCTTACTTGGCTGAAATTATTTGTGTAGGATAATGATGTTTTTTCATAATGCTATGTATTATTACCCACTTGTTGAAATTATGAATATAGGATATATATGTTTTGTCTTAAAGCCATGTGACCTAATCTTAATTATTATTACACTACTATTTTCTCACACGATTCTTATTTTTTCTTCTTGGGTTTGGGCTCATTCTTACCTATTTCCTTTGCTTTGGCTAGAATTCTATCTTTCATGAAGCGCTTGGTCATATTTTCATGATTTTTGGGCTATCGACCCAACTTCTATATCCTACTCCAAGTCTATATTTTATTTCTTGTTTGGGCTATCCTATTGACTTGCTAGAAATTCATGTGAAGTGGAAAAACTCTATATGAAGTGTCCATAGTTGAAAGCCTAATTTATGGGTGGAGATGTTAAACTTAGTAACTCTAGTTCTTGAATTAAGAAAAATTACCCTAATCCAATCTTCTTGAAATTTTAAGACCTTCACTTACTTCACAAAAGTTTATCTTCCTCACCTAAGAATTTCGCATCTCTTTAGTATGTTATTTCTAATTTTTCCTATTATTTTTTTTCTCTTTACCTATTCCCTTAGTGTTACAAACATTTTCTATGCATACACATAAGGTGAAGAATTTCTAAGAATTATATTTCTTAAATATCTAAAAATTGTCTAATAAATTTTATTTCCTTAATTAATTATTTATGTACCATTATTAATAAAAGAAATGAAATTATGGATGTTATATTAAATATTTATGTACCTTTATTAATGAATGAAACGAAATTAGGGGTGTTACATTTCTTTCCCATTAAAAGAAATTTTGCCCTCAAAACTTCAAAAATTACCTATTAAAAACAATAGTGGATATTTCTTTCTCATGACTTCTTTTAGCTCCCAAGTTTCTTCTTCTGTAGTCGAACCTTCCCATAACACCTTAACCAAGGGAATGGTCTTATTCCTTAATTGCTTCATGTCGGTGTCCAATATGGATGTCGGTACTAGCTAATATGTCATGTTCTCCTTTATTTGGATTGGTTCATCCTGTATTACATGTGATGAATCTGGAAGATACTTTCGGAACTGTGATACATGGAAAACATTATGTAGGTTGGACAAATTAAGTGGGAGGGAAACTTGATATGCTGACGTCCCTATTTTCTTCAAAATTTTGGTAGGGTCCTAAAAATCGCGGACTTAACTTTCTGGTTTTGAGAAACCTACCAACTCCAGTAGTCTCAGAAAGTTTTAAAAATACATAGTCTCCTTCCTCAAACTCCAGAGGTCTATGTCTTATCATAGTAAATTTTTTGTTGACTTTAAGCTATAAGTATTTTGTCTCGTATAATCTTGATTTGTTCAGTGGTTTGTTGAACTAGATCAAGACCCAACAAGTTATTTTCTCCTATCTCAAACCAACATAGTGGAGATCAGCATTTCCTACTGTATAAAGCTTCGTAGGGGGCCATCTTAATACTGGAGTGATAACTATTATTATAAGCAAACTCTATTAAAGATAGGTACTTATCCTATCCTTTACCTTGCCCTATCATACAGGCCCTTAACATATTTTCTAGGGTTTGATCGTCCGTTCTGTTTGCCCGTCAGTCTGAGGATGGTAGGCAGTACTGAATCGCAACTGGGTTCCAAAAGCTTCGTGCAACGCCTCCTAAAACCTCGACGGGAACCTTGTATCTCTATCAGAAACGATATTTAAGGGAATTCCATATAGTTTAACTATTTCTTGGACGTAAAACTGGGCCAATTTGTGTAGTGACAAGTTAATTTTTCTGGATAAAAAGTGAGTAAATTTGGTTAATCTGTCAACTATTACCCAGATAGAGTCATGTCTAACTGAAGTCTTAGGTAAGCCCGCCAAAAGTTCCATCAAAATACTGTCCTATTTCCATTTAGGGATCTCAAGAAGTTATAGAAATCCTGTTAGCTTTTGATGATCTACCTTCACCTTTTGACAAGTTAGACATTTTTTCACAAACTCAGCAATATCCTTTTTCATCTCTGGCTAACCAATGCATCCGCTTTAAATCTTGGTACATTTTAGTGGATCCAGGATGGACTGTGTATTTACTCTTATGCACTTCCTGCAAGATCTTAGTCCTCAACTCTTGTTCTTGAGGAACACAGACCCTTCCTTAATACATGATTACTCCATCTTCCAAGACAAAAAAAGTCATCTTGATCATTATGTTCCTGTAAGTATTGGTCGTGAACTTGAGCCTCTTTAATCTAAACTCGAAGGTCACACTCTATACTCAACCCATTGATGATTAGCTTCTTTGAGGTAAAAGTAGTGTCTAGCTTCAATTTTTGAAACTCTTCTAGCATCTGCATCTCATACACCATCATCTGACCTATGTGTAGAGATTTTCGACTTAAGGCATCAGCTACAACATTCCCCTTTCTTGGATGATACTTTATGTCAAACTTGTAGTCATTGAAAAATTCTACCCATCTTCGTTGCCTCATATTTAACTCCTTTTGATAAAAAAGGTACTTAAGACTCTTATGATCACAGTATACTTTAAATATCGCTCTATATAAATAGTGTTGCGAAATCTTTAAGGCAAACACCACTGCCACCAATTCAAGATCGTGGGTTGGATAGTTTCCTTCATGGGGTTTAGTTGCCTAGAGGTGTAAGCAACAACTCTCTTGTCTTGCATCAGCACACTCCCTAACCCTTTCTTTGAAGCATCACTATACACTTCAAAATGTCATGTAGGGTTTAGAATAATTAAAACAGAAGGAGTGGTCAATCTTGTCTTAAGCTCTTAGAAACTAGATTCACATTGATCAGTTCATTTGAAAGGACTTCCTTTCTTGGTCAATTTAGTCAATGGAAAGTCTATACGAGAGAAGTTTTGTATAAACCTCTTGTAGTATCCTGCCCAACCCAAGGAACTTTTGACTTCTGTAACCATCTTTGATTTTTTCCATTGAATCACTGCTTTTGTCTTACTAGGGTCTATGACTACCCCTCTATTAGAGATGACATGCCTGAGAAACTTCACCTCTGTCAACCAAAATCCACACTTATCCAATTTGGCATATAACTTTTTCTCTTTCAGCATGACTCAGAGATGTTGTTCATTTTCTTTCTCACTCTTAGAGTATATCAAGGTGTCATCAATGAACACTACCACAAATTGATCTAGGTAGGGTCAAAAAATGTGATTCATGTAGTCCATGAAAATTGCAAGTGCATTTGTCAACCTAAAGGGCATTACGAGAAACTCATAGTGCCCATATCTAGTCCTAAAAGCTGTTTTTGGTACATCCTCATCTTTAATCCTAATCTGATGGTATCCTGATCTTAAGTCAATTTTAGAAAAGAAAGAGGCTCCCTTTAGTTGATCTAATAAATCATCTATCCTAGGGAGAGGATACTTATTTTTTATAGTCACTTTATTCAATTGTTTGTAATCTATGCATAGTCTCAAGCTCCCATCTTTCTTTTTAATAAACAACACAGGAGCTCCCCAAGGTGATATACTTAGTCTAATGAATTGCTTGTCTAACAGTTCCTCCAACTGTTTATTGAGTTCCTATAGTTCCTTCGAGGCCATTCTATAAGGTTCAATATAGATAGGTCCTGTCCCAGGTAAGAAATCAATAGAGAACTTTATCTCTCTCTTGGAAGGTAAGATTAGAATATTTGATGGAAATATTTTAGGAAACTCATTGGCTATTAGGATTTCATCTAGCTTCTGTTCGACTTCTAAGTTTGATTGGCATTAAGCATCAATAACTGCATCTCCTCTTCTAAAGTAGAAGGTAGAAATTCAACGATCTTGTTGCAACAATTGAGCAAGACCTTATTTCTAGACATCCAGTTTAACCGTAGAATGATATTAATACCTTTTAAAGGTAGACAGACGAGGTCTATAGAAATTTTTTTCTCCTGAATAGTGACCTGACAGTCTTTACATATAGAGGAAGTTAAGACCCTTTCCCCCGTGAGAGTTACTACAAATAGCTCATAGGGGGTTTCAAAAATAGGATACTGAAGGTCCTTAATACATTCTTTCAATATAAATGAATGAATAACACCAGAATCAAACAAGACCATAAGAGAAAATCCATAGATATAGCATGTACCTTGAATCATTTCGGGGGATTAAGTTACCTTTTGGCCGCTCAGGGTGAAAACCCTTCCTTTCATTTAAGGCCTTTGTTCCGGTTGTTTCCCCAAATTATGTGGGCAGTTCTTTGCAAAATGACTCTTATGTCCGCAATTAAAGCAAACATTTGATCCCATGTAGCATGACCGGTTACCATGCATACATCCGCACTTAGTACAATTGACTGTGGAAAAATTTTGTTAGAAGGGTCGGGGACTTGTAGTTATTGGCCTTTTGCCAGTACCCTGTCTTTTTCCTCTAACATTTCTACCAGAGTTTTGTGGCCTGTTCTTCCTTTTCCAGAAGTTCTATCTTTGTTTCTCATCTGCCACTGCCATCAAGCTCTTCTCCAAGAGTCTGCATTTATTTATCAGAGGTACAAACTCCCTGATCTCTATAGCTACAATAGCATTCCTTATCTCTGAATTCAATCCTGTTTTGAACTTAACAACCTTCCATGCTTCATCGGGGTTAAATCGTAGGTAAGAGGAGAATTTAGACAACTCCTCAAACCTCGTAATGTACTAGTATACGGTCATGCTAATCTGCCTAAGTTGGAGAAATTTAATCTCCTTCTTTGCCCGCACAATACTTGGGAAGTACTTTTCCAAAAAGGTCTCTTTGAACACCTTCCAGGTGATCTACCTTCCCTGGTGAACTAAAATTTCTCTAGTTCTACGCCACCAATATTCTACTTCATCTTTCAGTATATATGTAGCGAAGATAACTTGCTGCTCCTCAGTACAACCCATCACTTCAAAGATTTTCTCCAATTTCTTTATCCACCTTTCAGCTACCGTCGAGTCAAAACCGCCTTGAAAAAAAAGGTGGTCTAGTCTTTAGGAACTCGGATATGCCGTTATCATTTCCTGCTATTCGGTTAGTAGCACCATTCTCAACATTTGAGTTATTAGCATTTTGAAGGTATTGGAGAATTTAGTTGGTTGTCGTGACTTGGTCTCGAATTGCCATTCCCCATTGTTTTCTAGATTTCTCCTCGGTGGTGCCATTTCCTACTGTGGCAAAGACAAAATTATGTTGATATTGAGGTAATCAAACTCAATAGTTAATTTCAAAAGTATTTAACAGTAGTCATAACATCACCTCGACATATAGATAGGAAACACTAGTAATTTCTTACCTATATGAAATCACTGATCCCCTACACAGCATAACCACAACATACTCAAGACACTCTAAGATCGACTCAGATAATCATCCACCCACTGGCCATCTAGGATCGACATGCTATAATACCAATTATGTAACAACTCCATTTTTTTACATATATACATATATATAAATTTTAAAAGTCCAATGAAATCATTACCTTTATTTAACTTATAATAACATTCAATTAATTTAACCAAGCATAATTAAGGTTTATACATAATTAAATAACAACATCCATACACAAATAAAAAATATATATGTCTACATCTTATTCATCTATATTGATCAATTCTGGAGATATGAGTGCGGTTGGTTGCACCTTCACTGGGATCTTAGCCAACTCAACCACAAACACCGTGTTAATTTCTAGGATCTGCCCAACATAGAGTAACTCGATCAAACATACACTAAGAGCGAGAGCGAAATAAAAATCTGTAAAACTAGTTTTCTGAACACGATATAGAAATATAGTGAGAATTAAATTCCAGTAGGTTCAACAATAAATCACAATTATCATCAATATAGATCATCATGTCATGTTTATCTGTATAAACTACAGCAAATATCTTAGGTCACATGAATGTACTTTATCTATGCACATGAAAATCATACAGTAATGACATGTATGGCATGAATAACTATTTTCAAATTACCATATAATGGCTATCAACTTATTTTTATATCAACCTACCCGGTCAGGGTGAGTACTTTCTACTCTCCGGTACGGGCTTTTCTCGCTCCGTCCGACATGGCACACTTTCTCTTTCTTTTCTCATTAACATAACCATAGTCATTGGTAGGGCGTCCCTTACTGATGCACCACACAAACCACCATGTGACCATGCTTATTTCTTTTCTTTTCTAATTAATAGCCAAAAATATGATTTCAATAACAAGTATGTTCATTATACTCACATGGCATAATTTTTTTATCAAAATATAATCATTACCAAAAATCATTGGTAATCATAACATGAACATAATCGTTTCAAATATCACTTTATAAAATATTGTCATGTCAAAATTACATACTTAAGTTGGTAAGGAGTTCATGCAATGACAATGGTTATGGCATACACTAGTAATTTATTATTTTCATTTATAATATTCTTCTTCTTTTTTAAATTATTTTTATCTCTTCATTTTCTTTATGCTTGGCCTCTAGTCACTTTCCTCCTAATTATATCATTTCCAACACATGTTCTCACAAATTTAATACGACGTTCCTCTTCAATTTGGTTTATATTAATATCCTATAGTTAATGATGTTCATTTAGGGTAGAAAAATGTTGAAAATAAACTTTACCATCTTCCAACATGGCCTAAACATATCCTATAAAATGGCTTGACCATTTCCTATAAAACAACCATGCTTTAGACTTCAAAATTCCTTTTCCAGCACATAACACGACCTGGTTGTGCCTTGGCACATGACCATGATCTATGTTGTGTTTTTCCCTTATGCAGGTTTTTGTCTTGTCTGACCTTCTCTCACTAATTAGAGCATACCTCCCTCATTTCCTCATTTTAACTCTGAATTAGGTGATCTTAGTGTCAATTTAAAGATAAAACAATTATCTAAAACTATTATGTTGAATATTTTAGCGAAATCTTAAGAAATATTGGTGATATTACTCCCTCAAGTTAAACGTTATTTCTTCTCAGGTAGGTTATGACCTTTACTTACTAATTTGACCATATCTCCCTCATATGAATTCCAAATTGAGTGATTTCAGTTGCTAAATTTCCGTGAGACATATATCTATATTTTTTATGTTAACTAGTTATGTTAATTCCCTATATAAGTTTTTCAAAAATTCAAACATAGAAACTTTTCTAACAAATTCTTTCCTGGTTAACCATTTTCTGACCACTGCTTACTAATCTGACCATATCTACCTCATATGGACTCCAAATTGCGTGATTCCAGTAGTAAAAAATTCGTGAGACATATATCTATACTTTTCTTATTAACTATTTCTTTTTATTACTAACTGATTCTTCCTAGAATTTGATAAAAATAGAAGCTTCCATGGTTACTCTGAAATCCAGTTTCCTAACTAAACCCATTTTTAAGGTTTTCATTTATCATTTTATTATGTCCTCTTTCATTTTCTTCTTAATTTACATATAATCATATTTCATCAATTTTTCACCACATTTAAATATACAAAATAGCATCATAAAAATCTTAAAATTTTGTCACCCATCGCCATACCTATGCAAAAATTTCCACACCAACCTAAGTATTCGAATATACATCACTTGCAAGATCAACATGTAACATGATATAACAACATCCATGGCCAATCATCCAGGTAAAAAATATAGTAAATTTTATCAAAGTTCTAGGATCAAAATTCCATATAAATGTTTCTAATTTCAAAATTTTTCTTAAAAAAAATATTGTTAAACCTACCTAAAGATCTCTCTAGCTCACTTAGTGAATTCTTTTTCTTGTTTTCTCTTAAAGGAAGTAGCAAGATTCCTCCCTTCCCTTAAGTTTTCTAGCAGCTTAAATAAGAGAAGAAGGATGAGTTTTTGAAACCCAAGAATGAAGAAGAAATATAGATTCAAGTGGAGATTAAGCTAACTTAGCTATAGTACTTAGTCCTCTAGACTTCTCCTCTCTTTCTCTCCTTTCCTCACTCTACCTTGCTTATGTTTTTTCTCTCACTCACTTGGATGAAATTATAATGTTATAAGGGTGGGTTTTGCTTAAATAAACTATCATGTGGTTCATCTTATATAACCATGGTTCTACCTTATCACAATTAGGATGCACTTGGTTGTTTTTTGGAGAAAAACAACTCATGTTCTTGTCTTCCTCTCCCTTAGTCAAGATATGCATAGTAAAAGGTGATTTTTATTTTGAAAATCAAGTTAAAATCTTCTTAAGACAAGGGACAAGGCCCCTTTGATTTAGGAATTCATTTCCTTTTCTTTTGTCTTAATTAAGTATGATAGGTTTGGCTTTTTAGGTGACAAATTTTCAGCCCTTGAATCTCCTTTGCTTGGCTAAAATTATTTGTGTAGGATAAAGATGTTTTGTCATAATGCTATGTATTATTACTCACTTGTTGAAATTATAAATATAGGATATAGATGTTTTATCTTAATGCCATGTGACCTAATCTTGATTATTATTACACTACTATTTCCTCACAAGATTCTTATTTTTCCTTCTTGGGTTAGGGCTCATTCTTACCCATTTCCTTTGCTTTGGCTGAAATTCTACCTTTCATGAAGGGTTTGGTCACATTTTCATATTTTTGGGCTATCGATCCAACTTCTATATCCTAGTCCAAGTCAATGTTTCATTTTTTGCTTAGGCTATCCTATTGGCTTGCTAGTAATTCATGTGAAGTAAAAAAACTCTATATGAAGTGTCCATAAGTGAAAGTCCATAAGGGTGGGTTTTACTTAAATAAACTATCATGTGGTTCACCTTTCATAACTATGGGTTTACCTTATCATAATTAGGATGCACTTGGTTGGTTTTTGGAGAAAAACAACTCATGTTCTTATCTTCCTCTCCCTTAGTCAAGATATGCATAGCAAAAGGAGATTTGTATTTTTAAAATCAAGTTAAAATGTTCTTAAGACAAGGGACAAGGCCCCTTTGTTTTAGGGATTCATTTCCTTTTCTTTTGTCTTAATCAAGTATGATAGGTTTGACTTTTTAGGTGACAAATTTTCAGCCCTTGAATCTCCCTTGCTTGGCTAAAATTATTTGTGTAGGATAAGGATGTTTTGTCATAATGCTATGTATTATTTTCCACTTGTTGAAATTATGAATATAGGATATAGATGTTTTATCTTAATGCCATGTGACCTAATCTTGATTATTATTACACTATTATTTTCTCACACGATTCTTATTTTTCCTTCTTGGATTGGGGCCCATTCTTACCTATTTCCTTTGCTTTGGCTGAAATTTTACCTTTCATGAAGGGATGGGTCACATTTTCATAATTTTTGGGCTGTCGGTCCAACTTCTATATCCTAGTCCAAGTGTATGTTTTATTTCTTGCTTAGGCTATCCTATTGGCTTGCTAGAAATTCATGTGAAGTGAAAAAACTTTATATGAAGTGTCCATAGGTGAAAGCCCAATTTATGGGTGGAGATGTTAAACTTAGTAACTATAACTGTTGAATTAGAAAAAATTACCCTAATCCAATCTTCTTAAAATTTTAAGACCTTTACTTCACAAAAGTTTTCTTCTTCACCCAAAAATTTCACATCTTTTTAGTATGTTATTTTTAATTTTTCCTATTAGGTTTTCTCTCTTTACCTATTCCCTTAATGTTACAAGCATTTTCTATGGATGCATATAGGGTGAAGAATTTCTAAGGATTATATTTCTTAGATATCTAAAAATTGTCTAATAAATTTTATTTCCTTAATTAATTATTTATGTACCTTTATTAATAAAAAAATGAAATTATGGATATTAAATTCAATATTTATGTTCCTTTATTAATAAATGAAACAAAATTAGGGATGTTACACCAACTATTGTGTATTGTGCCACAATACCTTGTTCTTTAAGGAACCTTGCAAATGAACCTGGTAACTATCTCTTTTCAGTGTACTGATAAGAGTCAAATTATTGCATTTTGTTGTGATTTAAATATTGATATTTGTGTGAAAATTGTGTTTATTTGATTATTTAATCCACAAATGTCATTTCAAAGGTATTTCATGTTTAAAGTGCAATTTCAGGTAAAATCATAATTTTGGAGAAGTTTGGGACAAATTTCAATGACCGGGATTGAGTGAGAATCAAGAAAAGGGAGTTTCAAGATTTTGGAATCTCGCCGCCTGCAAGATTATTCTCGCCACAGCGAGAATGCTGCAGCATATTTTTCCCGAGAGCGCGAGTTTTTACAGATTCAAATCTAGCCTCCGACGAGATTATTTTGCCGCCGGACAAATGTATCTCGCCGCCGGCGAAAACTAGAGATCCAACATTCTAGTTTTTTCCAGAAAGCTCGCCGCGGCCAGAATTATTGCGTCGCCGGCGAGTTTCGTCAGAAAACGTGTTTTTTATGTCGTTTTGTTCCAAAATTGCTCCCAAAACCCTAGACCTATATATACCATATGATTGAGAAAGAGGGGATGGCGAAATAGACAGAGGAGAGGTTTTTTTGGAGGAGAGGAAGCCATTTTGGAGAGAAAGCTTGGAGAATCTTGAAGGATCATCACCATTGTTGCTGCCAAGTGTTCATCTCCAAGAGTTCTTCATCTCTTCTCCTTAGCTTTCTTTTTCTGTAGTTTATTCCGATTTTGTATTGATGTATTCAGTTGAGATAATAGTTGTTCGTATTTCCATTATGAACTAATTCATTTTTGCTAAGGCTATGATGTAGTTGAATCAAGAAAATTTGATTTCTTTGGTTATGGTTATATGAGTTCATTGTCTTCAAGTTGAGTATTTATTTCCATACTTAATGCTTCTAAATTTCTGGCCAAGATTTAGATGATTTGTTGCATTATATTGAGACCGAGAGGAGATGTGTAATGAATGCTTCTTGTGATAAATACCATATGTTGAATGCGATTGTGAGACCTAATGCATGATGTATGTGGTTATTCTAGAAATTCCATAGATCATAATGTGCTTGTTTGTGATTAAATCTTCATAAAAATATAGTTGATTATCATAGATAAGTAATTCTAATATAACTCAAGAGAGAGTATTAGATAAGTTTGGGTTTTTCAACCATCACTTTTAGCTTTGATTCTCATATAACATGATTTGAAATCGGATTGAATTGATTCAGCGAAATCAAATGCCTTAGCATTTTTAATCATTTGTGAACAACATTCAATTGTGTTCTTTGAATTTATTTATAAGTTAATTTGCCTCTTAAACAATTTCAACAATTTGGTTTTCAAATAAAATTAGGATTAGTCAATTTCGGTACTTAGTAACGCCATTCCTTGTGGGTTTGATATCCGTACTTTTGTACACTTTATTACTTGAACGATTCGTGCACTTGCGAAAATACGCATCATGTACCTTCCTTTAAATTTACCACCTCTATCTAACCTCATGATCTTAATTTATTTATTTAACTATTTCTCTACTTTTACTTTATAAACCTTAAAATCATATAGTGCTTCACTCTTTTCATAAAGTAAATAAAGATACATATATTATGAATAGTTATAAATCAATGTAATAAAATATTTATGACCATTAAAGCGCACATCATAAGCTCTTGAAATATTAGTGTGTATAACCTTCAATACATTAAAACTCCTTTTGGCACCTTTCTTAGACTTATTAGTTTACTTTCTTTTAATGTAATTTAAACAAGTACCAGAATTAGTAAAGTTAAGAGCTTCAAGGACTCCATCATTTAATAATATCTTAATTTTTTCAAGGGAGATATGACATAATTTATTATGGCATAACATGGAGTATTTCTCATTTATAACACCACACTTAATGCCAATATTATTACCATGTACAATTGTAAGGCTACAATCAAGAGTAGAACTTAAATGAAGTTTAAACAACCAATTATCCATAATACTATTACCAACAAAAATATTGTCTTTATACAAACTTAAGGTATTATCAATGAAACTAAAATTAAAACCACAAGATAAAAGTCTTCAAACTAAAATAAGGTTCTTGAAAAAGATAAAGCATAAAAGGATCTTTTAAAGTCTAATACAAAGCCAAAATTAAGAACAAGTTTAGAGGTTCCAACCACCTCTTTATGTGAATGCATCTTATTTCCTAAATAGATGGAACATTCAACTTTTAGTTGGTTTCCTGTGGTTTAAGAAGCCTTATATGGTATTAGCAACATGGATTGTAGAACCAGAATCAATCCACCAAGTGTTATATGAAGCATAAACTATAATAGATTCAAAACACACTAAGGAGATGAAATTACAATTATTTTCAAGCCAATGTTTGAATTTAAGGCAGGTCTTCTTTATATGTCATTTCTTTTTACAAAAAAAGTATTTGAAATCACCCTTATTAACTTGACTAAGAGGCACTTTACCCATCTCTTTCTTAGATGATTTCTTGTCATGAGTCTCTAAATATGCACTGTCAGTCATTTCTTGATTTAGTCTTCCTTCCTCTTGTACACACATGGCTAAAAATTCATTAATTGACCATTTGTCCTTATATGTATTATAAGATATCTTAAAATGTCTAAAATAAAGATGCAGTTCAGGATGAAGTGAACAAAAAATGACTTAAAAATCTTAATCTCTCAAGATTTCAGTTGAAATGTTATGTCTCGCATTTTTATAATATGCTTATACACACCATTGGTGCCATTAAACCTTATGAAACACAATTTTGTCACTAGGGTGTTTGATACTGCTTTGTCAGAAGTTTTAAAATAATCCTAAATAACTTTAATATATTCCTTCACTTTAGCATATCCAAGGATAGATGCACGGATACTTTTCCAAATATGATACTTAATGAACATCAAATTCAAGTGATTGGATCGCTCTCAAAGATCATATGATGTTTTCTCAACTTGGGTACTTGATTCCGTAGGCTTTGGTGATTCATCCACTCAAAATGCTAAATAAAAGTCTATGCACCCAATGCAAGAGAATTTTCTCCTTCCAATCAAAATAGTTATCACCACTTAGAGAAACAATATTTGAGTAATCAGATTTTTGGATAAATAAAGTTTGAACTACTATAAAAATAAACAAAAAACTTATTACACATGCAATGAAACCAAATATAGAATATTTACCTATGTAAATTATTCCAAACAAATAAACCAACATGTTATTATAATCTTTCTTATGGGTTCAGATTAGAACATGTAAGTGATTTAGTTTCTTTATGATAGAATTAGGACATGATTTATAAATAATTATCTAGGCTTATAGGTAACTAAAATTTAAATATATCAAATGTTACTATCCTATCCTAATTAATCGTTTAATTATAATGATTACTTTGTGGGGTTGAATTATGATATATCCATGATTAATTATAATTTTTGATGCCATTAACTTTATGTGATTAAACTTAATGTTACTTAACATTTTTGTAATTAAGAATGTTGTTGCTATTACTATACAAATGCCAAATTAAAAATGACATCAAAATTATTGACTTAAACTTTATGTCAATGATCAATTATGTATATTTACGAAGATCAAATATATGCATATTGTAACAACCTCAGAATTTTTTTTGTATACTAATAGTTATAAACGGTCTGCCTTCATTTCTAATGTCATTACCTCCTTTCTTTTATCTAGATTACATTATTTATTTAACAATAATATAATACAACAATAATTCATGATTACATGCATAACATTAGATTAATAATGGCAAGAAGCCATTACATCAATTCAACTATCTAGGGAGATGTTTACACACAAAACATAGTACCAGGGTACTGTCTATAACACAAAAAGCAAAAAGGTACTCAGTCACTATCCAAAAATATAATCTCCTCGGTCAAGATAGTACATACATACATAGATCTCAACGACTAAATAATCTTTTTGTCCGTTTGGATCACCTAGTGCTGCAGGTGGTGGTGGAGGCACATGCATCAAGAATCCAAACATGTACACTATAACTAGGTTCTGTATTATAAAAAATAGCCCAGGTAAGGCATCTCTACCTAATGTATCACAAAAGTAGATTCAATACATTGGTCTACTTATTTGAACATGATATGTAACAATAGTAAGAATTATAATTCCCAGTAGGTTTAACAGTGAAAACAATATATAATCATTTCAATATAACATCATGTTCAACTATATAAACTACATAATGCATATAGCCATAATCAATATAAAATGTTTGATGCACTTGGTGTCATGTAATATGATAATTTCTAAGATCATGCTGAGTGGCATTTAGATCTCATAAATATAATAGCATGCATTCATAAATCATGGCTTTCTTGTTCTTTTGCTTTAGCTGATTTGCTATTTCTATAAATCAGTGAGCAACCAGCTCATTATTGTTAGATGTCAAATGAGAAATTGGCACACCTCTGAATATGTTTGCCTCACATTATCCAGGAATGGCATAATTATATTTTCTCAAACCGTGAACAGGGTGTCCCTTATTTTGGTACCAATACGTAAGTCATGAGATTAGGTTCACTTTGTGTCATGCCCCTAATTTGAAGGCACATGTAACATATACTTACAAACATATATTTGCCATAACATGCATAATACACTCCTTTATCAGGTTCACTTTAGTGGTGTAAGATTTGTCTGAACTTAACATCCCAACTAAGGTTTGCCCTACCATCATTCAAGAGGACACGCGAATGGACTCTAATATGGGTATTTTTAAGCACACAACAAGGAAGGACAAATCACATATCATATAGTCGATATCTCGCCTAGATAGGAGGCATCTCGCTCTCCTTCATATATCATGTCACGTGTGTTGGCCATCACATGAGGCTAGCACCACCCCTATTAGCTGAGGTGTCAAGGTGCACTAGGACTAACATTGAAACAACCCTTCATTTATGTATGGATTATTTAAAGAAATAAAGGAGTAAGGAAGTAATTGAAAGGTTTTAAGGATGAAAATGAAAACTTATCAATATTTTTGGGGTCAATTTGTAGTTTCCTAAAAGTTCAGGGGTGAAAATATAGATTATGAAATTTAAAAGGACTTCCTCTAACAATTAAAAAATTGCTAATTGGTTCTTATATCAATATAAAAAAGAAAATAAAAGAAATGAAAATCATTCTTTCCATAATCGATGAAATGAATGGTGAATAATAACTTTCTCTCTCCTTATTTTCTCTCTCTAGATCTGGAGTACTTTCGAACATCCGATCTCAAAACTAAGGGTACCACTGGATTCACGACGAAGAGTACTACGATATTGGCCAAATGATTTTTCAAATTAGCTGTAGAATTGTCGTAAATCAGAAGTAGAAAATCTTAGAAAAAGGTAAACTCTGAAACTCCACTTTAGAGACTTTAAATTGAAAATCTAACACTGTAGATAGATTCAGGAGATAGATAAACTATAAAATAAGAATTAGTGAATAGTGATTCCAACCGATATGAACAGTATTTCTAGCCATGAATAGTGACCATCGGTTGAATAATGTTGACAAGGTCCCAGAGTAATTTCCTAAGTTTTTGGACTTCTGGACTCGTTTTTGAAGTGTATTTGGTCAAATATGAATTAAAAAAGTGCATTTTGGAGCTATCCAATCTAGAGCCTTATCTTGTGAGTAGATAATTCTTTCTAAGACTTACCCTATGCTCTTCTTGAATTTTAAATGTATAGTTAATTCTGTTTACAAGTTATTTATACTTTTATATGTTTTTGAAATAGATTAAATTACCTGATTTGTTTACAATCTAGCATATAGTTTAAGAGTATGGTTTTGAAAATAGATTTTTAAACTCATTGAATATGTGATTCTAAATGTATTTCTCATCATATGGTAAAGAAAATATGTTGTGCACATGGCATTGATTTGTAAAGCTATAAAATTGCCTTGGAAAAAGGCATGTATATGTGTTAAACTCTGAATGAGAAGTTTCTGACAAAGGAATAATACTGAGACTAAAATTTTTGAATTATACTGAAACCTCTGTTTTGAATGATATGGCATATGTGCAAATAATGGTTTCTGTGAAAGAATCCTATTGGAAACATTTTTTTGCTAATAACAGGTGATGTTAGCCCTAGTGCACCTTGATACTTCATCTAGCAGGGGAGGTGCTAGTCTCGTGTGACAGCTAACACACGTGATATGATATGTGAAGGAAAGCGAGATACCTTCTATTTGGGCAAGATGCTGACTATATGATATAAAATTTTCCCTCCCTTGCTGTGTGCTTGGGAAATTGCCTATATTAGAGTCTCTTCGCATGTCTTCTTGAATGGTGGTAGGGCAAACCTTAGCTGAGATGCTGAGTTTAGGCAAATCTTACGCCATCAAAGTACAGAAGGGCTTTAACTCTAATATGGTGGTTCTGATATGAGAATGTTTTCATGTGATATATTTTGATACATAACAACATTTGTTTAATAATCATACAGTACAATATATGGTTTTCAATATCTTAATATCCTCTGTTTGGAGAATATTTAAAATGCGGGCCCCATATGGATGTACTTCCGAATTGTATTTTTTATGTGACAAATTTTAAAATATGAGTACATTTATATGTTGACCTAAAAGGTCATAGGAGGTATTAGCTGCTCACTGAGTTGTCAAACTCACTACATAATATTTTCACATTTTTCAAATAAGAATACAGAGTTTGGTCATTTCCCTTCAGATAGTTGATCAACTAGGCAACATATTCTCTGGTGAGCCTATTTTGTTTCTAGGTCTCGTAGATTTTTATTTATATTAAACTTGTACTCTAGAGTATGCTCTAAACCACAAATAGGATCCATACGTCTGTTGTTACTCTGATGTTTATAAACTTTGTCTGTATGTTGTGTTTATATGAGAGAATCTATCTGTATTTATTTTCAAAATGAATGCTTGTATTATACCTATTATAGAAAAGATCTGTCCATAAAGTATGTGTTTCACATGTCCTTAAAAGTAGAGACATGACAAGTTGGTATTAGAGCATTAAGTTTCCTTGTGGCTATCGGAGCAAGGATTCTATAGTAGGACTTTAAGTATGGGTATATGACTGCGGACATATTTATACTCATGGTGCTGCTGTGGAATTCTTTAAAGTGTCGTTCTCTTCTTCTTTTTGACTCTTATCTTCAGGTATGCAATGTTTAAGCATTGATGTGTATGTTCTAGACAGTGCCTCTTGGGTGTGGACTACCAGTTCAGTTTTTGAACTCATTTTCATGAATAGTAATAAAGAGAACCCTCTTGGGTACAAAGAAAAAGAATTAGCTAAAAATAAAAAGATTCCATCTGAATGGAAAGGTAATGGCTTGTTTGGATGTCAAGAAGGTTTGAATTGTTTGTTTGATTTGCTTATGTGAAACAATATGACAAATAGCTAATACAATATTAATAATGGGTTATGATGTGATTGAGGATGTTAACACCAAGATAACGGTTTGTAATAAAATGAGTGTTTTGGAAATAGATGTAAATCTCTTTTTGGATGTATGAGTTGAAACTTGCACATATAATTAGAATTTACAAGTTGTGAGGTGGATTGAATTGGAGAGCAGGGAATCTATAAAGATAATGCTTTCAATAATAGATTTTTTTATATAAAAGATTCAAAGACAATTTGGTTTTCAATAATATTTTGTACAAACATTATGAGAAAGGAAGCTTTGCCCATGAAAATTTGAGGTATGCAAAATGGACAATTAATGTGAAGGACTCTTGGATAGACATAAGCTTTTCATGTTTAGGACATTGCATAAGCATGTTAAAGAATGAAGTCAAAATGGGTTGAACTTGTTTAAGTGTTTTAAAGTGCGTTCTAGCTGATACAATATAAAGATGTCATCAATATCATAAAAGATTAGTAAAGGAGTTACAAGTAGTGAACAATCAGTAGAATAATGTACCTAGTAATTTAATTTCAGCTTTAGCAGGCCATAAGTTATTACAAAAAGAGTGTTAAGGATATTTGGCAGTGATTAGAGATGTTGATATAAAGTATACCAATGTAGATCAGGTTCTAGTAGTTAGGGAATTTCCTGATGTATTCCCAAAAGAATTGCCTGGATTACCCTCGAAACGAAAAATAGAATTTGATATTTATTTACTTCCTAGAACCCAACTAGTATCTATATCCCTATATAGAATGATATCGACTGAACTTAAGAAAAAAATAGTTATAAGACTTGTTAGATAAGGGATTTATACTCCCTAGAACTCTCCTTGAGGTGTTCTATTCCTATATGTGGAAAAGAAAGACGGATCATTACAATTATGCATAGATTATAGATAATTGAATAAAGTGTCTGTGGGTAATAAATACCTATTACTTCGTATAGATGATCTATTTGACCAACTATAGTGTGCTCAATGTTTTTCAAAACAAAAATTGTTGCTCCTTTGACAAGATTGACAAGGAATGGAATAAAGTTTGACTAGTCAGATGAATGTGAGAGAAGTTTTCAGAAACTAAAAGAATATTTGACTATGGTGCTAGTACTATCTATTCCTTCAAGTACTGGAGGATACACCATATACTTTGATATATTGAGAAATGGATTAGGGTGTGTGTTGATGAAACATGGTCGAGTCATTGCATATGCATCTAGACAGCTTAAACCACATAAGTAAAATTATCCGACTCATGATTTGGAAATGACAGCTGTGGTTTTTACTCTCAAAATTTAGAGGCATTATCTGTATGTTGAGACATGTAAAATCTATACAGATCATAAAAGTTTCAAATACATTTTTCAACAAAAAGATCTTAATTTGAGACAAAGACGATGGATGGAATTACTTAGAGATTATGACCGTACAATATTATATCATCAAGGTAAAACCGATGTAGTGGCTGATGCATTAAGCAGGAAGTCAATGAGTAGTTTGGCTTATATCACAATGGTGAGGAGTCCGTTTATTAAAGAAATGCATAAGTTGGAAAGTCATAGGGTAGTATTGGAAGTAAAGAAGTCTAGGATATTATTGGCCCATATACAGTTTCAATCATCTTTGGTTGAGCATGTAAAAAATGCACAGGAAGAGGTTACCCATTTATGCAAGAAAATTGAAGAGGCAAAGAATGACAGTGATGTTGAATTTACTGTAAACTCTGAAGCAATTCTGAGATTGGGTAAGCGATTATGTGTACCTAATAAAGAATAACTCAAGAAAGAGATTCTAGGAGAAACCCATCAATCTACGTATACCATTCATTCTAGATCAACTAAAATGTGTCAAGATTTTTAAAAAAATTATTGGTGGAATGGTATGAAGAAAGATATAGCTGATTATGTTTCTCAGTGTTTAACATGTCAACAAGTAAAGGCAAAACATCATAGGTCTACGAGGTTGCATCAACAAATATAAATACCTGAATAGAAATGAGAGAGAATAATTATGGATTTTGTTACAGGGTTACTGCGGACACCAAAAAGGGTTTGGCTTAATATGGGTGATCATTGATAGGTTGACTAAATCAACACATTTTCTACCAATGAAAACCACATATAATGTAGCTCAGTATGCAAATCTATATTTAAATAAGATAGTGAAACTTTATGGGTTACCAATATCGATTATTTCTTATCAAAGACCATAGTTCATAGCTTGTTTTTGGAGAGTCTTCCAAGAAGCTTTAGGCACGAAGCTAAGTCTCAGTACTGCTTTCCATCCTCAAACAGATGAACAGTCTGAGTGAACTATCCAAATATTGGAAGACATGCTTCGGGCATGTGTGCTTGATTTTCAAGGCAGTTGGGAAAGATTCTTACCCCTAGTTAAATTTGCTTATAACAATAGCTACCAAACCAGTATACAAATGGCACCATTTGAGGTTTTACATGAAACATCATAGGTTTCCTAATAGGTGAGTGAGTAAATGACATAAATTATGGCATGGAGAAAAGAATTAAAATTTGTCTCTAAATTTATAAATTGTATAATATGGTTATGTAATGTAAATTTATGAATATTTTCGTATGTCGAGATGATGACTTAGGTGATGTTTGAGATTTGGAAAGTATGGCACTAAAATATATGAATGTGTGAGAAGTGAATTGAGATGGGTAGGTAGTAGACATGTTAGAAATGGTGAAAGTAAGATATGTTAGGATTGCTGAAGGATTCGCTAGTGATAGGAAAGTGTCATAAGAGGAAGATTTGAGCATATTGGGTTTACTTGAGGATAGGTAACACAAAATTAGGAAATTTGCGATTTCAATTTGTTGAAATTGATTCATGGAGGAAATCTTGGAGGAAGTTGGATAGTAAACTAGTCATAATTTAAAATAGTGAGTTTGGACACCGAACTGTATAAAGATTTTTATGTGAAAGGAATAGACGGATGATGGCCTTATGGTGCTTTGAGGAATGTAATAAAGTGAATTAGTGGTATTGAAGTTCTTGAAGAATAAAATATGAGAAGTAGGATTCAAATTAATCTTTGAACTCTTAATTTGGAAATATGGTGAATATTTTGAGAACCATGTCCAAAAACAATGCAAAATGATCAAGATATTTGTGTTAAGGGTTTATACCATGTTAAAGTGAGTCGAATATTTAGGATGTGAATTATGTTGAGATTAAAAATTTATGTGTAAATAATTGCTGAGAAAAGTCTTCTTAGAACGAACAGGCTAGTTAAATGGAATTGATAGGAACTAGAATGATATGCTTTTAGAAATAAAAGTAAGAAAGGCTTGAAATTCATGGGAGGATGTTGACATATGAGAATCAAAGATGACTTGATAGAAATTTGAAATAAGAAAAGTTGGTTACCCAATATGGATGTGTATATGTTCTTTTATGTGTATGGTTCCTAATTATATCGACTTATAGATATAAATATGAGAATTTGAGGATATTTCAGATATTAATGAAGATGATATACAAAAGAGATATCCCAAATAACTTGAATAGTAAAGTTAATAATTATAATTTATGCCTTGGCTTCATTCCCTACTTGTGATAGGATGATTTGAAATTCAAAGATCAAATTTCTTAAGGGAGGAAGAACATAACAACCCTAAGATTTAGTAATTTTCAATTATATATGGATTATTTAAAGAAATAAAGGAGTATGAATGTAATTGAAAGGTTTTAAGGATGAAAATGAAAACTTATTCATATTTTTGGGGTCAAATTGTAATTTTCTAAAAGTTTAAGGGTCAAAATGTAAATAATGAAATTTACAAGGACTTCCTCTAACAATTAGAAAATTACTAATTGGTCCCTCCATCAATATGAAAAAAATCATTTTTTCTATAACCAATGAAATGAATAATTAATAGTAACTTTCTCCCTCCTCATTTTTTCTCTTTAGATCTGGAGTAATTTCGAGCATCCGATCTCAAAACTAAGGGTACCACTAGATTCATGATGAAGAGTACTACGATATTGGCCGAATGATTTTTCAAATCAACCGTAGAATCATTGTAGATCGGAACTAGAAAATCTTAGAAAAAGGTAAACTCTGAAACACTTATTTATAAACCTAAAATTAAAAATTTGACACCGTAAATGGATTCAAGAGATAGATAAACTATAAAATATGAAATTTTATGGTCATCTGACAACTTTTGGTGTCATGAACAATAACTCCGATCGGCGCCAATAGTGATTTCGACCGATGTAATAGTATTTCCAACTATGAATAGTGACCATCGATTGATCGAAATTGACCAAGCTCCATGAGTCATTTCTTAAGTTTTTGAACCCTCTAGACTCGTTTTTGAGGTCTATTTGTTCAAATTTAAATTAAAAAAATGCATTTTAGAGCTGTCCAATCTGGAGCCTTACCTTGTGAGTAGATAATTCGTTCTATGACTTACCCTATGCTCTTCTTGAACTTTAAATGTATAATTGATTCTGTTTATAAGTTATTTATACTTTTATATGTTTTTGAAATGGATTAAATTACTTGATTTGTTTACAATCTAACATAGTTTTCAAGAAGAGTATGGTTTTGAAAATAGATTTTTGAACTCATTGAATATATGATTCTAAATGTATTTCTCATCATATGGTAAAGAAAATATGTTGTTGAATTTGGTGCGCACTGTCGCAGGCACGCCCAAATTAAAACCTTACCTCAACACTAACCTGTAGTAGTGGGAGTAAGGGTCGATCCCACAGAGACTGGAATTACCTTATGTGATTCAGAAAGGGGGGATTGAGAGTCGCAATTAAAATTAAGTAAACAATAGCAAAAATAATTGAGAGAAAGTGCTTAATGAGAAAAGCGTTGGTTTCGGTCGATATTCACCATCAAGGGATTGCATTGATCATTGACAAAATTATCAATCTTAAACCAAATATCTATCATTGGGATTCTATCCCAGTTCCTTCTTAAGCCTAGTAAATTAATGACAATCGCACTAATTATACTTTAATTAACGAACAATCCTTTAGCACATCGGTAAAGCATAACTTATTAACCGCATGAAGAACAAGAGAAACTAATAGAGCTAAACGAATACAAGCACATCGGTTATATTCAATTTAGTTGATATTCATCATAGGGTTAACGATTTATAATCCAAAATCCTTAATCCTATTTGCTTCACGAATCAAGTAATAAAAGCTTTGTTCAAAACCTAATTCAGCAGCTACACATACAATATACTAGTAGGCCTCCTAGCAATCACATGCATAATATTAAGAAAATAAGAACAGATGAATAACCAATACCCGGTTAAGATTGAATGTAATGAAATCAAATCCGTATCTCACAATGACATCAAATCCCTTGAGGTTTCAATCTCCCTCAACCAACTAAAGAAAATTAGCCGCGCAGGGCCATAGAAAACTAAACAAGAAGTAAAGAAAAGAGTTGAGAACTTGAATGAATTCTTTGCTGAATGAATAGATACCTTCTCTGCTTACTTTCCTTCCTTTTTATCGATTAAACCCTCCTAGTCGAAGTAGGAAAGTTTTTAGGTCAAATCTCCATCAATTGGGCTTCAAATCAGGCGAAAAAACCCTAAAATCGCGACTTCCGGAGCGGAGGCGCCGCGGCGCATAAGTTCAGCGTCGCGGCGCTGCGAAACTTCATCCACGGGGTGTCGCGGCACACCCATTCAGCGCCGCGGCGCACCCATGCAGCGCCGCGGCGCTACGAGACATCCATGACGGGTCGCCGCGGCGCTGTATTGTGAGCGCCGCAGCGCCTAGAAAACGCCGGATTTTGCCAAAGTACTGAACACGAAAGTTGTAGCTCTATGTTTCTTCTTTCCATAGCCACTGGAATCAGCTCAATCGGAGCTCAAATGAGTGAGATATTCTTCTATTAGTGACGAAAGGTCAGAAATCAGCATTTTTCATGATTTTCTTATCTTTTTCTTCCATTTTCTTCTTCCTTTGTTCCTACAACACAAAACACAAAACTAAGCTAATTCCTAATTATATTTTACTTAAATCAAACAAAAGGTAAGCATAAAGGTATTAAAATCATTCTTAATTAAGATCACATCAAATACCCTCACACTCAACCTTTTGCTTGTCCTCAAGCAAAATAATCCCTAAAGATAAAAACAAAAATCAATATATGTAGTAAGTGTTAGGCTTACCAAACTTTCTGCCTCATATCATAAAAATATGTTCAAGAAAAATTTCGAAAGATCATAATCATACACAAAATTAACCCAAATGTAATTCATTATTTTATCCTCTTGAATCCCAAGTGTGTGTGTGTTTTGAGCCATTAAATTTCCTTTTACCCAGATGAGTTTATATATCCCAAAATTTTGGTTGTAGATCTCTAAGTAGTTTAGAATTTCCATATGCTTATTCTTCATGCCACTCTCCACTAATGTAGGCCAAAACTACCTCTAGGATCAATAGGACTTTATTTAGCTTGTATTGGGGCCAGGATATAAGGTGGGATAAAGGATACAAATTTAGGCTCAATCACCCAGCACCACATGATTAAATATGATCTCTTGAGCTTTTATAAATTTGGGGAGATTTTCCCCCCACACTCATTTTCTTGTTTCAATTGAATTTGATCCATCATTTTCTTTGATTCTCAATTTTTTTTTTCTTTCAGCCATAAAATTTGCTTTTATCCTCTTTGGATATTTCTTCTCTCTTCTTTGCATAATTCTCTTCTTTTTTTTTTTTTTTGCATAATTCCTTTCTTTTCTTTGCTCCACCTTTCCACTCTTCTGTAAATAAAGCTTTACAACACAAGTATTCAGAAAAATAATCATGGAGTGAGTGAATAGGATCAAAAATAAGGATATTCATACAAAATTTGGCTTTCGGCTCATTTGTGGTTTTTAGAAGAAAAAGTTCATTAAGCTCAAAATAGAGGAACTAAGGATATTTCATTGTGTAGGTTAGGCTAGAAAGGCTCAATCTATCCAATAATGCCTAAATCATCTCCTAAATAATAGTATTAACCTAGGATTTCGCCTCAAGCAGCATTCAAATAAGTTCTAGAATCCTGTTGAGATCATTACATATTTTTGAATTATATAAACCTTTTCTAAGTAAAAGATAAATCGAATGCCCAAATTTATTGTGCAAAATATTTCAGGATTCTAAAGTCAAAAGTAATAAATTGCAAAAGAGATAAAATCGCATACAACCATGAAGTTTCTACATTTTTCAAGAGCTAAAAAAAATTTTGGATAGTCATATCATTGGCTGTTGGTTGTACCTAACATCCCAAAACATAAATTGAATACTCACACAATCACTCAACTTGCTAAACGCAATAAAAGTGCATAAATAGTGAAAAACAGAAAATTGATGCTCATAATAAGGTCACAATGATTCAGACAAATAAACTTCCACCCCCACACTCAAACTTTACATTGTCCTCAATGTAAAAGAAAGATAAGAATTAGGGAAAGATATAGAAAAAAAAAATATGAGTTAAGTGAACTTCCCTGAATTTGTTTGGAGTGGAATGCGCATGTTGCATTACTGGACCATGAATATTTCTGATTCCCACTTTTCTTTTTCTTTTTATGTTGGGTTGCCTCCCAATAAGCGCCTTTGTTTAACGTCGTTGGCTCGACTCAAGGCTCCTTATGTCATTCAAGGAGGATCCTTGATGTCAACTTTGAATTGGGTTGCCTTTGAATGTATAGAATTCTGAGGTTCAGCTGCATTATGAAGAGGGAAGTTAGCATTAGTCAAAGATTTAATTAAATGAGAACTCAACTTACCTGGAAATAACTGACGTCTTGAGTAGCTTTTGGCATCTAATTTAATTTCACCCTTTTGAGATTCTACCAAAGCATGCGGTAACTTTCCTCTATCTTTGAGTAGGGCATATTTATCTGAGGTTATAACTGCGAGTGGTTCTCCACTGTATATGCCCTTTAAATGGCTAGGGAGGCTCTTTAAGCCTAGGTTAGAATACTGTAAAATGGAAGGTACAGGCATCTTATTAGAAATTGATAACAACATAGAAAAATCCTTACCTGTTTGCTGCACTTCTGGTGCTTCCTCTCCTACTATAACATTCTCGTCGAATTTGACGTTTAGGGTACATTCCATAACCTCTTTCCTAGTAGGCTTACTAGTGTCAACTTCCAAGTCATCTTTTTCATTTAGTGCAGAATTTTCTTCCTTTTGCATTAACGATGCTGGGGCTAGACTTTCAATTTCTGAATTTTGAGACTCTAGCCTGCTAACTGTTGTTGCTAATTGCCCAATTTGATTTGTTAAGCTTTCAATGCTGGCCCTTACCTCTTGTTGAAATTGATGAGTACTTTGTGTAAGAGATTTAACAATATCTTCTAAAGGAGTACTTACCTGAAAATCCTGAGATGTATTCTGTCTAGGATAATAGGCCTGTTGAGTATGCTAAAAATTTGCAAAATTTTGTTCTGCAAGACTATTTTGTGCATTCTCATACCTGAAGTTGAGATGATCCTTCCATCCAGTATTGTACATGTTTGAATAAGAATCATACCTCACTTGTTGTGGTTCATGGAAATCATTAACCATATTTACCTGCTCAAATGACTCATCATAGAAAGTTGGGTACCCAAAAGAAGGATGCCCTATGGCTGAATAATTTCCATAGCACTTCTCTCTTTGCATATTTTCTACACGTTGACGAACAAGAGAAGTTAAATTTGCAAGTTGCTCTTTAAGGGAAGAACTACATACCTCACCAGCATATCTTAATGGAGAGCCCAGCCTAGTGCCAAATTGTTGAAAATTGGCTGCCATATTCAAAGTTATGAACAAAAAGAAAAGAAAAAAAAAATCACAAAAGGTAAATAGACACAGTCCCCGGCAACGGCACCAAAATTTGGTGCGCACTGTCGCAGGCACGCCCAAATTAAAACCTTACCTCAACACTAACCTGTAGTAGTGGGAGTAAGGGTCGATTCCACAGAGACTGGAATTACCTTATGTGATTCAGAAAGGGGGGATTGAGAGTCGCAATTAAAATTAAGTAAACAATAGCAAAAATAATTGAGAGAAAGTGCTTAATGAGAAAAGCGTTGGTTTCGGTCGATATTCACTATCAAGGGATTGCATTGATCATTGACAAAATTATCAATCTTAAACCAAATATCTATCATTGGGATTTTATCCCAGTTCCTTCTTAAGCCTAGTAAATTAATGACAATCGCACTAATTATACTTTAATTAACGAACAATCCTTTAGCACATCGGTAAAGCATAACTTATTAACCGCATGAAGAACAAGAGAAACTAATAGAGCTAAACGAATACAAGCACATCGGTTATATTCAATTTAGTTGATATTCATCATAGGGTTAACGATTTATAATCCAAAATCCTTAATCCTATTTGCTTCACGAATCAAGTAATAAAAGCTTTGTTCAAAACCTAATTCAGCAGCTACACATACAATATACTAGTAGGCCTCCTAGCAATCACATGCATAATATTAAGAAAATAAGAACAGATGAATAACCAATACCCGGTTAAGATTGAATGCAATGAAATCAAATCCGTATCTCACAATGACATCAAATCCCTTGAGGTTTCAATCTCCCTCAACCAACTAAAGAAAATTAGCCGCGCAGGGCCATAGAAAACTAAACAAGAAGTAAAGAAAAGAGTTGAGAACTTGAATGAATTCTTTGCTGAATGAATAGATACCTTCTCTGCTTACTTTCCTTCCTTTTTATCGATTAAACCCTCCTAGTCGAAGTAGGAAAGTTTTTAGGTCAAATCTCCATCAATTGGGCTTCAAATCAGGCGAAAAAACCCTAAAATCGCGACTTCCGGAGCGGCGGCGCCGCGGCGCATAAGTTCAGCGTCGCGGCGCTGCGAAACTTCATCCACGGGGTGCCGCGGCGCACCCATTCAGCGCTGCGGCGCTCCATTCTTCGTACACGAGCGCCGCGGCGCACCCATTCAGCACTGCGGCGCTCCATTCTTCGTACACGGGCGCCGCGGCCCACCCATGCAACGCCGCGGCGCTCGTGGTTCTGGGGCAAGGGCGCCGCGGCGCTACGAGACATCCATGACGGGCCGCCGCGGCGCTGTATTGTGAGCGCCGCGGCGCCTAGAAAACGCCTGATTTTGTCAAAGTGCCGAACACGAAAGTTGTAGCTCTATGTTTCTTCTTTCCATAGCCGCTGGAATCAGCTCAATCGGAGCTCAAATGAGTGAGATATGCTTCCATTAGTGACAAAAGGTCAGAAATAAGCATTTTTCATGATTTTCTTATCTTTTTCTTCCATTTTCTTCTTCCTTTGTTCCTACAACATAAAACACAAAACTAAGCTAATTCCTAATTATATTTTACTTAAATCAAACAAAAGGTAAGCATAAAGGTATTAAAATCATGCTTAATTAAGATCACATCAGTTGTGCATGTGGCATTGATTTGTAAAGCTATAAGATTGCCTTGGAAAAAGGAATGTATATGTGTTAAACTCTGAATGAGAAGTTTCTGACAAAGGAATAATACTAAGACTAAAAATTTTGAATTATATTGAAACCTTTGTTTTGAACGATATGGCATATATGCAAATAATGGTTTCTGTGAAAGAATCTTATTGGAAACATTTTTTTGCTAATAATAGGTGATATTAGCCCTGGTGCACCTTGATACCTCAGCTAGCAGGGGTGGTGCTAGCCTCGTGTGACAGCTAACACACGGGTATATGATATGTGAAGGAGAGCGAGATGCCACCTATTTAGGCAAGATGCCGACTATATGATATATAATTTTCCCTCCCTTGCTATATTCTTAGGAAATTGCCCATATTAAAGTCTCTTCACATGTCCTCTTGAATGGTGGTAGGACAAACTTTAGCTAAGATGATGAGTTTAGGCAAATCTTACACCATCAATGTTGATATGAGATCCTCCTAATGTTTTCATGTGATATATTTTGATACATAACAACATTTGTTTAATAATCATACAGTACAATATATGGTTTTCAATATCTTAATATCCTCTGTTTGGAGAATATTTAAAATGCGGGACCCATATGGATGTACTTTCGAATTGTATTTTTTATGTGACAAATTTTAAAATATGAGTACATCTATATGTTGACCTAAGAGGTCATAGGAGGTATTATCTGCTCACTGAGTTGTCAAACTCACTACATAATATTTCCACATTTCTCATATAAGAATACAGAGTTTGGTCATTTCCCTTCAGATAGCTAATCAACTAGGCGACATATTCTCTGGTGAGCCTATTTTGTTTCTAGGGCTTGTAAATTTTTATTTATATTAAATTTGTACTCTAGAGTATTCTCTAAACCACAGGCAAGATCCATATTTCTGTTGTTACTCTGATGTTTATAAACTTGGTCTATATTTTTCGTTTACATTAGAGAACTTATTTGTATTTATTTCCAAAATGAATGCTTGTATCATACCTATTATAGAAAAGATCTGTGCATAAAGTATGTGTTTCACGTGTCTTTAAAAGTAAGGACGTGACAAACATCACCTGTTGTTAGCAAAGAGTTTTTTCAATATGATTCCTCTACAAAAATCATTATTTACACATATGCCATTTTATTCAAAACAGAGGTTTAAGTATAAATTCAGAATTTTCAATCTTAGTACAATTTCTTTATTAGAAACTTTCCAATCAGGGTAATCACATATATATGTCATTTTCCAAGGAAATCTTATAGCTTTACAAATCAATGCCATGTGAACAATATATTTCTTTTACTATATGATGAGAAATACATTTAAAATTATATATTCAATGAGTTCAGAAATCTATTTTTAAAACCATACTCTTCTTGAACTATATACCATATTGTAAACAAATTAGATAATTTAATCTATTTTAAAGACATATAAAAGTATAAATAACTTGTAAGTATAATTAATTATACACTTAAAGTTCAAAAAGAGCATATGGTAAATCATAGAAAAAATTATCTACTCACAGGATAAGGCTTCAGGTTGGACAGTGATAAAGAGAAAATTTAAGTACTTAATGACTCTATTTTATCCTTTAATTCATAGTAAATTTGTGGTTATTTTCTTGCTTTTGGTTATACTTTGCTCTAAATACTGGTTTGCTTTGTTTTATGTTTGTAGGTGAGCAAAAGAGGTCAAGAAGAAAAGGAAAACACTCATGAGAAGTGCCATATGGACTTGAAACAAGATGAGGAAGAAGCAAGGAGCCAACACACCAGAAATTGACAATAAATGAGCATGGCAGTCCCTAACACGGTCAGGCCGTGCTTGGTGTGCATGAAGCACGGTCAGGCCATGTCCTAGAACATGATTGTCCTTCGTGTCCGTACAACACGTGATTTTTAAAGTTTTTAGTAGCCAAGATGATAGATAAGCAGGGGGAAACAAAGAGGGACATATTCAGCCTTGGACAGACATCTTAGACTCATTTTTTAGGCCTAGAAAACACTCTTAGATTAGTTTTATACTTGGATTATTGTTGATTTTATGTTCTAGAGTAGGATTTACAGCAATTGAAGGTTGTAATTCATCTTTATTTTTCTACAAATCAGGTTTTATCTTTCTACTTTAACTCTCTACTTCTACTTCTACTCCTTCTCTTAAATTGTGTTGAACTTGAATGAATTACTTAATGCATATGAATTTTTTTTATGTTTCTATGAAGTGTAAGTAGATATTTATCTAGGGTTTCGGTAAACCTACTTGTGATATGATGATACTATGTTGTTGAGTTGAATGTTGGAACCCTAATTGTGATCACTTTTGGATTAATTAGGATTAACTATTATATGCATGAATAAGAGTTGGTAGAATGCCTGATCACCAATTTATCATGTCTTAGGTATTTAATTGATGAACCGAAACGTGAAAGTTATAGCCCAAACCTAATAGTTAATTAGGGATATCTTAATCATGAAAGTAGTTTAAGATTTTCTGAGAATGAATCAATTAGTGGGCAAGAGAAAACCGATTAATTGACTTTCATAGTTGGCATAGAGCTCAATGGACCTATGTTGAACTAAGAACCACGAAAGTAGGCAATTGGATCATCCTAGGTACGATTAGTAATTCTTGAAAGAGGTTGCTAATTAATTAAGGCTAAACCATCTCCAATTATCTAGATAATTGCAATTAGAGATATAAGTTAGATGTTGAATATCATAAGTGTGGTGAACCCTAACCCTGGGCTTTGTTAATTAATTCTTAATTTACTTAATTGTGACAAACTCTCTATCGAATCACATCGATTTAGATAGCAAACTTCGTATAATTCTAGTAATTGACATTGTTCTCTGTGGGATACGACATGTACTCGCTGGACTAGCTACAGCTATGCCGTGCGCTTGCGATAATTAGTAAAATAGACACAACAAGTTTTTGGTACCATTACCGGGGAACAATAGTCAATATTAGATATATTGCGAAATAACTAGACTAGATCACTTTCTTTCAATTTTTCTGCATAATTTTATCTTGCTAATTTTTGCCTCTTTTCTTCCTTTATAGGTGTGTTTCTCTTTTATACGAAGAGAACGTGAGTTCGTTGCTGAAATTGATCTAGAAATTGAATGCAAACTACGAAGGATAAGAAGAAGACAGCAGCAAGAAAATTCTACACCTACCATGGCGAAGAGAGATAATCGATCTCTTAAGGATTTTACTGCCCCGAATACTCATGGCCTGAATCCGAGTATTGTAAGACCAGTTGCTGACGCCAACAAATTTGAGCTGAAGCCTTCTCTTTTGTAGATGGTTTAGCAAAATCAATTTGGAGGGTCACCTATTGAAGACTCTAATCTCCACTTATCAGTATTTCTAGAATACTGTGACACCTTAAAGCTAGATGGAGTATTTTTTTATGCCATTAAACTGAGGTTGTTCCCATTCTCTTTGAGGGACAAGGCCCATGCATGGTTGTACTCTCTTCTATCAAGGTCCATCACTACATGGCAGCAACTTTCTCAAGCATTCTTGACTAAGTATTTCCCACTAAGCAAGACAGCCAATCTTAGGAATCAAATAACTACTTTTGCATAAAAAGATGGGGAGTCACTATATGAAGCTTGAGAGAGGTTTAAAGAGCTCCTTAAAATATGCACACACCATGGGTTGGAGAAGTGGCTTATAGTCCATACATTCTACAATGGATTGATTTATAGCACACGTATGTCTGTGGATGTTACAGCTGGAGGAGCCATTATGAACAAAATAGTTGATGAGGCATATGACCTGATTGAAGATATGACTTAAAACCACTACTCTTGGTCTAGTGAAAGGCAGCCAAGGAAACCATCAGGTATGTATGAAGGTGATGTATTTAATCATTTAACTTCTAAAATTAATGCTTTGTTTCAGAAATTAGATAAATTAAGCATCAACATTGTTGGGTCCCCTTCTCCACCTTCTGTATGTGAGATTTGTGGAGGTGTTGGTCATGTGTCCAATAAATGCCATCTTGGAAATTCTACACTTCAGGATTGTGAACAGGTAAATTTTGGGAACAACCAAAGAAACAATTCCTACAACAATACCTACAATTCAGGCTGGAGAAATCACCCAAATATCTCATACAAGCCGAATGCAAATCAGCAGCCTTAAAATAATTTTAGGCAATCTCTTGGGTTTCAAAATCAGAAGCAATTCAATCCTCCTCCTTAACCAAAGTTAAATTTGAAGGCTCTAATGGAGAATTTCATCTCCACACAGAGTAAACAGAATGAAGAATTTAGAGCCCAGAATCATTCAATGAATGAGGCTATAAAGGATTTAGCTTCTAAAGTTGACTCACTTGCTACACATAATAAAATGTTAGAAACTTAGATAGCACAACAAATGAGTTCTTCAAATAGAAACTTTGGCAAATTTCTTGACCAGCTTAAGAATCCAAGAGAACATTGCAAGGCTATCACTTTGAGAAGTGGTAAGCAATTTGGTGAGTCAGTGGAAAAAGAGGAAGATAAAGAGGAAGAATTGAGAGATATACCAGAAAAAGCAAGTGAAGAAAAAGAGCAAGTTAGTGAAAGGAAAGAGGAAGAAGAGCCTAAATATATGGCTCCTGAGCCATACAAGCCACCGGTTCCTTTCCCTCAAAGACTAGATAAAGCCAAATTAGAAAAGCAATATGGAAAATTCCTTGATGTGCTAAAAAAACTGCACATTAATATTCCATTCTTGGAAGCTATCTCTCAAATGCCTTCTTATACTAAATTTTTGAAGAAAATCCTACCTAACAAGAGGAAGATTGAGGAGTATGCCACAGTGGCATTAACTGAAAAGTGTAGTGCATTGATCCAGAATAAATTGCCTCCTAAACTCAAGGACCCTGGAAGCTTCTCTATACCTTGTTCCATTGGAGATGTGCAAATCACTAGAGTCTTATGTGATCTTGGAGCAAGTGTGAGTCTTATGCCATTATCCATATGCAAGAAGCTCCAGATGGGTGATTTGAAGCCTACTACTATCTGCCTCTAGTTAGCGAACCGATCCGTTACTCATCCGGTAAGTATATTAGAGGATGTTCCTCTAAAGGTAGGTAAATTTTTCATACCTATTGATTTTGTTGTCTTAGATATGGAGGAAGATAACCAAATCCTCATCATTCTTGGAAGGCCTTTCCTAGCCACTGCAGGTGCCATTATCAATGTGAAAGATGGAAAGGTTTCCTTGAATGTAGGGGACGAAAAGATTGAGTTCAATCTAAATGATGCAATAGAGTGCCCATCTTTAGGTGATACTTATTGCATGGTTGATGTAATTAAGCATAATATTGTTGATAATGTAGTAAACTTTTGTTCTACTAAGCCACTTGAGCTTTGCCTTGTGGATAGTTTTATTTCTTGTGGTGAACAAGTAGAAGCTGATGTATATGCCCAAATGCTTAATGAGTGTCCCATGCTCACCTCAAAAGTAAAAGCTGAAAAGCTAGAATTGGACCATAATAAAAAATCAGCAACTATTAAGGAAATAAAGGCACCTAAGATAGAACTCAAACCTCTTCCATCCAATCTAAGGTATGAATTTCTGGACCCTAACTCTTCATATCCAGTAATTGGGTATAGCATTGATGACATAAAAGGGATTAGTCCATCTATTTGCATGCATCGCATTATACTTGATAATGATCATAAACCTTCTAGGGAGCACCAAAGGAGACTAAATCCAAACATGAAAGAGGTAGTCAAGAAGGAAGTGCTCAAATTGCTTGATGCAGGTATTATCTATCCTATTTTAGATAGTGAGTGGGTAAGCCCTATTCATATGGTTCCTAAGAAGGGAGGTATGACTGTTATTAAGAATGATAATGATGAATTAATTCCTACTAGACCTGTTATGGGTTAGCGTATGTGGATTGATTATAGAAAATTAAATAAGGCCACCCGTAAGGATCACTTCCCATTGCCCTTTATTGATCAATTGTTGGAAAGGCTGGCTAAACATTCACATTTTTGTTATCTGGATGGATACTCAGGATTCTTTCATATCCCTATCCATCCAGACGACTAAGAAAAGACAACGTTCACATGTCCCTATGACACTTTTACGTTAGAGTAGCTTCCATGCATGAGTGCATGGCTAGAATAATAAGCAATGTTGATGTCTTCATTGCCTTACCAGGGAGTTTTAATATTTTAGAACAGATTTTTCAAGTAGTCTCCTAGGCACAACTGAATATCCATCACAAACCGATAGGTTTGTTAAATGTTAACCACTTCTTTGATGGTTTGTTATCTTTTCTTGATCAAGCTGTGGAACAAAAGTTTATCTCACACTCAGTACGACGAATTCTCATCTTAGTTTCAAATGCTGAGGAGTTGATTGATGGTTTACAAGCATTTGTTCATGTACCTGATCTAACTATGACTCAAATAAATTGGAAGACAAACAACCACAGAAAGCGCAAATTGGACTTGGATCTTCATCTTTAACTATAGTAGAACGTAGCCATTGTTGTACCACTTTTACTTTCTTAGGGTCTATTTGGATACCATCATTGCCAACCATACTCTTTTAGAGTTTGTAAAACTATTTACAAATGTTGCTTATGATCCTTTGAACTTAGAATATACTAGTATATAATCAATAAATACAATAACAAGTTGATCCAAGAATGGCTTAAGTACTCTAATGCAGTTAGGGTATTTGTCAAACTAAATGACATAATTAAGAACTCATACCAAGTCCTGAAATCAATTTTCAGAATATCTTCTTCCCTTATCCTTAATTGATGATATCCACACCTCAAATCAATTTTTTTTAAAAAAATATTGAACACCCTGTAACTGGTCAAATAGATCATCTATACAAGGTAATAGATATTTATTATGCACTGTCACCTTATTCAGCTGTCTATAATCTATACACAATCACAACGATTTATCTTTCTTTTTTCACAAATAGAACAAGAACTCTCTAAGGAGAAGTACTAAGGCGTATATAGTTTAATCAATATCATTCTATATAGGGATATAGATACTAGTTGGATTCTAAGAAGTAAATTAATATTAAATTTTATTTCTCATTTCGAGGGTAATCCAGGCAATTCTTCTAGGAACATATCAGAAAATTCCATAACCACTGGAACTTAATCTACACTAATGTATTCTATATATATACATCTTTGACTACTGATACATACCCTTGGCATCTTTTTTTGCAATAATTTATAGGTTGTTAAAGCAAAAATTATATTATTTGGTACTTCACTATAATCACCTCATATCATGAAAGGAGATTATTCGAGAATATTGAATTTAATCACCTTCAGATGATATTCTAAAATGGCATGACATAATGCCAACCAATCATTTCCTAATATCACATCAAAATTTACCATATCTAAACAATTGAATAAAACAATTATCATATTTAGAAATGATCATATTTGATATTTGTCTCAATTCTTTAAATTCTTTGGCACGCCTATCTCTTTCACTTTCAGGTAGAAATTAACCCATAAATACTTTTTAAAATGCGATAATATTCGATCAATCTTATACTAGGAAATTTAACAAACTTGGAATATAAAGGAAATTAAAACCCTATAGAATCCCTCAATAGCACCTAAAGTATAAATATGTCCGACTCATATCCATACTAAAGAATCCTTTACTCCGATAGCCACAGAAAAACCTAATGCTCTGATACCAATTTACCATGCCCCCAATTTAAGGGCACGTGAAACACATACTTTAGAAACATATATTTGTCATACCATTCATAATACACTCATTTATCATTCAATACAGTTACATATAGGTATTTCCATGTATGTACAATATACAGACCAAGTCTATAAATATCAAAGTAACAGCAGAAGCAGGGATCTTGCCTGTGCCGTTCAGAGCATACTCTAGAATACAAGTACAAATAAAACCAAAATTTATGATCCTTGGAAATAAGGTAGGCTCACCCAGAGATTATGTCGTCTAGCTGATCAACTATCTGAAAGGAAATGACTAAACTATGTATTCTTATCTGAAAAAAAAAATGTAGATATTGTGTAGTGAGTTTGACAACTCAGTGAGTAGATAATACCTCCTATGATCTCTTAAGTCAACATATGGATGTATTCATATTTTAAAATTTATCACATAGAAAATACAGTTCAAAAGTATATCCATATGGGATGCGCATTTCAAATATTCTCAAAACAAAGGATATTCAAATATCCAAAACCATATACTATACTGTATGATCATTAAACAAATGTTGTTATGCATCAAAATATTTCACATGAAAATATTAGAAGGATCTCATATCAAAACCATCATATCAGAGTTCAAACATTTCCCTACTTTGGTAGTGTAGGATTTGTCTAAACTCAGCATCTCGACTAAGGTTTGCCCTACCACCATTCAAAAGGACATGCGAAGGGACTCTAATATAGGCATTTCCCAAGCACACAGTAAGGGAGGACAAATCACATATCATATAGTCGGTATCTCGCCCAAATATGAGGTATCTCGCTCTCCTTCACATATCATGTCATGTGTGTTGGCTATCACACGGGATTAGCACCATCCCTGTTAACTAAGGTGTCAAGGTGCACCAAGGCTAACATCACTTGCTGTTAGCAAACAGAGTTTCCAATAGAATTCCTTCATAGAAATCATTATTTATACATATGTCATATTATTCAAAACAGAGGTTTTAGTATAAATTCTGAATTTTCAGTCTCAGTACAATTTTTCTGTTAGAAAATTCCTAATCAGGGTAATCACATATACATATCATTTTCTAAAGAAATCTTATAGCTTTACATATCAATGCCATGTGCACAATATATTTCCTTTACCATATGATGAGAAATACATTTAAAATCATATATTCAATGAGTTTAAAATTCTATTTTCAAAATCATAATC
Source organism: Gleditsia sinensis (assembly GCA_037074535.1). NCBI lineage: Eukaryota > Viridiplantae > Streptophyta > Magnoliopsida > Fabales > Fabaceae > Gleditsia > Gleditsia sinensis. Next base: position 12,905,402 of record CM073464.1, on the reverse strand, counting down.
TTCCTGAACATATGTTAGATTGTAAACAAATCAAGTAATTTAATCAATTTCAAAGACATATAAACGTACAAATAACTTGTAAATATAACCAATTATACATTTAAAATTCAAGAAGAGCATAGAGTAAGTCATAGAAAAATTTATCTACTCACAGGATAAGGCTTTAAGTTGGACAGCCTCAAAATGTATTTTTTCAATCTAAATTTGACCAACTATACCTTAAAAGCGAATCTGGATGATCCAAAAATTTAGAAAATGACTTCGATAGCTCAGTCAACTAATGGGTACTGTTCACATCAGGCAAAATCACTATTCGTGCCGGTAGGATTTACTGTTCACACCTACCAGAATCACTATTTACACCGGTCTAAGTTACTGTTCATGACACCAAAAATTGTCAGATGACTATTAAACTTTATATCCTATAGTTTATCTATTTCCTGAACCCATCTACGGTGTCAGATTTTCAATTTGAGGTCTCTAAATAGGAGTTTTAGAGTTTATCTTTTTTTAAGATTTTTTATTTTCGATCTTCGATGATTTTTCGATTGATTTGAAAAATTATTCAGCCAATATCATAGTACTCTTCATCCTGAATCCAGTAGTACATTTAGTTTTGAGATCGAATGCTCAAAAGTACACCAGATTTAGAGAGAGAAAATAGAGGAGAGAAAAACTATTCATCACCGTTTTACAAAAAAAAATTTCATCTTTTTTTTAATAAATGATAGAGGGACCATTTGATAATTTGCTAATTGTTAGAGGAAGTCCTTGTAAATTTCATTATTTACATTTTGACCCCTAAACTTTTAGAAAAATTCACTTTGACCCCAAAAATATTAAAAGTTTTCATTTTCATTCTTAAAATCTATCAATTACATCCCTACTCCTTTATTTTTTTATTAATCCATATATAAATGAAAATTACTAAATCTTAGATATGTTACATTTTGCACCACCAAGGATCATCCTTCTTTTGAGTATCTTTCTTTTCTTTTCTTAAACTAGCCATGATATAAAAATCAAATTCTTATAGCCAATAATATAACCATTACAGGTACAAATTGTCATTAATATCATGCATGTTATATAAATATTCAACATGGTGATTTGCAACTAATTTCATGCATATACCAGTACAAATAGAAATGTCACTAAGATGGCAATCAATCATTTTGAAATAAGAAAATGCATTTATAATTAATGCTGTGAATTAAAATAATTCATATGTTTGGAACTGACTAAGACTTGCACACCCTTAATTAATGCCTTATTCTTTAGTCATTTACTTATCTTAACTTACTGTATCTCCTTAAGTCCTTTATGGTCATCTATTAGAGAAATTTAGTATCTCATATATTAATATCACTAGTTATATAAGGTGTTAACATAGTTTGTATTTCATTTGCCACGTATTTAGAAATTAGTTGAATTGCCATTCTATGTCCAATATATTTACTTACCTTTGAGCGTTTCTTTAGGTTTCTATTTCCTTTGCTTAACATAGCTTTTTATATATAACATTTAATTATATTACTACTTTGCATTTCTTCTTATACAAATTTATCATGGTTTCTCAATTATTTAATTTACAAAACTAATTCTCTTATATTTATGCATTTAAATTTCTACTTATTATTCTTACTTATAAGCACCTATTTCTTATCATTTAGTAATCCATTCATTAACCAAAATCTTGCTTGGGTAAATGTATATACATACACTTCATTATATGTTATGTATTGGCCAATCATTCCAGCATGCTTTCTCCTATCTTTAATACCATAACTTGCAAGCATTTTATATCACTTAACTCCTTATTACAATTAACTTTAGCATTAAACACGGCCTAACTATGCCCTGGGACACAATTATGCTTGAGGCTATCTTAAAGAGGTTCCAACATCTCAAAATAGCTCAGAGCACAACTTGCCCATGTCAAAATAGCTCAAAGCACAACCTTGTAATGTCCTGTGACCTTTTCTCACTAACCAGATCATAACTCTCTAGTAAAAACTTCGATTGAAATTATTGAAGTTTTTGTGTAAATCTAAGACAATTCTATACAACTTTTATATTAACCACTTTGGCTAAATCTGTAGAAAATTGGATGTCGTGAACCCCACAATATAGAATAGTGATTCACGAGTTGATTCCTGACCTATCAGCACTAATTGAAACATAATTCTTTCATATTAGGTCTGATTGAAGTGATTCAAAATGATATAGAAATCTAAGACATAGAGTCATAACTTTGGTATTAAGTCCTTTTTAGATTTTGTAACAACATATTTTTTTTACATATATATATATATATATATATGTCTAAAATTCCGTGAAGTCATTACCTCTATACTTCTAACTTTTTAACTCATAAGAACATTCAATTAAATTAATCAAACATAATTAAAGTTTATGAAATACCATTAACACTTATACAATTCTGGGTTTACATACACATTATTAATCAAAACATATGTACAAAAATCAAATACATATAAGTCTACATTTTATTCGTCCATAGTGACCAGTTTCAGAGATATGGATGCGGGTGATTGCACCTTTACTGGGATCTTAACCAACTCGACCCAACGTATGCTAAAAGCCGGTCATGGAGAATATTTTCATAATTTAGTTTTCTGAACATGATATGAAAATATAGTGAGAATTAAATCCCAATAGGTTCAACAATAAATCATAATTATCATCAATATAGCTCATCATGTCATGTTTATCTATATAAACTACAACAAATATCTTTAGGTCACATGAATGCACTTTATCTATGCACATAAAAATTGTACAGTTATGACATGTATGGCATGAATAACTATTTTCAAAATATTATATGATGGTTATCAACTTATTTTCATATCAAGTTACCCCAGTCAGAGTGAGTACTTTCTACTCTCCGGTACGGACTTTTCTAGCTTTGTCCGATATGACACACTTTCTTTTCTCAATAACATAATCATAGCCGTTGGCAAGGCATCCCCTACTGGTGCACCACATGCATTGCCATGTGACCGTGCTTATTTCTTTTCTTTTCATATTAATAGCCAAAAATATGATTTCAATAACAAGTATGTTCATTATACTCACATGCCATAATTTTTCCTCAAAATATAATTATTACCAAAAATCATTGGTAATCATGCCATAAACATAATCATTTCAATTATCACTTTATAAAATATTTCCATATCAAAATTACACACTTAAGATGGTAAGGAGTTCATGCAATGAAAATAGCTATGGCATACACTAGTAATTTATTATTTCTATTTATAAGATTCTTTTTCTTTTTTAAATATTATTATCCTCTCTTACTAAACAAAGCATAACACTCTCATTTTAAATCTGATTGAGGTGATCTTGGTGCCAATGGAAATATAAGACAATCCTCTAAAACTGTTATGTTGAACATTTTAATGAAATCTTAAGTAATCGTAGTGTTACTACTCCCTCAAATTTAATGTTATTTCTTTTCGGGTAGGTTCAGACCTCTACTTATTAATCGGATCATATCTCTCTCATAAGAACTCCAATTGAGATGATTCCAAAGCTCATAAAACTCTAAGACACTTATATACAAATTTTATGTTTATCATTACTTTAGATTCCTTACTAATTACTCCTAGAAAATCGAAAACAAAAATACTTACATTTACCACCCTGAATTATAGATGGATTTTGACCTTTACTCATTAATTAGTCATATCTCTCTCATATGGACTCCAAATTAAGTGATTTTAAAGCTTATAGATTCGTGATACATACATATATATATATATATATATATATATATATATATATATATATATATATATATATTATGCTAACAATTTCCTTTAATTCCCTAAAGATGGTGCCCAGAAATTCAAACATAGAAGCATACTTAACAAATTCTTCCCTAGTTAGCTAGTTTCTGACCTCTGCCTACTAATCTGATCATATCTTCCTCATATTGATTCTAATTTGAATGATTTCAGTGGTTAGAAATTCGTGAGACATATATCTACATTTATCATGTTAAGCATTTCTTTTGATTCCCTACAAATGTGTCCGAAAAATTCAAACACAGAAGCATACCTGACATATTCTTCCCTAGTTAACCATTTTTTGATCACTGTTTACATATCGGGCAATATCTCCCTCATATGAATTCTAATTAAGTGATTCCAGTGGCTAAAAATTTGTGAGACATAGATCTAAATTTTTAATATTAACCAATTCTTTTAATTCCTAACCTATTCTTCCTAGAATTTCCAAAATAGAAGTTTCCCTAGTTACTCTAAAATCTAGTTTCCTAACCAAACATTTCCTAAGGTTTTAGTTCATCATTATATTACATCCTCTTCCATTTTCTTCACATCTAATCATATTCCATCAATTTTTCACCACATTCAAATATACAAAATAGTAGCATAAAAATCATAAAATTTTACCACCCATAGCCATACTTATGTAGAACTTTCTAAACCAACCAAAATTTTCAAAACATCCATCATATGCTAAATAACATGTAACATGATATAGCAACATCCATGACCAATCATCAAAGTAGAAAATATTGTAAATTTCATCAAAGTTCTAAGAACAAAATCTCATATAAATGTTACAAATTTCAAAGATTTTCTTGAAAAAGAGATATTGTTAAACCTACCTAAAGATCTCTCTAACTCACTTAATGAATTCTTTTTTTTGTTTCCTCTCGAAGGAAGTTGCAAGATTCCTCCATTCCCTTAGATTTTCTAGCAGCTTAAATAAGAGAAGGAGGGTCAGTTTTTGAACCCCAAGGATGAAGAGAAAAGATGGATTCAAGTGGAGATTAAAATAACTTACCTTGAGTACTTAGTGCTCTAGACTTCTCCTTCTTTTTCCTTCTTTTCTTCCCCTCTCTTTCTCTCTTTTCCTCACTATACCTTGCTTCTATTTTTCCTCTACCTTACTTGGATGAAATTATAATATTATAAGGGTGGGTTTTGCTTAAATAAACTATCAAGTGGTTCACCTTTCATGATTATGAATCTACCTTATCACAGTTAGGACGCACTTGGTTGTTTTTTGGGAAAAGACAACTCATGTTTTTGTCTTTCTCTCCCTTAGTCAAGTATGCATAGTAAAAGGAGATTTATATTTTGAAAATCATGATAAAATGTTCTTAAGACAAGAGACAAGGTCCCTTTAATTTAGGGATTCGTTTCCTTTTTTCTTTTGTCTCACTCAAGTATGATAGGTTTACCTTTCTAGATGACAAATTTTTAGTCCTTAAGTCTCCCTTGCTTGGCTAAAATTATTTCTGTAGGATAAAGATGTTTTGTCATAATGCTATGTATTATTACCCACTTGTTGAAATTATAAATTTAGGATATAGATATTTTGTCCTAATGCCATGTATTATTACCTACTTGTTGAAATTATGAATGTAGGATATAGATGTTTTATCTTAATGCCATGTGACCTAATCTTGATTATAATTACACTACTATTTCCTCACATGATTATTATTTTTCCTTCTTGGATTTAGGCTCATTCTTACCCATTTCCTTTGCTTTGGCTGAAATTCTACCTTTCATGAAGGGCTTGGTCACATTTTCATGATTTTTAAGCTATCGGTCCAACTTCTATATCCTAGTTCAAGTCTATGTTTTATTTCTTACTTAAACTATCCTATTGGCTTGCAAGAACTTCATGTGAAGTGAAAAAACTCTATATGAAGTGTCCATAGGTGAAAGCTCAATTTATGGGTGGAGATGTTAAACTTAGTAACTCTAACTTTTGAATTAAGAAAAATTATCTGAATCCAATCTTCTTGAAATTTTAAGACCTTTACTTACTTCACAAAAATTTATCTTCCTTACCTAGGAATTTCTTCTTTCTTTAGTATGTTATTTCTAATTTTTTCTATTAAGTTTTCTCTCTTTACCTATTCCCTTAATGTTAGAAACATTTTCTATGCATACACATAAGGTGAAGAATTTCTAAGGATTATATTTCCTTAGATATCTAAAAATTGTCTAATAAATTTTATTTCCTTAATTAAATATTTATGTACCTTTATTAATAAAAGAAACAAAATTAGGGATGTTAAATTAAATATTTATGTACCTTTATTAATAAATGAAACGAAATTAAGGATGTTACAGATTTCGCACAAATACTAACCCAAAATTCTATCCATTGCTTTCCAAGGACCTAAACTATCATAACTTTATCCCTGTAACCCCTTCTCTTTCCTTCACATAATAGCTTCCAATTAAACCTATTAGATAGCATGTGTGTGTGTGTGTGTATATATATATATATATATATATATATAGTCCAGAAATTACAACCATATAAATGAAACAATTCCCAAGCATCTAATCTATCATATTACATCAAACACATACTTCATGGCATATTATAATTATGGCTAGCTTGGGTGGTTAAAAACTAGAACTTTTCTCCATGAATACCAAACCAAAATATTTCATTGAGGATACTCAGAAAATTCTTCCCTCTTACACAAAAATAATCAGTTTGCAATAGAAGACCACCATTAAACTTACCTTGATTTGGCCAAATCTTTCACTTCCTTCTTCTTTTTCTTTCTTCCTTCCTTCCTCTTCAAAGTTTTTACTAACTTCTCTCTCTTCTCTCCCTCTCTCTGCTAGTCTGGTTTACACTTTGGTTGGCAAAAGCTTAACAAAATACACCCCTTTTAGTCGACTAGGTGAGCAAGACAAGGAGATATTTTTATAGATGTAATAATTATTCCCTTAATTCCTAATATACCCTTTTTGTAAAAATAGCCTTACATCTTAAATTTTTGGTTTGTTTCCCTTAAGTTTTCTGGTTGCTATTAACTCCTGGTTTATTCTTTTAGTTTGAAACACAAATGTCTCCATCTGATTTATGTGACCAATATAATGACCTTAGTTATTTTTTTTGTTATTTAACTAATCCTGAAGCCATTACTTTTTATATTCTTATTTGATCTTGTTCATCAATGCACGTATGGTAGAAATACATTTCATAGCAAACAAACATCTAAAAGCATTTCATTATTTCTAATTATCCATTTACATTACTTTAGCCAAAACACTACTAGAAAAGGGGAATTTAGAGACGAAAATTATTCCATCTCTAACAGAGACGGATTTCAAATTTTGAAGATTAGAGACGGAATTCAAAGACGAAAAAAGTCCATCTCTAAAATTCCGTCTCTAATCTTGTTTAGAGACGAAAAATTTTTCGTCTCTGAAATTTCGTCTTTGATTCCGTCTCTAACTTCGTGAACAGTATAGTAAAATTTTTTGAGACGGATTTAGAGACGAAATTTGTTTTTTTTTTTTTATAATAATAGTATATTTAACTATAAAATTAGGGGACAAAAATTTATTTTTAAAAAAATTCGTCTCTACTTTTCAAAGTAATAAAATGTAAAAATTGTGTATATAAAGTTTTCATTTCTAGTTTAATATCTAATTTTTGAAATAATATTTAAATTAATGTTCGAGATAGAATGTAGAGATAAAATTTTTCTGACTTCAAATTTTTTGTCTCTTATTTTGTCTTTACTTTTTTTGTTGAATTTAATGTCTAATTCCGTTTATATTTTTTGAAACAATTTTGAAATTATTCATAGCGATGTGAAAATTATGTTTCTAAATTTTTTATCTGTAATTCTGCCGTTATATATTAAAATATAAATAAAATCATCGTTAGAGAAAAAAATTTAAATCCTACTTAATTTGTAAAAATAAGCTGATAGAATGAAAATCAAGATTCTCTTACATTAATTTATTGTATTTGGTTGATATAATTAACTATAATTTTTATTCTCATGATATACAAATTCTCTTCTATATAGAAAATGATTTTATCACGAAAAACTTATCAAAAAAGAAAAAGTGAAATGAAATAAAAAAAGAGGTTAAAAGTGATAAATGATGAAAAGATATATTTTATAAATTTTTTATTGTACAAATTTTTCATATTTCCTTATCAGAAAACTTCCATTCCAGAGGCTGGTGAGGGAAATCGCCCAAGATTTCAAGACTAGCCTTCAATTCCAAAGCAGTGTCGTGGCTGCTTTGCAAGAGGCTGCTGAGGCTTACCTGGTTGGTTTTTCCGAGGACACTAACCTTTGTGCTATTAACGCTAAAAGGGTCACCATTATGCCCAAGGATATCCAACTTGCTTGCAAGATTAGGGGCGAGAGAGCTTAAAGGAAGCCATAAGAGTAGGGGTGTTCAAAACCGAATTGGACCAATCCGGACTTACCAAATCGAACCAAACCGATCAAAAACTGAACCAAACCGATTAAAAATCGGTTTGGTTCGGTTTTTTTTTTCAAAAAATCGATCAGTTCAGCTTGGTTTTCGGTTGGGACTAACCAAACCGAACCGGACCGAATTATTTTTAATATATTTAATTTATATTATTAAATTTATTTTTTATTATATTTTAAAAATATTTTACATCATTTTTATTCAAACTTTTTAAAATGGGCCCAAAAAAATTGAACTAGGCCCAAAAAAATTCAAATGGGCCAAAAATTTTAAAAATTTGGCAAAATCTTCAAAAAATCGAACCAACCAAACCGCCTTTTATTGGTTCGGTTTTATGAACCCCAACTGAACCGATTAGGTCCAAAAATTTTTATACTCTTCATTGTCGGTTCGGTTTGGTTGAGGCTCCAAAACCGAACCGAACCAAACCGTGAATACCCCTACATAAGAGTTAGATCTCTGCTCTGTTGTGTCTTTTAAGCTTTTTAAGAATTTGGTTTCAGTCTCTTTCTTTTCAACTTGTAACATGTTAGCTGTCTCTCTAGAAGATGGAGTAAATTTCCCTTATAGAATTTATCCCATGCTTCTGGATGATTAATCTTGTGTAAATTATAATGGAGTTAATGCCACGGCCCCAAATGATGGAACACATGACCGGCACGGCATAAGGTTTCCCCCTAGCCGCAAGCCTAACACATAGCATGCACAAACATCCAGCATACAATTTAAAGTACATAATAAATATAACTGGCCACATATGCCACATCCAAAATCAGAAAAATACTGTATATATATATATATATATATATATATATATATATATATATATATATATATATATATTCTCATGAATCCAACATCTGTGATTCAACTTGGCCCATGGCCTCATAATATTCATGTGATTCAACTTGGCCCAAGGCCTCATAATACTAACATCGTTGTAAAATATAAAACCATTTTCCAAAAAACACATCATAATACGCAAGAAGCGAGGATCTTGCCTGTAAGTTCATGGAGGTACACTAGACATAAACTAAACTAAACAAACAGTACAAAAGAGCCTTGCCCAAACTGGGGCTCACCAACGCTATCTTCAGCCTCCTACGAAGCTGTAGCTGGATCAAAGTCTCTTTGACTATCTGTGGGGAGGAAACAGAAGAGGGGTGAGATCACCACATCTCAGTGAATGGATAAATCACACTATAACAGAAACAGGGCAAACCAAGCACGAATGTTTCGCAATGAGTTTAATAATTGAAATCAAAGTGTAAAGATAATAATAGAAACATTAAGCATTTAACCATAATTTATTGAAAGAAAAGCTAAACAGTTCAAATGTATGTTCAAAAGATAAAACAGAATTAAATCAGTAACAGTAGAGCAAATCAATTATGCATGGTAAGTAATAAATGAAGTTATTTATGCAATAACAATGATGAATGAGATTGTTTAAAAATATTTAATCTTTAAGAAAAATGCACTAGTTTATTGGAGGTCTTTCCTAACAGATCTATCATCTCCCCCAAGCACACAGCAAGGGTAGGGTAATCACTGTAGGCGTAGACATAAGTCCACCCTAAATCCCCCAAGCACACAGCAAGGGTATGGTAATCACTGTAGGCGTAGACATAAGTCCACCCTAAATTCTCCAAGCACACAGCAAGGGTATGGTAATCACTGTAGGCGTAGACATAAGTCCACCCTAAATTCCTGTGTCTTAGGCAGTCATATGCCCGTCACAGTATACTAGGCCGAAGCCTTCGCATGACCATGGTGCACCAGGGCTAGCACTCCCTGCGGCTAGCTAACAGTGATCTAAAAGGGTCCTTCCAATAGAAAACATTTGAAATATGCTATTCAAAGAGTTTAAAGTAAAACATTTCAATAACTTTACAATAAAGCTATAATTCTCCATCTAGCTCTTTTCATGCATAAAATTCCGTTCTAAAATATATCTCATCCATGAATTCCCATTGAGACCTTTATAATCATAAACTTTCCCTTTTAAACATAGATCGTCCGTAGACGTCACATAGATGCTCATCATGCATCAAATCATTTCATGGCTAACTTAGTTCATTTCTATGACTAAGTTCGCATTTCTATAAATCTAGCTCAAATGAAAAATTATCAGCCTAGATGCTTGCCCTGCATACCTAGAGTTCAACTAGGATTTAAATTTATAATTTCTAACATGGTTGGAACATATTGGTTTTCAAAGCAGTAAAACAATTTAGCATACATTCCAACTAGTTAAAATCATACGAGAGAGAGTTATAAACCGAATTCGTAAAACATGCGCTATAGTATGAAAAACCCACTCACCGGTAAGGGCTCCAGATTGGACAGCCCTAAAATCCTAGTTCCTAGTCTGAATTCGGTAAAATAAACCCCAAAATCGAGTCCGGAAGGTTCAAAATCCTTAAATGAGCTTGGTTACTGTTCACCGTCGAAAAACACTATTCAACGCGGGAAAACACTATTCATCGCCGAAAACACACTATTCACTGTCACAAAAATTTTACCGAATCAACAAAATAATTTCATATCCTAATATTTATCTAGTTTCTGAATCCATCTACGGAGTCAGATTTCTAATTAGAAGTCCCTAAGTAAGGTTTTTTAGAATTTACCTTTTACCGAGATTTTCTACTTCAGATCTACGGCGATTCAACGGTTGATTTGAAAAACTGATCGGTCAAAACTGAAGTACTTTTCATTCTGAATCCAATAACACTTTCAATTTTGATACCGGAAGCCAATTGGTACTCCAAATCGAGAGAAAAGATTTGAAATCACTATTCACTCACTATGCAGCACTATGCATTTTTTCCGTTTTCTTCTTCTTCGAATTTGTCGCCCCTGGTTTCTCATTTTATGGTTTCTGAAGTTTTGTTTTGTTTTTTTTTTAAATATAATAATAATTATTATATAATTAATAATAGGATTTTCTTTTATAAAAATTCATATAAATTCCATTTTTTATCATAAAATATCCCAAAAATTTCTAAAAATTTCCTTTCTCATAAATCTTTAGTTCAACTCTTAAATCATAATTTTTCTTAATAAAAATCTGAATAAAACAAATTTTTAATCAAATATCTTTATTCATATTAAAAGAAAGAATATTTCTAAAAATACCATAAAAATTCATTAGAGGCCGATATAATTATTTTAAGCAACACAATACTTCTTTTACTTAAAAGTCCACTTACTTTTAACAAATCATAATCATTTCTACATAAATAAAAATATATTTGCTTATAGCAAAATATTATCATTTAAAAATAAAAAAGTACGCGCCAAAACATAAATTCTCATATTTTCAAAATTCTCTCTTTTATTCTAAATTTCCTTTAATTGGAATTTTCGTTAAATTTTACGGTTATTACATTCTTCCCCCCTTAAAGAAATTCGGTCCCCGAATTTCTACACCATAGGTTCAAATAAATACTTTCCTCATTGTTCAAATAAATGCGGATATCTGGCGCATATATCCTTCTTTCTTTCCCAAGTAGCTTCCTTAAAAGAGTGATTTTTCCATATCACCTTTACTGTAAATATTTCTTTTGACCGTAACTTCTTTACTTGTCTGTCCATACTGGTTGTTCCTCTTAGGTTAAATCTTTCTGTAACTGAATCTATAGACACTGTATAACATGTGTAGAATCCGGTAAATATTTTTGTAGTATAGACACATGAAAAACTGGATAAACATTATCCAATGCAGGTGGTAAAACCAAACAATAAGCCACTGAACCGATCCTATCAAGAATTCAAATAATTCTATATACCGAGAGGGTAACTTCCATTTCTTTCAAAACCTCATTACCTCTTCTATGGGTGAGTCCTTCATGAATATATATATATATATATATATATATATATATATATATATATATATATATATATATATATATATATATATATATATATAGTCACCAACTAATACTTTCTCGTGCTCAACATTCATAGTCCTTATAAACTTTTAACTTGTATTGAGTTTTCAGTATTTTTTTTCTAATCAATTTCACTTTATCAATGACATCTTATAATAAATATAACTCAACTAAGTCATTTAACAGAACATTTGTAACACCTCTTACATAAGGCTTAAATCTTCTAATATCATTTTATTATAGACAAATTCTGCTAAGAAATCTCCTACCAATCTCAAAAAAATATGCTTGTAGCATGCTCTCCAAACTAGCATCATCAATTTAGATAATTCATATTCTATCTATTGCATGTTATTCCAAATTAGATTTCCAAAGTTTAACTTTTCTCAATTCACTCACATATTAAGAAACCTATAATGTTCATGTAAAACTTCAAATGATGCCATTGTATATTGGCATGATAATTACTGCTATGAGCAAATTCAACTAAAGACAATTAATTTCTCCCAACTTTCACCCCAATAATATAAAGATACTTAAAGCATAACTTCTAATGTATAAACACATCATTTAAATTTAGTATCAGTCATACTATAATCTAATAAAGATCCTTAGACTTCCTGAATAACTCTCTTGAGATAATATATTCAATTCGTCTCGCTAATGAAAAATTTCACTTGTATCTTCTTTTTATCATTATACTAGTACAATTTTTTTTATCTCAGTATATCATTTTTACCTCGGTTTATCCATATTTACAATCTATGGCTTCTTCTGAAATCTCTTTTCTCAACAATTATTCATACGTGAATTTCCAATCTCAACATAATTCACATATTAAATACTAAATTCGATTTAAACCTTTAACACAAATATCTTGATTACTTACATTATTTTCGGACATGATTCTCAGAATATTCTCCATATTTTCAAATTAATAATTCAAAGATCAATTTAAATCCTACTTTCTATATTTTATCCCTCAAGAACTTCAGTACCACTAATTCACTTTATTACATTCCTCAAAGCACCATAAGGCCATCATTTTTTTCTATTCCTTTCATCTAAAAATTGTTATATAGTTCGGTGTCCAAACTCACTATTTTAAGTTATATTCTTCCAAGATTTCATTCATTAGTCACTTCTAACCAATTGAAATCACAAATTTCCTACTTTTGTCTTATCTATCTTCCAGTAAACCCAATATGTTCACATCCTCCTCTTATAACATTTTTCCATCACTATACAATCCTTAAGCAATCCTAACATATCTTACTTTCACTATTCATATCATGTCTGCCACTTATCCATTTCAATTCACTTTTCACACATTCATATATTTTCATGACATACTATCCAAATATCAAACATCACCCAAGTCACAATCTTGACAAACGAAATAGTCATTTACTCACTCACCTATTAGAAAACTTACGGTATTTTATGTAAAACTTCTGCCCAAAACTTCTTAAAATGCTCTCTAAAAACAATATGTGAACTATAGTTATCGATCAGATATAATTGATATCAATACCTTATGAAGTCTTACTATCTTATTCAAAGACGAATTTGAACCTATCAATAATCACCCATTTTTATTCAGGTATCTCTATCTGATATTGTAATCTTGCAAGTCTTTGATGTTCTACTTTTACCTGTTGACAAGTTAATCATCGAGATACAAAATCAACTATATCTTTCTTCTACTGTCCCACCAATACATTTCTTTTAGATCTTTATATATTTTAGTTACCTCAGGATGAATTGTATATATGGATCTATGGGTTTCCTCTAAAATTTCTTCCTTAAGTTCTTCTTTATTAAATACACACAATCGCTTGCCCAATCTCAGAATTCCTTCAAAGTCTACAATAAATTCAATATCACTGCCATTCTTGACCTCTTAAATTTTCTTACATAAATAGGCATCATCGTCCTGTGCCTTTTTCACCTACTCAACTAAAGATGATTGAAACTGTATGAATTTTACATGTATCACCATACAGATAATGCCTTCAAGTTTTGAGAGTAAAACTACTGCTGTTATTTCCAAATCATAAGTCTGACAATTTTTGCTCATGTGGCTTAAGCTGTCTAAATACATATACAATGACTCGACCATATTGCATCAACATATACCTTAATCCCATTCTCTATGTATCACAACATACCGTATATCCTTCAGTGCTTAAAGAAATAGACAGTACTGGCACCGTAATCTAACATTTCTTAGTTTCTAGCAATTTCTTTCACATTCATCTTACTAGTCAAATTTTATTGCTTCCTTTGTCAACGTCGTCAAAGGAGAAACAATTTTTTTTTGAAAAATATTTAACGAATCTACAGTAATATCTTGATAAACAAATAAAATTATGAATCTTTGTAATTGTGATAGGGTGTGGCTATTGTTGCACTGCTTCTACCTTTTTAAGATTAATTTGAATATCATCCTTGGTAATCACATACCCTAGGAAAATAACATTACTAAGCCAAAATTCACATTTTGCAAACTTAGATATAACTAGTGTTCTCTTAGGGTTTGTGAAGCATTCTTTAAATGTCCTCATGCTCCTCAGAATTCCTTGAATATATTCTAGTATATTATCAATAATTATAATAACAAATTAATCCAGGGATGGCTTCAATACTCCTTTTTTTTTATCAAGTCCATGAATGCAACTGGGCATTTGTCAGACTAAATAACATCACCAAGAACTCATAATGCCATAACGAGTCCTAAAAGAAATTTTTCGAATATCCTCTTCTCATATCCTTAATTGATGATATCTAAATATCAAATCAAGTTAAATTTAAAAAAAAAATGCTGAGCACTTTCTAACTGATCAAATAGATCATCTATACGAGGTAATGAGTATTTATTCCACATTGTTACTTTATTCAACTATCTATAATCTATGTATAATCATAGTGATCCATATACTGGAGCACTCCAAGTAAAAGTTTTAGGGCTTTTAAATCTCTTGTCTAACATGTCTTGTAACTATTTCTTTTTCAATTCTTTAAGTTCAGTGGGTGCCATTCTATATGAAAATATAGACACTGGTCAGGAAATAAATCAATATCAAATTCTATTTATTATTTCGGGGTAATCCTGGCAATTCTTCAGGAATTATATCAGAAAATTCTCTAATCACTGGAACTTGATTTACACTGATATACTTTATATCAGCATCTCTCACCACTGCCAACTATCCTTGGCACCTTTTTGTAATCACTTATGGACTGCTAAAGCAGATATTAGGTTACTGGGTATCTCACTAAGATTTCTTTGTATCAAGAGAGAAAATTTTCCAAGAATATTGAATTTAATCACCTTTTAGTGACATTTCAAAATGACATGACATAATGCCAACAAATTCATTCTCAATATCACATCACAATCTATCATATCTAGACAACCGGGTATAACGGATGTCACATTCAGAAACCATCATACCAGAGTTTGACCCCTTCCGTACCTTGGTAGTATAGGATTTGCCTAAACTCAGCATTCCGCTGAGGTTTCCCTACTACCATTCAAGAGGACACGCGAAGAGACTCTGTATGGGTCTTTTTCCAAGCACATAGCAAGGGAAAGCAAATAACATCTCATATAACTAGCATCTCGCTATAAAACAGAGATAGCCCAACCGTCACTTAACCATGCCAACATAGCATACTATAAACTGACTTACTTGAACAAAAGGACAACCTCCTATCGAACCCCTTTAGCAGCACCGTGAGTATAAGCATGTCCGGATTCATACCCATACTCAAAGTCCTACCTAAAGGTCCGTTACTCCATGAACACAGGGAAACCTAATTCTCTGATACCATATTGTCACGGCCCTAAATGATGGAACACATGACCGGCACGGCATAAGGGTTTCCCCCTAGCCGCAAGCCTAACACATAGCATGCACAAACATCCAGCACACAATCTAGAGTACATAATAAATATAACTGGCCACATATGCCACATCCAATATTAGAAAAATACTGTATATATATATATATATATATATATATATATATATATATATATATATATATATATATATATATATATATATATATATATATATATCTCATGAATCCAACATCTGTGATTCAACTTGGCCCATGGCCTCATAATATTCATGTGATTCAACTTGGCCCAAGGCCTCATAATACTAACATCGTTGTAAAATATAAAACCATTTTCCAAACAACACATCATAATACGCAAGAAGAGAGTATCCTGCCTATAAGTTCATGGAGGTACACTAGACATAAACTAAACTAAACAAACAGTACAAAAGAGCATTGCCCAAACTGGGGCTCACCAACGCTATCTTCAGCCTCCTACGAAGCTGTAGCTGGATCAAAGTCTCTTTGACTATCTGTGGGGAGGAAACAGAAGAGGGGTGAGATCACCACATCTCAGTGAATGGATAAATCACACTATAACAGAAACAGGGCAAACCAAGCACAAATGTTTCGCAATGAGTTTAATAATTGAAATCAAAGTGTAAAGATAATAATAGAAACATTAAGCATTTAACCATAATTTATTGAAAGAAAAGCTAAACAATTCAAATGTATATTCAAAAGATAAAACAGAATTAAATCAATAACAGTAGAGCAAATCAATTATGCATGGTAAGTAATAAATAAAGTTATTTATGCATTAACAATGATGAATGAGATTATTTAAAAATATTTAATCTTTAAGAAAAATGCACTAGTTTATTGGAGGTCTTTCCTAACAGATCTATCATCTCCCCCAAGCACACAGTAAGGGTAGGGTAATCACTGTAGGCATAGACATAAGTCCACCCTAAATCCCCCAAGCACACAGCAAGGGTATGGTAATCACTGTAGGCGTAGACATAAGTCCACCCTAAATTCCTGTGTCTTAGGCAGTCATATGCTCGTCACAGTATCCTAGGCCGAAGCCTTCGCATGACCATGGTGCACCAGGGCTAGCACTCCCTGCGGCTAGCTAACAGTGATCTAAAAGGGTCCCTCCAATAGAAAATATTTGAAATATGCTATTCAAAGAGTTTAAAGTAAAACATTTCAATAACTTTACAATAAAGCTATAATTCTTCATCTAGCTCTTTTCATGCATAAAATTCCGTTCTAAAATATATCTCATCCATGAATTCCCATTGAGACCTTTATAATCATAAACTTTTCCTTTTAAACATAGATCGTCCGTAGACGTCACATAGATGCTCATCATGCATCAAATCATTTCATGGCTAACTTAGTTCATTTCTATGACTAAGTTCGCATTTCTATAAATCTAACTCAAATGGAGAATTATCAGCCTAGATGCTTGCCCTGCATACCTAGAGTTCAACTAGGATTTAAATTTATAATTTCTAACATGGTTGGAACATATTGGTTTTTAAAGCAGTAAAACAATTTAACATACATTCCAACTAGTTAAAATCATACGAGAGAGAGTTATAAACCGAATTCGTAAAACATGCGCTATAGTATGAAAAACCCACTCACCGGTAAGGGCTCCAGATTGGACAGCCCTAAAATCCTAGTTCCTGGTCTGAATTCGGTAAAATAAACCCCAAAATCGAGTCTGGAAGGTCTAAAAACCTTAAATGAGCTTGGTTACTGTTCACCGTCGAAAAACACTATTCAACGCGGGAAAACACTATTCATCGCTGAAAACATACTATTCACTGTCACAAAAATTTTACCGAATCAACAAAATAATTTCATATCCTAATATTTATCTAGTTTATGAATCCATCTACGGAGTCAGATTTCTAATTAGAAGTCCCTAAGTAAGGTTTTTCAGAATTTACCTTTTACCGAGATTTTCTACTTCAGATCTACGGCGATTCAACGGTTGATTTGAAAAACTTATCGGTCAAAACTGAAGTACTTTTCATCCTGAATCCAATAACACTTTCAATTTTGATACCGGAAGCCAATTGGTACTCCAAATCGAGAGAAAAGATTTGAAATCACTATTCACTCACTATGCAGCACTATGCATTTTTTCCGTTTTCTTCTTCTTCGAATTTGTCGCCCCCGGTTTCTCATTTTATGGTTTCTGAAGTTTTGTTTTGTTTTTTTTTAAATATAATAATAATTATTATATAATTAATAATAGGATTTTCTTTTATAAAAATTCATATAAATTCCATTTTTCATCATAAAATATCTCAAAAATTTCTAAAAATTTCCTTTCTCATAAATCTTTAGTTCAACTCTTAAATCATAATTTTTCTTAATAAAAATCGTAATAAAACAAATTTTTAAACAAATATCTTTATTCATATTAAAAGAAAGAATATTTCTAAAAATACCATAAAAATTCATTAGAGGCCGATATAATTATTTTAAGCAACACAATACTTCTTTTACTTAAAAGTCCACTTACTTTTAACAAATCATAATCATTTCTACATAAATAAAAATATATTTGCTTATAGCAAAATACTATCATTTAAAAATAAAAAAGTACACGCCAAAACATAAATTCTCATATTTTCAAAATTCTCTCTTTTATTCTAAATTTCCTTTAATTGGAATTTTCGTTAAATTTTACGGTTATTACAATTAATTTGCAGTTTACCCATTTTGCTTGATTATTGCTTATTGCTCTATTAGGCAACTGAGTGAATTGGGAGGGACTATATATCTAACTAATTGGTAACAAAAGTACAATTGTTGTTTTGTCTGCACACTCTGCTACTGGTAGGATTATCGGTTCGTAAACACCTTCCTTTGTGTTTTGTCTCGTATTTATGCTTCTTATTTCAAGCGGATGACGGTTTCGGAATATTTCCTTAGCGTTAGAGATGGAATTTTCTGTCTCTGAGTTTAGAGACGGAAAATTCCGTCTCTGAGACTAGAGACGAAAAATTAACCAAAAATTAGAGACGGATATTTTACTTTCAGAGACAAAAATTTCCATCTCTAATTAGAGACGAAATTCATATTTGGTCTCTAAATATTAGCGACATCGTTTTTAGAGACGAAAAAATTTTCGTCTCTGATTCCGTCTCTAACAGAATTTTTCTAGTAGTGAAACATAATACAATCGCATGTACTTCATTTCCTCTGCATATGTCCCTCTTGATATTAAGGGTGGAGGTGGAGGTACGTTTGCTGAAAATTTCTGATAAGGCTATGACCATTATTTCTCTTATTGCAGAATCATGCTTAAGTAAGGCAACTCCACTCAACTAACTTCTGGTAGCATGGTCAGAGCACACCCTGGCATCTATTTCTCTTTATCTAAACACATGGAACAATAATGAGAATTAAATCTCCTAGTAGGTTTGACAATAATCACAATGTTATTCATAATACAAGTCATGTTATGTTCAGTTATATTAACTACAGAAAACCAATTAGCCATGTATGGAAGATACACATATGATATATGCAATATATTAAAAGAAACATGGCATGCATAGTGTATCATCATCGTCAGTATCAATGGCTATAGAAAATGTACATAGATTTATTCCTCAAGTAAGGCAGCATATTTTGGATATGATACTCCCACATAATGGTTGTAGTGGTTGTCCAACACATTTCTTTTCTTTTCTTTTCTTTCCTCAACAAGATGTGAGACATTCTCCTCCGCTACTCACACTCCACTATCGCTTGTTGGTGATCCATTCCCTCCTATTTCTCACCCCTGAATGTGCTAGCCCCATTCTCCTCAAGCCTCGCTTAGTCCAAGCATGAAAAATTCTCATATCATAACATATCCATGAATAGGACATTCCCTATCTTGTATCGACACGAAGGCCATAGGCCATTCTCAATCTTTTTCATATGTATGGCCATATACCATATCTCATTCGTGTTTCACATGGACAGCCGAGTACAATATCATTCTTACAATTATTTCACAATCATTATAAAACATGTTGTCCATATTTATCACTGATATCATGCAATTATTAGAGATTAAAATCACTGTCTCATGGTTTCCATCATGCATATATCAATAGAAAGAGCATACACACCATTCATGCTATTAGACCATACAGTGCAAATTCCATTAAATGAGAGAATTATTGCCATAGAATAGGGCCATATTGATAATCTAAACTATTTAAATTTAGTATTTATTATCACATTAAAAATAATTTAAACTTCTCTTAAATTCATTTTTGGACCCAAGCTCTTTTAATGCCGTAATTTCCTTTCATTTTAATTTATCTTGAATTTAATAATCAATTTAGCTGACCTTTTCCATATAGTTTTCATTATCTATCTTAAACATTATATTTACCTTTATGCATTTCTTTAGGTTTTTGCTTCCTTTGCTTAAAATTAATATATATATATATATATATATATATATATATATATATATATATATATATATATATATATATATATATATATATATATATATATATATATATATATATAACCTTTAATTTTACTACTACATTTCCTTTCTTCTTATGCAAATTTACCACGGTTTCTTAATTATTTAATTTACATAACTAATTTCCTTATATTATGCACTTAAATTTTCACTTATTACCCTTGTTCATAAGTTCTCAATTTCAATCATTTACTAATCCATTCATTACCCAAAAATCTTGTTTAGGTAACATATATATACATACTCTTCATTATGGGTTATGTATTGACTAAGTTTATTCCAACATACTTCTTCTTATCATTAATATCAAAGCTTTCATGCATTTTATCTTATTTAACCCATTAATAAAAATAATTTTAGCACCAAGTACGGCTTGGCCATGTCTTGCAGCATGTCCGTGCTTGAGGCTATCTCAAACGTGTTCTAGCCTCTTAAAATAGTTTGAAACACGACCTGACCATATCAAAATAGCTTGAAGCACAGCTTGTCCATGCCCTATGACCTTTTCTCACTAATCAAACAATAACTCCCTTATACAAACTCTGATTGAAATGATTTAAGTGCCTATGAAAATTTAAGATAATAAGTTACAACTTTTATGTTGATTACTTTGGTATATTCTTGATAAATTCTTCTATTATAGTGTCTAAAAATTAGCATTGAGACACCACAAAGTATATCTGACCTTTCATTATTATCTGGGGCATAACTCTCACATATTAAATTCAATTGTAGTAATTTTAGAGGTTTTTAAAAGTTAGGACACAGAGTTATAACTTTTATATTGAACATTTGTCCAAATTCAGGATGAATTTTGGCTCAATCCACACAAAATTCTCAACCAATTCAAATATAAATTTTTCTGCACAATCATAAGTCATACATACATCAAGATGTTGATATCTCATGGCCATCTTCAATAACAACATATTTTACAAAATATTACTTGAAATTCTAGGGATTGAGCTCAAATTTAAAATATATAAATTTCAAAGTTTTCCAAATAGGAATTACTGATAAACCTACCAAAATTTAGCTTATTGTAGCTACTAACAAGAGTTCCTTTACTTTTCCTTAATCTCCCTTGCCCAGGCCACCACTTAGTTCCTCTTCTTCCCTAAATTTTGCACTTTTCCACCATCCAAAGACCAATTGAGAAGCCTAACATGAAGAAATTAGAAGATTAAGGGATTACATGCATAGGAATTTAACTTGCCTCCCTCTCCCTTTGCTTTTTCTTTCCTCCTTCTCTCTTTCTTTCCTTTTGCTCATGGTTTTTCTCTCCTCTTTTCTCTTCTTGTGACCGAAGTCCCCGCCCCCTAATTCCTTGGTTGACTTCCTCCCTAAGTCTCCCTATAAAATATTTAAAAAATGTCTACTTGGTCAATACTCTACTGTGTCTCCCAACTATATCCCTTAACCATCCCTTATTTACTAGTTTGCCACTCCATTACATTTTTCATTAGATTAGGATTTGTTTGACTTTCCTAATTGCTCCAAATCCTTTAATTCTCTATTGGAGGGATAATAATTAGTTCTAGAGTTACAATCAAGAGTATTCCCCTAGCTTAATTATGCATGGTTTTAGCCTTAGAGAATTGTGGAAGTTCCAATTTTTCCCCCTTAAAACTTTTCAAAATAAAATTCTTCACTTTATTATCTATAGTATATTTCTAAAGGTAACAGAACCAACTCTTCTCATTTCATCTTATAAAAATTTCTTTTACCATTTTTTCTAAATTTTCTTAATATTATATTGATGTATTATTTAATGAAATAAAATTGGAGATGTTACAACCAACTTGGAGAACAAGACACCATTTAGTAATATTTCCTTATTAACATATATACTAATTGACTTCATGTTGACCTTGAGTTCCTTATCCATGTGGATTGATCCAAATTTTCTTTCTTTTAAACTCTTAGTTAAGATGAAACTAATAAAGTGCAATCCTCTAATTGAATATATCCTTGTTATTTAATTTCTTCTAACAATATTAGGTTTACATATTTTTTATTTTTAATTCTTCTCTTAAATCTGTTAGGGTAATTAATTCCCTTCTATATCATAAAATTTATTCTCTTTCTAATTCCTAAAATAACAATTCTATAAAATACTTAATAAGCAAGAATTTGTTGGGATGTTACACATAAAATTAAGTATGCATAAATTCTAAATAAATATGAAGGATGAACTAAATTGTAAAATAAAATTAATTTTACAAACAAGTCTCACACAACGTCAACAAACAACTATAAATATAATTATAGCATGCACCCATCAAAATATGTTGATGATTAAGTTGGTAAAAGGCACCATTTTCTTCCACAGAGGTGCGGCATTTGAAATTTTTTGAATGTTAAAGGAGTGTAGAAATAAACCCCAAAAACTTACTACATATATTTTCGCTTTTCGGAATGAAATTTTCAAACAATTTCAACAAAAGCATACACCTAGTTTGCTTTTTTTCCTTCATCTATTTGCTCTCAACAATATTACTTTTTTAAGAAATGTTGCAATTACGTAATACATAGAAAAATGTAATTGCACTAATTATGAGAAAACTATGTAGAGCACTATAAGAAACATAAATATCATCATCAAGTATGATGCATTCAATGAAATCTTCAAATTGAATTTTTTATTGAATAAAAAATTATACTAGAAGTATAGCTCTGATACCAAATATAAATTATAAAAGCAAAATTCTAAAGAAGCCATATTAATCAGATTTCTCAGAAGTATAATCACTATATATAAACTAAATAGAGAAATTTTGTCTAATCTATCTAAGATCTTGATCTATGTATATGATGAAGAATCACAGACTTTCTTATAGATTACAGATCTTTATATCAGAAAAATAATTTTTTATTATAATTTATCTAGTCTATCTAATATTTTGATCTATGTACATGATGAAAAATCATAAGATTTCTTATAGACTAGATACCTTTGTATTAACAAAAATATTTTTAAATATTTTATTGTATCCAACTTTCCATTAAAGAAGAGATATTTATAATTGATGAATAGTTGTTATAATCACAATATATCTTTTTACATAAAAACACCCTTTTATGTAGATAAATTTTTTGATATAGGGTTATCTTTTCACATAAAGTCATATTTTCAAATAGGGACATATTTTTAGATAGAATCATATTTTATAGTAGGATTACATTTTCATATAGAGAGATAACCACTACATAAAATGAGTCATATATATATATATATATATATACTTGCACAAGCACAGGGAGGGAGGGAGAGATTACAGTGATTGCAATTGAACTACGGCGCGTGTATATATATATATATATATATATATATATATATATATATATATATATATATATATATATATATATATATATCAAGAAGTAAATGTATGGATTTGTGAAAGCATATATAAACTTGCACAAGCACAGGGAGGGAGAGAGAGATTACATTGATTGCAATTGATATATATATATA
Organism: Gleditsia sinensis; assembly: GCA_037074535.1. Classification (NCBI taxonomy): domain Eukaryota; kingdom Viridiplantae; phylum Streptophyta; class Magnoliopsida; order Fabales; family Fabaceae; genus Gleditsia; species Gleditsia sinensis. The sequence goes on along the minus strand of CM073464.1, from coordinate 12,881,378 downwards.
TATATATATATATATATATATATATATATATATATATATATATATATATATATATATATATATATATAAATCAAGAAGTAAATGTATGGATTTGTGAAAGCATATATAAACTTGCACAAGCACAGGGAGGGAGAGAGAGATTACATTGATTGCAATTGAACTACGGCGTATCAAACTTTCTGAAGTAGCAGCCAAATACAAATCATTACTAGACTTAAATGATTCTAGTTGATGGAGACCATGCAAACCAAATGAGTATTATTCAAGTCTCTTCTTGACATCTCCCAATTTCCCCTGCCAAAGACAGCATAAAAGCACATGGAAGAAATTAACAAGAAAAAACATGGTTTACAAATAAATTGATGAAAAAAAAAATAGTGTAGAAGTTACCTAAAAATCATTGAAATAAACTCAAATCGAAATAGTCCTAGAGGAGCTGTATAGCCAGGCTTGTAATACTAAAACTCAAATTTCAATATTAGTATACAGGGGGTGGGCGCATATGAGAAGGTGAAGGAGATTCTGACTTTTGCCACCAGCGCCGCGGATGAGGGAAGTTTTCTCTCCTCTTGCTATCTTGCCATCGTTCTTCACTCCTCTTGCTATCTCAGTTTTTGGCTGTCGGTGTGCAAATTAGGGTGTGGGTGGTCTTGATGGTGAATGGAAGAGAGTGGCACGGGACTCTCCTACTAAAACTTCTGATCTTAACCATTCAAATTGATCTCAGAGTACATATTTGCTCCTCTCATGCTTTTATATATATAATCAAATAAATTAATAAAATATAGAAATTTATATAACAAACTATAAATACCTATAAATAATATTAAATTATATAAGCATATACATATATAGGTAATATAGTATCAAGATAAGAAATCTTTGGACTTGTATAAGTTTTGATTGATAACTTTGATAGTGTATTAATTTTTATCATTTTATTTTGTCAATTGACTTTAAAATATTGAATTAAGGAAGCAAAATTTTGTATATATATATATATATATATATATATATATATATATATATATATATATATATATATATATATAAATTTTCATATTCATTCACAACAATTCATATAGCTTGATGGTTGCCACACTCTTGGAAAAGTCACTGCTGGGCAACCCAGCAATGACATGAATTGATTGTGGCTGGCTTGTAGGTACTTAATTCGACTGAGAGCGCCATTGAGCACAAGTTGGCAGGCACAGGTCGTACCAATGCACGAGCAACGGCAATACACAGAGAGTTCCGAGACTTCATGCTTAACTTGGCTTGTGATGTTTGTAATTACAAGTGTATTTGTCATGATTGTCCTTCTTATTCCAGTTACATAGTGTGGTTCACATTTCACCAGTTGTGAAAATGGATTCCTTAATTTTCCCTCGACGTTGCAATCCAAGTTATCCAAATTGCAGAATGTCATGGAGATGGTTTCGAGGAAAAATTATAAGGAAACACCTGTGAATTAATCTTTCACCCAAAAATAAAATAAAATCGTTTACACAATAAAAAACTCTCACAACTATTACAAATAATTATATTTAAGTTCATACAATTTAACTTAAACTTTTTTTCTTGAATTTCTTGAATTTTTTATACTTGAATTAAAATTATTCTCCATGGCGAGAAAAACTAGAATTGAGGACCGATATAAGATATGATGGGAGTTTTTTAATTAATTATGAATAAACATTTTAAATGTAAATTTTATTAAAAATATATGTTTGATATATTATTACATTTATTTAAATAATTATTTTATTTTATTTTTAGTTTTTATAAATTTTGTTTAACTTGTGAGCTTGCTCCTCTGGAGACGTCTTGCTGTAAGTGACATGTCAGTGGGATCAATGGGTATTATCTAGAAAGAGGCGTCTGTCTAGAGAAAAGTGCTACTACGGCAAAAGTTTGACAATCGCGCCCAAATGCCGTGAGGGATGACATCATCTAGATGCATGGACGGGAATGATAAAAGCTCACATTAATACTAATAATTTTTATTTACTTGGGGTTTGATTATGAAGATTAAAAAAAAATCTAAATTCTAGATATTTTTGTAAAATATCTTTAAAAATTTGTATTTGAGTTTACGTATTATAATATTTATATAAGATTATTATTTTTTCAATCACACAATAAAAAATAATATTATCTTTTTACTTTAAAAGTTTTAATCAGATAACCATTTCCAATATCTACATTTGGTTATTCTCTCAACCTTGATCTTGGAGAACATGGATTGCAATATTTCCATAATCATTACTTCATCACAGCACTTCCATTCTCAACGATTATAATATTATTGAGAATAGTGTTTAATATATGTAAATTTGTCTTTTTAATTTATATTAATATTTTTTAAGATATTTTATTTTATATAAATGGGTAGAAAAAGTTATTATTTTAAAAATTTTCTCAATAAATAAATACAAGTTCAAAATTTTAAAAATTAAATGAAGACTAATATGAATTTTAAATTTGTTTATCCATTCTAGAAAGAGTTCATATTTTTTTAGAGTTCTAGTCTAAATATTATAATATTATACTTATTATCCTTCTTACTAATGGAATGCCTTTTCTCTGGAGTGAGAATTACTTGATCTGCAGCATAAGTCATCGCACGCCATGGTAAAGTAGAAATGGAGGTCCGTTGGAGCAAATTTATGACAAAATTGAGAGTGAGCTTTGGCTTGTTGGCAGATGAGATAATGCGAGGCAGAGAGTTCCAACATTTCTTGGGTTTCCATACGACGTGGCAGCGTGGGACACTGTATTGTGGGATGAGGACTTTTGGTGGCCGCAAATACGGTGAACTTTCTTCTACAAGGAAACGAGTCTCATTGGCCAATGGCCGACGAGGTATATCCTACACATGAACTGCGTTGCATATACCTGGAGTATTCTGGGAAGCTTCTTCTTGTAATGTCATAATGAATCATCATCGACTCTCACCCATTTGAATTGGACACGTGACAATATCGCGGAAAATTTAAACTTCTTTTTCTTTTTGACAAAATTTTTAGGCAATCTTTAACTAATTATTATTAAGTTTTTTTAAAATAAAATTATAATATATAAAGTAACTTTATTTGATGTTAAATTTTTCTAAAAAAAAATTCACGTACTGTGTTTTTTTATTGTAAAAATTTAGAATTTTTTTGGTACTCTCAAATTTTTTTAAAAAAATTGATATATTAATTTTTTTCAACTTTTTTTTAAAATGTGAATACTATAGTTTTCAAATCTTATTAAAATCGATAAAATTTTATTATCAAAATTTATTTGATGGCAAAACAACTTATTTATCTTTGATTATTTCTCTAATGTAGCATTAGAAAAAAAAATGTTATTGTAAAACTAACAATAAATTCTATCACTTTAAAATGTAATTTAAATAATTTAATCCAATTGAATTATATTAAATTAAAAATTAATTCCAAATGTAAAAATTAACTAACTAAAAGAATTCAATTGAACTCATTAATAAAAATTCAATTAAATTTTTGATAGATTTGATTCCAAACATCATTAAAGAACTGCAAGTAAGTTTTTTTTTTTTCCTATTCTTTTAAAACTCATTTAACCAAGTCATGTGGCCTCGCCACATCTCTCTTTCTTCCCTCTGTTTTTCCTGCTTGAGAAAACAAGCAAGAGCATACATAGGCTCATCTTTGCTTAAGCAGAGGATCCGAAACCGGAGTTAGAAAGAATTGAATGGGAAACTGTTGCGGTCGTCAATCCGATTCTCAAAGTGGTTGTCCCAACTTCAACACTGCCGGCAACAACCAATTGGGTAAACTACAATGATAGTCATGTTTTATTTCTTTTCTCGTTCATATAGAAGACTTCTGTTCATCCTTTTCAGATAGAAATGCTTCATTTTTCTCTTCAATTTGTCTATTAAGTATAACAGTGCTGGAAAATTTCAAGCGTTCATTTTCTTTACTGTTTGATATCCTTACAAGATTTCAATATTCTGATAAGAAAGTTCAATAATTTTCTTTTATAAATGCTTTTGCAAATCTCGTTAGAGAGGGATTCCCTTTATTATTTACACAATCAACTGAAATGAGGTCACGCTTCAGACAGCAATTAGCATATCCAAGTATGCAACTACAAACGAGTCAAACAAAAATAGGAAGCAACCCATTGGCAATCCAACTCTAGTACTCTACGACAAACAATAGCAAAGTAGTTACTGATTTGGATCGCATCTGGGAATCCCAGTTCCTGCAATCCATGTCACTTAGAGAAGATTCCTCGCTCTTTGAGAGTAGCCGCTTTCAATTCAAAATCCCTTTCAATTCTAAATTCGTCATAATGTTTAATTGTCAATTTATATCTGTTTCTGATCTTTCAGCAAAATAGCTGCATAACCTTTTCCTTTCACAGCTTACTTGTCTTGCAATATAACAATTATGAAGTACGAGAGGGAGGATTGCTTATAGCAAAATACTTAAATATCCAATCGACGCACTCCCTTCACGCTCAGTGCTGGACCTTTGGAGTATAAAGTTTACAGGAATGAATATCTGCAGGTTGGCCATGTCGAAAATTAGAATAAGTTTTGATATCATATTAAAAATTTGTTGGTCTAACTCTTCTCTTAAAACTCGGGTTATGAGAAGGAGAATTGTCTATACTTATAAGAAACACAATGTTTAGACATTCAATCAACGTGAGACTTCAACAACTTCTGGGTTATCACATGGTATTTTGAAAAAGAAATACTCTTATACCAGAGATGACATCTGCAAATCATTCTTCAGTAAAAAGGAATAAGAACCCGTGTGCTTTGCATTATCATTTGATTCTTGTCCTTTGAAGTTTGAAACAACAAGTGATACTGCAAAAATGTGAAGTGTCCCAATAAAGAAGTATTTGACACATTGTCATCTTCATCCTCGTACCTTAGATATGAGGAGGCATTCAAGATGCCTATAAAGCACATTGATATCCAAGATGCCAGTGTCAATTCATCGATACCCTTATGTTTTATATCTTACACCAACCAAAAAACCAAGGAGATCTCACGTCCATGGAGTCTTAATTTTAACTTATACAAAATACCAATTGTATCTTTTCTATGATAAGTTTTAATTATTGTGCTAAACATGAAATTTTTAAATACCATAATATCTTATACTTTGATATCCTATAGCATAATATCCAAGGTACCAAAATAACAATGCACTGGACAGCTCCTAAGTTCTTTATTTTTATTGTACATAGCCTGTTGTTCGTGGATCTCTTGTCATAAAGTTCAGTGTTATCCTAGCATAACTCCTCCTTAACTGACAAAGTTTAGCTGTGGCAATGTCTCAGGGAGAAGCCAGCTACCCGTTAGACACAGTAATTCGAGATTATTGCAGAGTACTGGCAATTCTACTTTGCTTGGACACAGCAGCCAATCTGCAGGAAATAGCCGGCTATTTGGGCCAAATAGCAGTAATACATATACAACTAGCAATACTAGCACATCTTTTTTAGGCTCTGAAAACAGCCAAACCTCTCAAGTAAGAGGCGAAGACGAATTTCCTAATGGGCAGATCTTGGATGCTGCAAACCTGAGAGTTTTCAATTTGGAAGAACTGAAGGCAGCAACTAAAAGTTTTAGAGCTAATACAGTATTAGGAGAGGGAGGTTTTGGCAGAGTGTACAAGGGTTGGCTTAAAGAGAGAGCATCCTCAAATAGAGATGGAGGATTAATTATAGCCATTAAGAGATTGAATTCTGATAGCAGGCAAGGAGTTGAGGAATGGCAGGTATTGGCACTAATACTCTAAAACGAGAAAAATAACTCTTCATTGCTATGACTTAAGACTTATATTTGATGCTTATTTTGTGCAGTCAGAGGTAAATTTCTTGGGAAGGCTTTCTCATCCTAACCTTGTAAAGTTGCTTGGATTTGGAAGGGAAAATAGGGAGCTATTCCTAGTGTATGAATTCATGCACAAGGGCAGCTTGGCTAACCAGCTATTCGGAAGTAAGAGCTTATTCCATTACTGAATATCTGGATACTTTTCAAACAAACTTCTCCGGCATGCATACCATTCTTTAAGAGATGAATTCTCACTTTTGTATATACTTCTTGATTTTGCTTGTGCAGGAGGTTCACATGTTCGTCCACTTTCATGGGACACAAGGTTAAAGGTTATGATTGGAGCAGCCAGAGGTCTAGCTTTCCTACACTCGCTAGAGAATAGAATCATATACAGAGATTTTAAGCCATCAAATATCCTCCTCGACAGGGTAAGAATCTTGATGTTATTGCTGTTTTGAGTTTTCCCTAATCATCCTTGCTTATCATGCCAAGAATGACTCATTCTTAGTTGAGGAAAAAGGGTAAAACCACTTGATTTACATATTCATGAAGAATACATAGAAATGAAAGACAGTTAAGTTCAGTCTAACCTTCTGATTTTGCCACAGTTCTACACTGCCAAGTTAGCAGACTTTGGTTTGGCCAAAGGTGGTCCATCAGGCGATCAATCTCATGTGACAACAAGGGTTATGGGAACTCTAGGTTATGCGGCACCTGAGTACGTTGCCACAGGTAATTACCAATGGTTTCCATCTTCAACTTAATAAATGCTATTTATTTTGACATAAATTACATGGACAGATTCTTAGACATACTTGATCTATAAAAGATAGACAAACCAAGTTAATTATGAATAAATATGTAAACATGTCAAAAATGAATTCTATTAAAAAGTATATATCACAAACTTACATGTCTATTCATAATTGGCTTAAACTACTTATATTTTGTCAACAAAGTGTATAAAAAAAATTTCAAGTAAGTGAACTCATTTAACCAGAACCTACTGTGACATTGTGCCATGATACTAATGTTCTCATGCAAATCAATTAGGTCATTTGTCTGTGAAAAGTGATGTGTATGGATTTGGAATTGTTTTGGTGGAGATACTGACTGGCAAACAAATACATGATATAATACATCTTTGCGGGGAACGATCCTTCATTGAGGATTGGCTCAAATCAAATCTACTGAGCAAAGGTAAAATGAGAAACACAATGGACAGTCGATTGGAGGGGAAATATCCCCCCAAGTTAGCTTCAGAAATAGCTCAACTGGCTCTCAAATGTGTTCAAATGGAACATAAACTCAGGCCATCAATGCAAGAAGTTGTTGAAACATTGGAACAAGTAGAAGCGGTGAATGAAAAAACAACTGATAATAGGAAGCTGGCTACTCATTCTAGGGCAGCTCAATTTCATGGCCGGCCAGATGGAGGTTAAACCTATCAATGCCATATTCTGATTTTGAAACAAAAAGGCACAAGCTTAATGGCCCCAGAAATTTTTTTATGTAGACTTGATCTACAAAAAATGGATAGGCCAAACCAAATTTGAAAAGTTATCTAAGCATGTCAAGCATACAATCCACTTCTAACATACTTACATATCTTTTTATAATTGGCAGAGTCTACCTATCCTTTATAGATTTAATTTACCTGAGAATCTCTCTTAACCTCAATAGGTCACTGTTCCATTGGCATTGTCGGATTGAGCTTGTAATGGGCAAATATGCAGAACCTGGTGAAATCAAATCAAAAAGCATGCTCAAGTCAGGCATGCTTCTTATGAGTGAATCAGTGACATGTACACCTTGTATACACTCCCTCAGGAGTAGAAAGACTGCATACCATTGATAAGCTAGTGTAGGTCCTTTTCTTCTGCTTTTGATGAAGTTTACACCCTTTTCTTGAGCACCATCATGACACTATATGAAGAAAATCATACAACCCCACAGTCCATTCTTCACAGTCTACATATTCATTAACTTTTATTGGTAAATAATATTAAAAGGCTTTGAATTTTAGCAGAGATACTTGTATGCTAATTGCTATGACTTCTGGGAAATTTTGTTATCTTTTAATTTAGCCGTATGAGTTTTGTGAATTTCCATCTGCTGAATTTTACGGATTTAATTATTTTCTAATGCCTATAGAGGTATTTTAGAACGCTGCATCAAAATGGCACCAGAAGGGTTGTACTTGCGTACTTGCTTACTTACAAACTTCAAAGATGAATTTTTATTTTTCTTTCACATTTTTCTATGATTTTATGCAATGGTTTGAAAAAGATATATACCATTACATTTATAAATAAACTGTTAGATGCTGTCATTAAATTTTGTATTTAACCCTTAAATTACCAATCGGTTAATTTCACATGAAGAAAGTAAAAATAAGTACGACTAAAATATAATTATCCCATGAAATGAATAGTAACCAGAGAATCAAGAGTTTCAGTCGCGTGGGTGTCCTCTTATAGTTATGGTAATTACTTATACATGTCATGTGTCAAATCATGCAAATGTTTTTTGAAATATAAAATATAGTTAGATACCATTTGTAGAATCAGAAATTCGATAGGGCAAAAATAAAATATTTGTAATAAAAGACAATCTTAATATCTAGAAGGATATTAATTCTAAACCAAAAAAGTATAGATAATCTGTGCTTCCTAAAGTGTCCTACTAAGTTCTCAGATTAACTCTTAAGTAAGACAATTTTTATACGATCAGGTAAAACTTATTTAAGTTTCCCAGTAGTTGTAGCCTTGTAGGCCTAGTTACGGTGCCATAATAAACTCTGCCTTCTGATTTATCTCGTATGTTTTATAAACGTTTCAGAGTGGCCAGTTTCCATCTGTATGGTTTACTGAAAATGACTTGCAATTCCAACAATTATTATAGGGCATCATCCACAGACCGCCGGTGACAGATTGCTTTCACATTAAGCTCTTTCAAATCCACAATTCCTTTTTGTTGACTTTATAAATATCATTCAGATTTGAAATCAATATTTTAAATAAATAAAAAATGAATTGGTTAGAAATGAGTAACTTTCACAAAATTCAGAAACAAGTGGGATGTATTAAATTGTCTCACGTCTCCAATTTTATAAAGCTCCAGTACCTTATCCATCGCATTACTTATTGTCTTCTTGCTGATTCTATAGCAATTCTATAAATATGAAGTGGGCAATTTCTTCCCTAACATGTGGTCGGTCCCATTGTCGCTTTTTACTAGTATGCATAAGAAAAAATAATTTATTTTTTTAACAGAATGTGTGCGCGCCCGCGCGTGCGTGTATAAGTGAGTGAGAGAGAAAAGTCATGCTGTTTTCCAAATTATTTCCTAGAAGAAGCTTACCCAAAGATTTTCTAGTGATGTTCCTTCATTATTGAACAAAGGGCAAGGTTGGCATATACTATTAATATAATATCTTATACTCTGAAGTTTAATATTTTTGAAAAATCAAACTAGCTTTACTTCAATTTCACCAAAGTCCAATGGTTAGGTGGATCGGGTCTAGATTGGCATATACTATTCTAGGTGATGATTTACCATTACAATAATGTAGCACGAAAAAAAAAGCAAGTCAATGCCAAAGTCAACAACAATATAAGTTTGGCCCATTCTCTATCCTTCGGCCAACTGATAGCAGATTTTCAAGTTTCACGCTTGAATCTGCGTTTGGCCAAATCGTTTTTGGATACTTAGAGAGGGTTTTTAGAAATTACAAAGCTTTTATTTGGGTGAAAGAAGAATCAGTATATGGCCCAGCCTGTAGTATCATTTGTTGTGGAAAGACTTGGTGATTTGCTCATAAAAGAAGCAGTTTTCTTATATGGGGTGGCAGAGAAAGTGAGGCAGCTGAGAACTGAATTGAGATTGATCCAGTCTTACTTACAAGATGCAGATAGAAGGCAAGATGAAGATGAAAGGCTCCAGAATTGGATTTCAGAAATCAGAGAAGCTGCTTATGATTCTGCTGATTTCATTGAGACATATGCCATCAGAGGAGCATCGAGAAGAAGCAAGGTTGATGTCCTGAACATCATCAAATGCTTTGAGATCTATCAATTGGGATCTCAGATTGAAGCAATCATAGTAAGGATTTCTAATCTCACAAGAAATCTGAAAACATACGGCATAAGACCCGAAATAGGAGAGGCCTCAAATTCCATGCATCAGAGGCAAAAAGCTTTGAGGAGATCTTACTCTCATATGATTGAAGAGGACATAATTAATGTGGAAGAAAATGTACAAATATTAGAGTCATATTTGGTTAATCCTGATAAATGTTGCAGAGTAGTTGCCATATGTGGAATGGGGGGTTTAGGGAAGACAACATTGGCCAAGAAGGTATACCATAATACTGATGTTCAGCATCATTTTGAGAGTTTGGCTTGGGCTTATATATCCCAGCAATGCCAAGCAAGAGATGTGTGGGAAGGAATTCTGTTTAAACTGATCTCTCCTTCTAAAGAGCAAAGAGAGGAAATTCAAAGCATGAGGGATGAGGAACTTGCAAGGATGCTGTACCAAGTTCAAAAAGAGAAGAGATGCTTGGTGATCCTTGATGATATTTGGAATGCGGAGACTTGGAACATTCTGAGTCCCGCGTTCCCAAATGGATTAGGAGAATCTGGCAGTAAAATATTGCTTACTACTCGAAATACAGATGTTGCACTGCATGTAGACCCAACTTGTTTTCTTCATCAACCAAGGTGTTTAAATGAAGATGACAGTTGGGAATTGTTTCAAATGAAAGCATTTCCCAGAAAAGATGATCCAGGTTTGTAAATTCATCTTTTTTTGCTCTTCCTGAACTGCAATTGTTTTATCTGTATTTGTTATGCAATTGTCAATGTTTTTTAGTATCTTTCTAGTTTTAGACTTCGGAAGCTCAAAAATCCTCGATTCTTCTGTTTTATTCTTTATATTTGTGGAGGGAGAGTGAAGATGGGTGAAAGAGGGTGTTTACTAAATTAATTTAGTACTATTAACCATCTCATATAAATGTTATTTTTCTAGCCATGAAATAAAGACATCAGAAATGATATAGAGGGTAGAGCTTTCTGTTCTTGTTCTCTTTTTAAGAAAAAATCAAATGTAGTTTTAAGAGCATGTCTTACAGCTAGAGATCTGCATCTTCATATTAAATGGAAGAAAACTAATTATAGAATTCCAACTCAAATCATATATAGTCAAATATCATCACAATCAATTACAAGATTTTGAGCAAGTTTATTTTATAACAATAGCTCATATTAAAGTAAATGGTTTTACACTAGTTACTGCTCTACTTGGTTCTTAAATGTTGATAATTTTATAGGTAAGAGTTTCATTTTTGACATAAGGTTGTATCTTCATTCCGTCTCTTGGTACTTATACATCATGTTCCTTGGCTTTATATGAAATTCCTTTCTCAAGCTACTCTGAAGTTCACCAAAGTGCTGCAGACTCGGCATAAACAACCTGTACTATAGTTAATTGTTATCTGCCTTCTTTTTTTACTATTATAAATGTACCAGTACAAGTATCTTCCTTGTTAGATGGCCTCTCTTAGCAGATTGCTCAGACTCTCTTTAAAGTTTGCTAATTTATTAGGGAGTGATAAAGTATAAAAAGTCTTATTTAACTGAGGGGAAATTCTTACAATGCATTTTGTTCTTGAAGGAAGAAAAACTAAGATTTGCATGTGGAAATAAAGACCATCCCCTCTCAAATTATAGACTTAATTTTATGTTGACAAAATTTTACTGTAATTAAAACTGTAATAGCATAAAACATTCATGGGTTTCTGTTTGCTTTGCACAGACTTCGCAATTAGCACACAGAAGGAGAAGTTGGGAAGGGAAATGGTAGGAAGGTGTGCAGGTTTGCCATTGGCCATTATTGTGCTAGGAGGACTCTTAGCAACAAAGCCTACACTTGAAGAGTGGGACACGGTGCGTCAAAATATTAATTCGTACTTGAGGAGAGCAAAAGGACGTGAGCAACTCTTGGGAGTTCCTGAGGTGCTAGCTTTGAGCTATTATGAATTGCCATATCAATTGAAACCATGTTTCCTACATTTAGCCCATTTCCCAGAAAATATTGAGATACACACAAAGAAACTAATAAGAATCTGGGTGGCAGAGGGTATTACGTCATTGGTTCAGAGTGAAGGAGAAGGAGAGGAAACCATGGAGGATGTAGCACAACGTTACTTGAATGAGCTGGTGGAGAGGTGTATGATCCAGGTGGTGGAAAAGAGTTCCACAGGAAGAGTAAGAACTTGCCAAATGCACAACCTCATGAGAGAAGTATGCGTAACAAAGGCAAAACAGGAAAATTTTCTTGTGATAGTTAATTCCTTGACTGCAAATGAACCTGGGGACTGTTTTAATTTACCCATTGTCCCCAGAACAACGACAATGGGTAAAGTTCGTAGGATTGCTTTATTTCTGGATCCAGATATTGATAGAGTCTTCCCTTCACAATTCAAAAATCATCACCATCTAAGGTCTCTTATCTGCTTCCATGAAAAAGCAGCCCTGCTAAGAGACTGGAGGATAATGAAATCTGTTTTCAACAATATCAGGTTACTTAGAGTCTTGGACTTGGAAGGGTTACAAGGTCAGGGAGGGAAGTTCCCAAAAGAAATTGGTTACTTGATCCATCTGAGATTTCTTAGTCTAAGAAATACAGATATTGATGAGTTGCCACCAACAATAGGCAATTTGAAGTGCTTGCAAACCCTGGATCTTCTAACATGGAATTCAACTGTACAAATACCAAATGTACTATGGAAGATAGAAAGATTGAGGCATTTGTATCTGCCAGAGTCCTGTGGTGGTGGCACTGAAAAGTGGCAATTGGCCAATCTGAGAAACTTGCAGACTTTAGTTAACTTCCCAGCAGAAAAGTGTGATGTAAGAGATCTCATCAAACTGACCAATTTGAGAAAATTGGTAATAGATGATCCAATATATGGGGACATATTCAAATCACCTGGTGTAGCATGTTGCCGCCTTGAATCTTTGTTTTTTGTTTGTACTGAGGATATTGATGTAATCCAAGTTGCAGCAGGATGTCCCAATCTATATAAGCTGCATATAGAAGGACCTATAATGAAGTTACCAGAACATCACCAAATTTCTTCGAAGCTTGCCAAGCTGAAGTTGCAGGGGTCCAAACTTGATATAGATCCAATGGCAACACTAGGGAAGCTTCCCAATTTAAGGATACTTGAATTACAAATGGATTCATTCATGGGAAAGGAATTAGCTTGTGCCAGCAAAGGTTTTCCTCAGCTCCAGTCTCTGCTTCTCAGTCACTTAACCAATCTTGAAGAGTGGAAATTGGATAAAGGAGACATGCCTAACCTTCGTAGTCTACATATTTCAAATTGTCCTAGGCTTAACATGGTTCCAGAAGGCCTAAGGTCTGTCACTACTCTTCAGGAACTGGAGATTAGATCAATGTTCCGAGCATTCAGAATCAAACTTGAAAAAGGAGGAGAAGATCATTACAAAGTCCAACATGTGCCAAGCCTGACATTTCATTATTGTGACTACTAACTTCGGATGGCAATTTCAATTGCAAACCTCAATCTCGCGAGAACCTGCTCTTGATGAGGTCAGGATAAGTGTGTGCTATGCTTTCGTATAAGTAAAGCTTGATTATACATTTGTTTTATTTATAATTTCACTTTTAAATTAGACATGGTAAAGTTTTATAAAATAGATAATCATTTATAATATAATCTTTATTTTTTATTTCCTCAAATTAATGGAAGTGTGTTACCTGAGGAAATTTCTTCTTTAAGGGGACAATAAGAAAGTAAGTGCATTCTTAGCTTTCTAAGTAGCTGTGACAATTTTTTGTTTTCTTTTTCATATCATCATAACTCTGTTCCCATCAGACTGAGTTTGGGCTTATGCCCAATAAATTTGAGATGTGGGACCTAAACCCAACTTCGATTAAAGTCCATAATCAACGGCTAAGTAATATCTCAACAGTCTGAGTACAACACAGGCTTCACTGGTGTTTATTTCCAAATAAAAATAGTTTTGCTTAAATTTAAGAACAGAGTTTAGTTGAGTGAATTTCACACAAATTATTCATTACATATAATTTCATCTAAAATAAGAAAAACCCACAATTTATGTTAATAAATATTTACGAAATATAAATAAAAAATAAAGAAGGATGACAAATAATGAATATAAACAAAACTCAATAGTTAATAAATTTAGAGAAAGTCTCTCTTTTGGGTTTTTGCTGGGTGGGGATGCCTCCAGGATGTCTGAGAGCCTGCGTAGAAAGCGAGACGGAAATTATTGGAAGATCTCGTTTGGTGTCCTTTTTGTCTTCTTTCTGGTGTGGTCTCCCGGTTGTTCGGCCCAGATTGTTGATCATCTCTTTGTTCCAAGACAAAAAGGTGTTTTCTGCGCACAAGGAAATTAGCTGGCATGGGGGAAGGGTTGTTCAAAACCCAAACCAATCCAATCAAATTGAAAATTCAACTCAAATTTATGGGTTGGTTTAGTTTTTAAGGTCTCGCTGATTTAATTTTTTTTAAAAATAACATTGGTTTGGGCAAGGTTTAAATTTTATTTAATCAAAATTTTAAATTGATTAAATCCAATTCAACCCGGTTATATAATAAAAGTACAAGCAAATTATATTAACTTTCTTTAAAATTTAGTTAAATTATATTTATGTTCTTTCTTGTTTAAGAAATAACAACCAACTCTAACTTTGAAAATTATGATATAAAAACATTTCATTAACTTTTCATCAATATATTAGTGGTAAATTCCAAAAATGCATTAGATCTATTCCTCCAAACTTAAAAGAACCCTTTCACCCTTATCATTTTAAAAAGAAAAGTCTCAAGATATTATGGATAGTAATATATCTGTTTAAACTAAAAAAATTATTAAAATATTAACCTTCATGATTTTTGTTTAAAAAAAGTATATTGAGATTTACTATGCAATATGCATTTGTATATATATGGTAATTCTCATTTTACCGATGATGATATAACTTAGTTTTAAGGCAATATAAATTCCAAGCAAATTGAATTAATTTACTTTGCAGTTAGATATGCATGAATATTATGCATACATACAACTGAGTATAAATAATATAATATATCTTATATTCTAAAATTGAAAGCAAATTGAATTAATTTGTAATTTTTTATGTCATGTGAATTTTGGCTCTAGTATTCATTTGAGTATCTTATATTCATTTGAAGACCAGCATGAAAATTTGCATGGCATAAAAAAAATAACAAATTGATTCAATTTTCTTTATATTTCACAGTAGGCAGGGCAAAAATATAGTTTCAAGTTTGGAGAAAATCGATTTAATGCACATACATTAACTATATTAACAAAAATTTAATAACAAGAGGATTTTCTGCATTATAACTTCAAATTTTAGAAGACAAGTTAATACTTTTGAAACAATGATGAGGACAAGTATAATTGAGTGCAACCTTAAAGAAAATAGGTGTAATTTACTCTAAAATTATATACACAACTACTTGTTAACAATTATATATTTAAACTATTTTTTAGAATGTATCAACAAAAACTAAATTATTAGTGCATAAGGCATAATTAAGTATAAGATATTATATTAATAATTATAATCATACATAGTGCATACTAATCACATAAGTATATATACTTGCAACACATTTGTTATCATCAAAATTTATAACACAAAACTCTATGTTTAACAATATCTCCTTTAAAGCATGATTAAGTAACACTTGTTTAAGTTTGATAAATTCCCTTTCTATCATTTGACATATTTTTCCATCATTCTTCTCACCATATTTGACATCAACAAAATGGTGTAGGGAAGGTATATCCTTCTTCTCCCGTAAATCATATGATGTCATTTTGGCATAGGGCCTATAATGAAAACTTATGCTTTGTTTTAGATATACATGCCAATAATGAGTAAATAGTTATTAAACTAGCATTTCAAATTATTCTCATCAAAACACAGTCTTTTTTTTTTTTAATTTATAACCTTAAGATAGTGGACAAAGCATATTGCAAGAAAAAAAATGTATAAATTAATCATTTTTAACACATTGTTCTTGCCAAACTTAAGGCTATCTTATCAAATAAACACATGCTTAATGATATGATCAAACACATTTTTCAATCTAGGA
Organism: Gleditsia sinensis; assembly: GCA_037074535.1. Classification (NCBI taxonomy): domain Eukaryota; kingdom Viridiplantae; phylum Streptophyta; class Magnoliopsida; order Fabales; family Fabaceae; genus Gleditsia; species Gleditsia sinensis. The sequence continues at coordinate 12,865,365 of CM073464.1, read as the reverse complement.
GAGGACAATGAGAACTAATATTCATTATAACTAATAAAGTGTCTACTTTTTCTCAAATCATGCATACCATTAAATTCAATAAAATTATTATTTTATAAGCAAGATTGATTAGTATACATGTCCTTTTTTAAAAGGTGAAAGGCACAAAGATCATAACAAGATCACAAATGGGTTTCCCCTCAAATTATGCACAACTATTGCTACTAAAACCTCATAAAGCAAGATATTATAAAATTAAGATTATGAGCACATACATGCTTTGAGTTAGGAAATACCAAAAAACTTTGGTGCTTAAAGAATCAGAACATATGACAACTTTGGTGCTTAAAAAATCAGAACATGTGATAATTCCATTACCTTAAATTAAGCATATAAAATCTATCATGCAATATATGACCAGTACACCAAAGTTCAGGATAAATATTATACACACTCACACACATATTAGGATATAGAGTATGCATACATTTTCAAGAGCTATCCAAGATATGATCATCACAAAAATGATACTAATTAATAATTATCGGTCATGATCAAGAGAATTATGTTTGATAGAAAAAAACTATATATTCAAAGTAAAAAATAGATATAAACATAATTTCTTATTTTCACTTTGTTAAAGAGATTTCAATATCACAAAACATTTGAAATTTCTTTCTCCTTTCAAAATTTTTTAAAGATAAGTTTCATTTTCAAGAACTTTTGAGAGTAGAGTAAAAGGATTACAAGAAAACATGAAAAATCATATGTCAAAGATTCATAAGTTGCCCCTAAGAATGAGCATTCTTTTCATAAGAAGATTCAAGTAATAAAGCATTAAGAACATAGTTCAAACAATTATATAGTATAAAGTAGGAAGCAAACAAGATATCCAATTTATCAAATTCCTACTGAATCAATGACAATGTCAAGAATATAAATTCAATTAATCAATATGTCATTGACAAGCATAGAATTCATGATAATTTCACATTATCTCCATCATAGATAATGAATCGAAGGTGTATCATTCAATCCATATAAAATGAAAAATCATAAAGTAATATGGGATGGCAATACTTATGGATTATGACAATATGTGATGTATCTTGATTTTATTGTCATCCTCGTGGAATTGAACCATTTATTGTCCACTCTATGATAACTCTCAAGGTGATGACTTTGAATTGAACTTCTTGCATGCCATGCTTCATTGCTTAGGAAGAAACTTAGGTCTCGTTTGGTTGATAGCAAAAGAAGGAATGGGAATGAAAATTAGGAATAGAATGAAATGCTATTATTAAAATTGAGTTTGGTACGATATGAAAAGGAATGGAATCTCTATTATTTCTTACGTTTGGTATGTCTTAAATAATGTAATAATAGAATAAAAAGATGACAAAAAGACAAAAATACCCTTGAAGAATAAAACTATTAAAATAATATTATTTTGACTTAACAAATTATTTATAATATTTAAAAATAGTTTAAAAATTATTTATTTTATTTTATTTATTAATAATATACAAAATGTAAATACTTGATTAAATAAGATAAGTGTATTTTAGAAGGCATTTTAGTCTTTTTCAATCTTATTCCATTCCATTCTCTCATTTTCCATCACTTTTAAGAGGTAATCACCTTTCCTTCATATAACGTAATCCCTTTTCCATGGCTTTTCTATTTTGCCAACCAAACACAATACTTGATGGAATGGGAATCTAGATTCCGATCCCCTCTCCTTATTTCCACAAAGTAAACAGAGCCTTAATTTTATGACACACATTAATATCATTTAAAGCATTTTTTATTTTTGAAATAAATGATGTAATCCATGGTGAAAGAAATGATAATATTAAAAAAACCAAGCCATAGATATATCATCAAGATTTCAAAGCATTTAAGAAAACAATGTTCAAGAAGGCACATAGCACAAGTAGCAAGTTTAGAAAAGATGGAAATTTGTCTCATGAATTTCATAGAGTTGCCAAACTTGTTTTATATCATTTTCTCTTGAAATTTTACTTTGGTGGAGCATATAGTTGGCTTTCTTTTTGTGCTACCATAATATGAAAGAAATATTATTTTTGAAGCACATGATTTTTTTAAACTTTTTCATAGTGAGCATATTTTGTTTCATTTATATTCACCTATAAGTTCATATTTATGCTCCTACATAGTTAAGCTAACTCCATGATTTCTATAGATCAAAATAAAGACCAAGTTGACTTTTTCTATAAATAATAATGAGCCAAACATTTTCATTTGAAATACAAGTATAAAAACCAATCTTAAAGATGAATACAATTTGAAAACTATTTTTGATTTATGAAAGTGCATTTTCCATTACAAGGCATAAGGAGAATAATTTGATCCCTTTAAAATCTTGAGCCCCTCTATTTTTAAACATTTAAACTCTTTATAGCATAAATCTCTGAGACATTGAAGTACATTATAGAGATTTTCTTATCACATATCATTTCATAGGTTCTGTTTTTCTTAGAAAGGGTCTAAGACAAATGGCTCTTAAAATTTTAAACACTCATTATCTATTTTCATGGGTCAAACACACTTTCATAAAAGCATGGTATCAAAACTCTTTTAAGATAAAGATTAAAAACAATTCTTGAATATTTAAAACTTCATTTCAAATTTCATGCTCAAATCTCATTATGTGCCTTCATAAAACCAACTCATACATAATACTATAATAGCACAAATAAAAGCACAATACACATGATACATATCTTAGCACATATAGGACTTAATAAATCTATTCTTCTACCATAGTATGAGAAATTTTCCTTTAAAGCACGTAATTTGAAGATAATCACTTAGGTCATAAAAATGAATCAATCATTGTTTAATTACCTACATATTATGTGAAGTTTGTCCCACCATCACTCAAGAGCCACGCAAAATGCACTTAACCATACATAAATTTTCCATTATTTATTTATATAATAATTATTTTAAACTTGTTTTATTTAGTTTGTAGGATTCTAATTTAGAACCATTTCAACATATCCAAGTACACAGCCTGATAAGGAAAAATCACCACATACCCAAGCACATAGCCTGGTAAGGGAAACTCACCACGTGATCATCTATCACATAAAGTTGGAAGGAGCTCTTTTCAACTTCCTAACCAATTCACATTGCCCCAAAAGCACACAGTAAGGGTGGGTAAATCACCACATTCACAGGGGTAACCAGAGAAAATGCCACTACTTATAGGAGGAGACATACTTCAACTCCTTATATATCTATAGTCTAACCCTCATGTTCCCTTCTGCACACAAGGCTAGCAACTCCCTTGCTAGCTAGGGTTACAAGGTGCACCAAGACTAGCTATCTTTGCTGCTAGCTAATAGTATTTTCAAAAAGAAATACATTGTAATTATTATTAGTTTTATTTACTTACTTCATTGTTTCCAATTTTAAAATAAATTATCGTTTTACTCAGTACCTGATGTTAACCAATCGTGATCATATCATCATAATCATTATATCTACAACGGATACTTTACCATCACTGAATATCAAATTCAATAATCATAACATTTAATCATATCACTTTCATTCATTTTATGATTTTTATTTATAAACCATACATATACATATCCATATGCTCATGTAAGTCAAGAAATTTCATTTTTGATAGTCATATCTCAGTTTTCATTATTTTCAATCTTGTGGCCATATATCATTGCTTATTAATTCAATGTCCATTTAGGTTGCCAACATGAAATATTATTTTTCATTCTGATATGCAAACATATTCACATACATATATGTTTATTCATAATACAAACATCATATGTTATGTGAGATTATGATATTAAATTCTTCAATTAGAAAATTTCACATCTTTGGGATAAAAGTACCCGATACATTATATATATAACTTATTCTAATAAATTCTCAAACTATTATGCATCATCTTCACTAATATTTGGAATATCCTTAACTTCTCACGTATATATCCATAAGTTAATATTAGGAACTACACACATAAGACAAATATAGACTCATTCATTTAAGGTAACTAACTTTTTTTTATTCCAAACTTATATCAAGTCATCTTGAATTCTTACATGTCAACTTTACCCTATGAATCTCATCACCTTAATCTAACATCCATTTTTATCTTATAATCCATTAAACATTTTAAATTTCCATGTGTCACTAACACTTACTTAACAACCTTAACTTATTTCGCCATGATGATTCTATAACGTTCTTCTAAGGCCACAATATCCTCACCATTGACCTCAAATATTTCTTATGCTTGTAATATAACGACATAACATTCTAGCATATTCAATTCCACTTTACTAACCCCATCACCTTAAAAGATTTTTTAACAATTGTACACACATAAATTTTCTAATCTTGAGATATCCCAAATTTAACATAACGAAGTTCATCAGAGTATGACATAACCCATTAGTACATATACCTTGATCACTTATGCTATATTCGGGTGTTATTCTAAAATATTCTCCACGTTCCCGCTTTGATAAGTTAAAACTAATTTACTTAAACTCTACTTTCCATATTCCATACCCAAAGAGTTCTAGCACTATTGATTCTTTTAGTTACATTTTAAAACTATTACAAAACTTTTCTCAATCGATTCTTTTCAAATAAACTTTTCCATGTGCTTTCAATAACTCAATTCACTACTTACTTTGTAAGAAATTTAATGTTCAAGTACCACCAAAAATTCCACTATCAACACTTTCAACATGACTCAATTCCTCCTTTCATAACTTCTTCCTAAAGCCCTTATTTTGAAACAATTTACCACATATTCACATATACTTGACTCCACCCATCTAAATCTATATACCGTCCAATCCATAAAGATTAAATGAAAAGAATTAACAAATAATTTAACTTACATAAACAAAACACATAATAAAAAATTTAAAAGGCAAAGTATAACTCATCCTCGTGTTATAGTTTTTGTCATTTACTTACCAACTTCGAGTTTCATCTGACATAGCTTTTCCTCGCCTTTTTCCCAAAACAACCGGACTACTTAAACCTCCATTTCATGCTCTTCGATCCAAACCAAAAAAAGTTTAGAAATTCAAATCGTGGTTACTATTTATGCACCATTCACACAAACACATAACACTATTTATGTTACTATTCATCAAAGGAAACTTTCATGATTTAAGGCCCCAAATGATGTTATTTAGGAAAAAAATAGTATACAAAGATTATTCTACCTCCTAAACATGATTCTAGGCCAAAATCACCAAAAAACGCTAAAGAAATTTGAAATCCTAAGCCTTACCTATCGCGGATACTATTCATAATTTTTTGGCGAGTTTTCAACGAAATTGATTGGTGAGTTTTGAAGCTCTCTTTGCTAGGAGTCCAATGGTACTTCTGGAATCTCAAATAGATATCTAGATTGGGATATATCTTAGAGAGAAGTTGGAACCTTAGAGAGAAAAATTGAAGAGGAAAAATGGAATTCTGTTGTCCGCGATCTTCTGCTCCTTCTTCCCATTATGCTTATGCTTTTCCCTTCTTCTTTTTTACTTATTATTATTATTTAATAATTGAATGTTTGAGATTTATTTTTTGATTGTATACATATAAATATTGTTTTTCATCCAAAAGCATCTTGAAAAATTTCTCAAAATTTATATTCTTTGCAAAACATTAGTTGTAATCTTAAATCATGACATTTCTTGATAAAAATTTTAATAAAACAAATCACAATATAAAATATCTTCATGTATATTAAAAGGAATAATATTTATAAAAATAAATAAAAAAATTATTTAGAGTTAAATATAATTATTTTAGGTAAAACAAAATTATTTTAATTGAAAGCGTATTTACTTTTAGCAAAACATAATCATTTTAAAATAAAAATATACTTATTTATAAAAAAAACATTATTATTTGAAAATTATAGAATATTACAATATTCATGCCAAAGTCATGTGAGTTTCATTTAAATAAACTTTAAGCAATCAAAGTCACTTCAAAGTTCAAAGATGACTTAGTAGCACGTTATGATCAATAAATCAATTTTTCTCATTTTCATAAAGAGCACACATTGTATGATATAATGATATATCAACTATTTAATCTCAAAAGAAGATTTGAAATATATTGAACATATGAGAGAAATGATAAAAATCACTAAGACATTGAATATGTATTCATGCTTAGGATGATTTAAAAGCTCCTTCTTGAATCCTTACCCTCTTATGAGCAATCATAGGTTCAATTTCCTTTGTGATACTGAAGAAATCCAAAAAATTATAAGGAAATGGGTTTTCTTTTGACCTATCAATCAATTATGTAGGAAGGGCAGTCAACTACTTGCTTCTATGTTTGCTAGCAGTTGATGGTGGATTCAAGCAATCGACTAGCACTATAATTCTTAGATTCCAATAGCTAGCAATTGATGAATCAGTCGATTGATACCTGATGCAATAGCTTGTTACTTTAGGTAGTCGATTGGTTGAATGCATTTTTCATTTTCCAGTACCTAGCAGTTGATAGAGCAGTTGGCTAGTGCATAGTGCAGTCACTTAGTTATATACATAGTTGACTGGTTTGTTGAATTTTATTTTTCATCAGTCAACTGCTTCCTACTACCAGTCGACTTCATGCTCTTTGTTTTCATTCTGGTCTTTTCTTTCTGCAAAATAATATAAGTTTTTCTTCTTTGATCCCTAATCAATTTGGGTCTATAAGGGTTAGTTCACAACAATTATGGTCCTCTTAACAACATTGAACACGTTATAGCAAGTTATTTTATCATAAGGAGCATTAAGCACAAATACATTCATTTTTTTAAATTACCTTTAATGATATTAGCAAAAGTGAAGATTAAAGGCAAGAGATATTAAGCATGATATATTTAAGATCTCAATACAAGAATGTTAAGCATGATCAAAACACATTTCAATAACATATATAACTTTCACAAAAATGCAATGCTATGCTCATATCATACATCCATACCTCAATGAATATTAATAATAGAAACATATGAGGTTCTATGACTTGTTACCTTGACCTTGGTAGAAATAAGGTGCCATTTTCTTACCCAATGTTTCTCCATGTGAGCTCTAAACTTTGGTAATGTAATTTTGTTTCATGGAGAAGCTTTCATTAGGAGGAATCATTGGTACCTATCTCAACTTGGGTTCTTTGATGTTAGTGCTAACATGTTTGTGGAAAATTTAGGAACCCAAATTTGCTTTCTATTCAAACCATTTTTCTTAATAAGACATAGATGTAAAATATGTCCTTTATGACTACAAAAATTACAAATTTGGAGAATTTTTTCTCTTGAAAAGGATCGCATTTCAAATGATTTGTTTTATGATTACTTCTTGAATTTTCATGAAAATCATTTGAAAGAGATTTTGAAGAGGTACTAGTTGAGATTTCAAAAGGTTTCTAATAACCCGTAATTTTAAAATATCACATTTTTACTCTTGTAACTATGTTTTTCATAAAATTCTTATGTTTTTCCTTTAAAAGTAAATATGTTTTATGTTTTATTTTTTATGGGTAATAATATTATGGCTTTTAAGTGTAAAGAATTTTTTTTATCTAGAACAAAAGTATGTTTTGGACCCTAGAAATTTTATGTATGGAATTTTAAAACAAATATTTATCCATTAAATTTTTGGTAATTAAAGTTTGTGAATTTTGAATTTTTTTAAAAAGCTGGTTATATAGATCTTCCCAAATTGCCCTTGTGATTCATGAAATTTCCAACAATACCCTCCCAAAAATTTTGTCTTTGGAATGACAATTTTTCCCCTTAAAGATCTAGGAAAAGGAAGAAGAGAATCATAAGAAGAAAGCATCACGACAGCATTTTGAAAAAATTTCCAGAATGATTTGCTCCTTCTTCCTGTCCCTTTTTCGTGCCCTTTCCTCCCTCTCGTGCATCTTCTTATTTCAAGGTTTTAGCCTAGCCAAATGTCCACTTGCAAAGCCAAACACACACCAACATGAGCTAGTAAGAAGTACATCAAATAGTTCCTTCAAAGGAAGCAGATTTGGGCGATAAAGGTTTAAGGTGAAAATTTTGAATCTCTATGTTTTGGTGTTTTTTTAGGGATTTTTGGGTTCATAATCATGTTTAGGAGTAAAAATAACCCATGTATAGAAATTTTTCTTATTAAAAAAAACATTTTGGACCTTAAATCACAACATTGTTCTTTGGTGAACAATAACATGTATAATGTTTTATGTCTATGTAAACAGTGCTTAAACAATAACTGCATGGTGAATTTTTGAGTTTCGATTGTTTTGGGTTGTAGCGCACAATATGGAGATTCAAGTTGTTTGGTTCATTTGGAGAAAAACCTAAAAAGAGCTAGCCCAGTTAGAGCTCAAAGATGGTGAGTAAATAATGTTAACTATAGCATGAAGAAAAGCTTTTGGTTAATCCTTTTAATTCCTATGTTATAAGTAGTACTAATATAATATAAGCTTCAGACTATATTGTTGTAATTGTTGTAGTGGATTATTGGCTTTGTGATGCATGATTTTTAGTTTAGTATGAGATAATGGTATGTATATGTATGGTATATTGAGGTTAGGCCTTTGTTGGTAAATTATTATTATAGAGAGACTTGAGGCATGCAATGAAAGTGATGAGAGTAGTTATGGTGAGTGTTTAATGGTTTTGTAGTTTAGGATTGCATGAGTTAAGTGATAGTGTGGAAAATTTAAACGATCATAGGTTGTGATTTATGAAGTAATTAGATTGAAGTTATCCATGATAAATTGATATGAAGCATTGTTAATCATGATACTAGAAATTAGATCGAGAATAGGTTAATTTTTAGGGAATTGGAAGGTCTAAAGACGATTCGAGGATGATAAATGGAGGTACCATAGGGAATTAAAGAATGGGTGTAATAGCCCTAAAATAAAGAAAAAAACCCTAAATAAATGAAAAAACTTTGAATTAAAGAAAAATTATGAATGTAAGAGAGGATTATGATAAATGGAGATAAGTATAATTGGAAATCTGTTTATTTATCACATTTGTTAAAGAATTATAAATATAATATGAGGATTTAAGTTTTGGGGCCAGTGTAAATTTTTAAAAGTTTAGGGATCAAAATGTAAATAATAAAAGTTTTAAGGAAACCCCTAATAAATCACTTTTTTGCTGTTTGGTCCTCCGTGATATTTTATTTCCTCTACCACACAAGGAGGTTGGAAATTCTGAATCTCTCTCTCTCTCTCTCTCTCTCTCTCTCTCTCTCTCTCCCTCTATTTTTTTCTCTTTAAAAATTTTAAAACTTCTCTTTAGAATTCTAGCATTTATAGACCTCAGATTTTAATACTACCACCATCAACAGACTTAGAACGAAGAGATCTACAAATCCATCTAATTGGTTTATGGAGATTTGGTCGGAGATTTGCCAAAAACTGGAAGGAGAAACCACCTAAAAAGGTAAGCTCTGAAACTCCTAGTTACGATTCTCAAAACCAGAAAGTAACACCGTAGATTATCCAGCAGGTAGTAAAACCTTAGAATCTCAAATTTCAGGCCAATATCGTGTTTCACGCGCCCCCACGTGTGGCTTCTTCTTCGGCATGTGAATCCCACATGCAGCCTCTGCAGGCGGCACGTGGACGAAACCATGTTGCATGTAACAACCTCTTTTTTATTATTATTTATTATATAATATAGAGTTCACATACACGTCATTAATCAAAATGTACGTATTGCTAAAATTATTAATGTAGAATATCACACCACTTGCGAAATTTTTGTCTTAATGACATGTCACCTAATCTTGATTACACCATTATTCCATCACTTTATTTTTTTTTCCTCTCGGGTTTGGGCTCATTCTTGCCCATTTTCTTTACTTTGGTTAAATTTTTATTTTTCATAATGGGCTTGTCACATTTTCATGATTTTTGGGCTACCGATCCAATTTCTATATCCTGGTCCAAGTCTATGTTTTATTTCTTCCTTGGGCTATCCTATTGACTTGCTAAAAATTCATGTGAAGTAGAAAAACTCTATATGAAGTGTCCATAGGTAAAAGCCCAATTTATGGGTGGAGATACTAAACTTAGTAACTTTAACTCTTAAATTAGGAAAAATTACCCTAATCCAATCTTCTTGAAATTTTAATACCTTTACTGACTTCACAAAAATTTATCTTTCTTATCCAAGAATTTCAACTTTCTTTAGTATATTTATTTTTAATATTTCCTCTTAAATTTTCTTTCTTTACCTATTCCATTAATGTTAGAATATTTCTATGCATATACGTAAGGTAAAGAATTTATAAAAATTATATTTCCTTAGATATCTAAAAATTGTCTAATAAATTTTATTTTCTTACGGGATGTTACATTGCGTTGACCTAATTGAACGAGTCCCTGGAGGCTAAATTTTGTGATTACAAAGTTATTTCTTAATTTTTTAGACCCTCCGAACTCATTTTTTAGGTCTGTTTAGTCATATTTGACTTAGAAATGTGCATTTTGGGGCTGGCCAACTTAGAATATTTGCTTTGTGAGTAGATAATCCCTTCTATGACTTATTATATGCTCATCTTAAACTTTAAATGTATAACTGGTTCTATATACAAGTCATTTATACTATTTTAAGTCTTTGAATTAGGTTAAATTATCAGATTGGCTTACTAGTTAGCATATTGTTCAAGAAGAGTATGATTTTGCATCTTGACTTTAAAATCCTTTGAACATGTGTTTCTAAATACATTTCTCATCATTTTGAAAAAAAATATTTTTGTGTACATGGCATTGATATGTATAATTATAAGGTTGCCTTTGAAAAAAAAGGTATGAATATGTGTTAAACTCTGACTGGAAAGTTTTTGACAGAGGAACTAAACTTAGATTATAAAATTTCTGTATCAGACTGTAACTTCTATTTTGAACAATATTATTTTATACATGTATTGTCTGTGAAGGGATCCTATTAGAAACACTATTTTCTAGCAGTAGGTAATGCTAGCCCTGGTGCACTTTGAGACCTCAACTAGTAGGGGTATTGCTAACCACATGTGTGTAGGCCAATATACGTGATATGAATTCTGTAAAAGTGACAGAATATCATGTGATTGTAATTGTCCATCCCATGTTGTGTACTTGGGAAATACCCATATAGGAGTCTCTGTGCGTGTCCTCTTGAGCGGTGATAGGGCAAACCTTAATTTGGATGCTAAATTTAGGCAAATCTTACATTGACAAAGTACGAAAGGATCTCGAACTCTGATATGGTGGTTATGATATGGAATCATCCTATTATTTACACATGAAATATTTTGATGCATAATAATTTATCTTATGACCACATTGTACTGTATTTGATTTTAGACATTTGACTATCTTTTGAATTGAAAATATTTAAAATGCGGGTCCCACATGGATGTACTTCCAAATTGTATTTTTTTTCTATGTGATAATTTTAACATATGAGTACATCCATATGTTGACCTAGAAAATCACGGTAAGTTTTATCTGCTCACTAAATTATCAAACTCACTACACGATATTTTCATATTTTTCATATAAAGATATAGAGTCTAGTTGTAATAACCGTAAAATTTAACGAAAATTTCAATTAAAGAAAATTTAAAATAAAACAGAGAATTTCGAAAATGAGGATAAGAAACGTAGAAAATATGTATCTTTACTACATAGGTTAAAGAAGTACAAAAAAAATATGAGAATTTACGTTTTGGCGCGTAATTTTTATTTTTAAATGATAATATTTTGCTATAAGCAAATATATTTTTATTTTTTTAAAATGATTATGTTTTGTTAAAAGTAAGTAGACTTTTAATTAAAATGAGTATTGTTTTGCTAACAATAATTATATTGGCCTCTAATGAATTTTTGTTGTATTTTTAAAAATATTTTTTCTTTTATTATGTATAAAGATATTTATTTTGTGATCTGTTTTATAACGATTTTTATCAAGAAAAATCATGATCTAAGAGTTTAACTAAAATTTTATGAGAATGTAAATTTTTAAAAAAATTTGGAATATTTTATGATGAAAAACGGAATTTATATGAATTTATATAAAAGAAAATTCTATTATTAAATAATAATTATTATTATTATTAAAAAAAACAAACATTAAGAAGGGAAAGTGGAATCGGGAATAAGGAGACGGAGGCAGAATTTCGGAAAAATATTGAAACGGATGAATAGTTAGTGAATAGTAACTTTCAACTTTTTTTCTCGATTTGGAGTGCCTATTGGCTTCCGATCTCAAAACTGAAGGTGCTACTGGATTTAGAACGAAGAATACTACAGTTTTGACCGATTAATTTTTCAAATTAGCCGTTGAATCGCCGTAGATTTGAAGTAGAAAATCTCAGAAAAAGGTAAATCCTAAAACTTTTACTTAGAGACCTCCAATTGAAATTCTGACGCCGTAGATAGATTCATGAGTTAGATAAACCTTAGGATAGGTATATTTTCGGTCATCTAACAGCCTTTTTGTTCGTGGTGAATAGTATTTTCCGGTGGGTAAATAGTGTTTTCAGCAGTGAATAGTGACCAAATTTTCGAAGTTGCTTTCTTATTTTTTGGACACTCCGGATACGTTTTTGAGGTTTATTTGATCGAATTGAGATCAAAAAAGTACATTTTAGGGTTATCCAATCTGGGGTCCTAATCCGGTGAGTAGATGATTCTTCCTATGACTTGTCCTATACTCTTCTTGATATTTGAGCATGTATATGATTATGTTTATGAGATATTTACACTTTGATATGTTTCTGCAATGCATTAAAATTATCTGAATTACTTATAATTTGAAATATGATTCAAGAAGAGTTGAAAATAGATTTCTGAACTCATGATGTATCTGATTTCACATGTATTTCTCATTAAATGATAAAGTGAATATTTATGCATGTGGCATTATTTATAAAGCTATATGTTTGCCTCAGATATAGGTATGTATACATGATTCCCCTGAATGGGAAGTTTTGATATATGAATATACAGAGACTGAAAGTCTACATTATATTGAGAATTTTATACTGGATTATATGGCATATGTGCATATGATATTGATTTATACAGTGATATGTTTGTCTCAGATGTGGGCATGTATACGTGATTTCTCTGATTGAGAAGTTTTGACAGAAGAATATACTAAGAATGAAAATGTTGTATTATAAAAGTACATTTGTTTTTATTAATACGGAATATATGAAATTATGGTTTTATGGAGGAATCCTATTGGAAACATTGTTTGCTAACAGCAGGTGATGTTAGCCCTGGTGCGCACCTTGATTACCTCAGCTAGTAGGGGAGGTGGTGCTAACCTCGTGTGAGAGCCAACACACGGGAGATGATATGTGAAGGATGTAACATCCCTAATTTCGTTTCTTTTATTGATAAAAGTACAAAAATATTTAATTAAAGAAATAAAATTTATTAGACAATATTTTAGATATCTAAGGAAATATAATCCTTAGATATTCTTCACCTTATGTATATGCATAGAAAATGTTTCTAACATTAAGAGAACAAATAAAGAGAGAAAACCTAATAGGAAAGAAATTAGAAATAACATACTAAAGAGATGCAAAATTCTTGGATAAGGAAGATAAATTTTTAGAAACAAGTAAATGTCTTAAAATTTCAATAACATTGGATTAGGGTAATTTTTCCTAATTCAAGAACTAGAGTTACTAAGTTTAAAATCTTTACCCATACATTGGTCTTTTACCTATGGACACTTCATATAGAGTTTTCCACTTTACATAAGTTTCTAGCAAGCCCATTGGATAACCTAAGCAAGAAATAAAACATAGACTTGGACTAGGATATAGTAATTGGACCAATAGCCCAAAAATTATGAAAATGTGACCAAGCCTTCCAAGAAAGGTAGAATTTTATCCAAAGCAAAGAAAATGGGTAGGAATAAGCCCATAATGGGTAGGAATAAGTCCAAATCCAAGAGGAAAAATAAAATAAAATAAATTAGGTGATGATATAATAATAATAATAAAGATTAGGTTACATGGCATTAAGACAAAAATTTAGCAAGTGGTGTGATTCTACATTCATAATTTTGGCAAGTGGCATGATAATACAAGACTTTAGGACAAAAACATCTATATCCTACACTCATAATTCTAGCAAGTGGTATGATAATACATGGCATTAGGACAAAACATTCCTATCCCACACAAATAATATCAACCAAATAATGGAGATTCAAGGGCTAGAAATTTGCCACCTAAAAAGGCAAACCTATCATACTTGTTTAAGACAAAAGAAAATGGAAATGAATCCCTAAATCAAAGCGACCTTGTCCCTTATCTTAAGAACATATCATCATAATTTTCAAAATACAAATCTCCTTTTCCTATGCATATCTTGACTAAGGAAGAGGAAGACAAGAACATAAGTTGTTTGTTTTCCAAAAATTCAACAAAGTGTATCCTAATTGTGATAAGGTAGACCCATGATCATGAAAGGTGAATTATTTGGTGGTCTATATAAGAAAACCCACCCTTACAACATTTAAATTTCGTCCAAGTGAGGAAGAGAGAGAAATAAAAGCAAGGTAGAGTGAGGAAAGGAGAGAAAGAGAGGAGAAGAAAGGAAGGAAGAAGAAGGAGAAGTTTAGAAAGCTAAGTACTCAAGGTAAGTTACCTTAATCTCCACTTGAGTCCATTTTTCTTCTTCATACTTGAGGTTCAAAAATTCACCCTCCTTCTCTTACCTAAGCTGCTAGAAAAGTTAAAGGAAGGAAGGAATCTTCCTACTTCTTTCAAGAGGAAACAAGAAAACCAATTCACTAAGTAAGATAGGGAGATTCTTAGGTAAGTTTAACAATATTTCTTTTTTAAGAAAACTTTTGAAACTTATAATATTTATATGAGATTTTGATCTTAGAACTGTGATGATTGGTCATGGATGTTGCTATGTCATGTTACATATTGATCTTGCATGTGATGTATGTTTGAATACTTAGGCCGGTATAGAAAGTTCTACATAGGTATGGCTATGGGTGGCAAAAAAATTTAGCTTTATATTTTAATTTCTGAGAATTATATATACAGAATTAAAATAAATGGTTAATATAAGAATTGTAGCTATGTGTGTCACGGATTTTTAGCCACTGGAATCATTCAATTTGGAGTCCATATGATGTAGATATGGTCCAATTAGTTAGCAAAGGTCAGAAAATGTTTCATCAGGTAAGAAAATGTTAGGATAGCTTCGGTATTTTAATTTTTGGGAACTATATATACAGAATTAAAATAAATGATTAACAAAAGAATTGTAGCTATATGTGTCACGGATTTTTAGCCACTGGAATCATTCAATTTGGAGTCCATATGATGTAGATATGATCCGATTAGTTAGCAAATGTCAGAAAATGGTTCATCAGGTAAGAATATGTTTGGATAGCTTAGGTATTTTAATTTCTGGAAATTATATGTATGGAATTAAAATAAATGGTTAACATAACAATTTTAGCTATGTGTGTCATGGATTTTTAGCCACTGGAATCATTCAATTTGGAGTCCATATGATGTAGATATGTTCCGATTAGTTAGCAAAGGTCAGAAAATGGTTCATCAGGGAAGAATATGTTAGGATAGCTTCGGTATTTTAATTTCTGGGAATTATATGTATGGAATTAAAATAAATGTTTAACATAAGAATTTTAGCTATGTGTGTCACGGATTATTAGCCACTGGAATCATTCAATTTGGAGTCCATATGATGTAGATATAGTCCGATTAGTTAGCAAAGGTCAGAAAATGGTTCATCAGGTAAGAAAATGTTAGGATAGCTTCGGTATTTTAATTTATGGGAATTATCTATACAGAATTAAAATAAATGGTTAACATACGAATTGTGGTTATATGTGTCACAGATCTTTATCCACTGGAATCACTTAATTCGGAATTCTTATGAGGACGATATGGACATATTAGTAGATAGAGGTCAGAACCTATCCGAAAAGAAATAACCTGTACATTTAGGGAGTAATATCATCTTGATTTTTTAATATTTCGCTACAATGTTCAACATAATAGTTTTAGATAATTGTTTTATCTTGAATTTGACACCAATATCACCTACATCAGAGTTAAATTGAGGGAGTTATGCTCTGATTAGTAAGAGAAGGTTAGATAGGATGAAAACCTGCATCAAGAAAATAAAAAAAATAAAATTAATATTTAAAAAAGAAGATGAATCTTATAAATGATAATAATAAATGACTAGTATAGCCATAGCCATTGCCATTGTATGAACTTCTTACCATCTTAAGTGTGAAATTTTGACATGGAAATATTTTATAAAGTGATATTTGAAATGGTTATGTTCATGGCATAATTACCAATGATTTTTGGTAATAGTTATATTTTGATGAACATACTCGTTATTGAAAGCATATTTTTGGCTATCATTGTGAAAAGAAAAGAAATGAGCACGATCACATAGCAATCCATGTGGTGCACCAATAGGGGACGCCCTACCAACGGTTATGATCATGTTTATGAGAAAAGAAAGAGAAAGTGGGCCATGTCGGACGGAGCGAGAAAAGCCCGTACCGGAGAGTAGAAAATACTCACCCTAACCGGGGTAGCTTGATATGAGAATAAATTGATAGTCATCGTATGATATTCTGAAAATAGTTAATCCTGTCATACATATCATTACTGTATGATTCTTATGTGCATAGATATAATGCATTCATGTGACCAAAGATATTTTCTGTAGTTTATACAGCTGAACATGACATGATGAACTATATTGATGGTAAATTACGATTTATTGTTGAACTTACTGGGATTTAATTCTCACTATATTTTCATATCATGTTCAAAAGAATAATATACAGATTTTCTCTATGACACTTATTATTTCCGTACGTTGGATCGAGGTGCCTTACCTTGGGCAACTACCAACTATATCAGATGTATCTGTCGTAGATGTGACTGAGATTCTGGTGGACGTGCCACCCGCACCAGTATCCCCGGAAGTAGTCGACATAGAAGATTAGAGCTACTATGTATCTTTGTACAAATGTTTGTAAAATAATAGTGTGTAGTTTGTAAAATAATTGTGTGTATGGAAACTAAGTATTGTATTATAAGTATTGTATCACTGTTAATAACAATTATACTTGGTTAAAGTGATTATTATTACGAGTTAAGTGGTTAGAATTAAAGTAGTAATAACTTCATGTTTTTTTTTAAATATAAAAAAAAAATTTATGGAGTTGTTACAAAGGAGAGCGGAATGCCTCCTATATATGGGCGAGATGCCAATTATATGAGATTTTATTTGCCTTCCCTTGCTGTATGCTTGGGAAAGACCCATACAGAGTCCCTTCGCGTGTCCTCTTGAATGATAGTAGGGCAAACCTCAGCGGGATGCTGAGTTTAGGCAAATCCTATACCACCAAAGTACGGAAGGGGTCAAACTCTGATATGGTAGTTCAGATAAGAGATCCCCCGAATATTTTATGAGAAATGTTTTGATGCATAACATAATTTGATTAATGATTTTACAGTATTGAATATGATTTTGAACTTGATATGAGCATTGTTTATATAGTACCGCATACGGTTTGAAAGACCTGATTGTGATTTTTGAACAGAGAATATTTGAAAATGCGGGTCTCATGTGGATGTACTTCTGAAACGTAATTTTTCATAACATAAATTTTATTATATGAGTACATCCATATGTTGATCTGAAAGGTCTTAGGAGGTATTATCTGCTCACTAAGTTGTAAAACTCACTACACGTGGTTGACATATTTTTCAGATAAAGACTCAGAGTTTGGTCCTTCAGCTTTTTGATCGAGTAGGTGTCGTATTCTATGGTGAGCCTAAATTGTTTCTTGGCTCTCAGTGTTTAAAAATGTAATATAATTATACTCTAGAGTTGCTCTAAACGCCACAGGCAGGATCCCTGCTTCTGCTATACTCTGATGTATATGTACTTGATTTGCATATGGTACTTGTATGGGAAAACTTATATGTAACTATTTCCTGGATAAAGGATTGGAATATTCATGTTTATAGAAAATATATGTTCATGATATACGTGTTTCATGTGACCTAAAATTAGGGGCGTGACATTGGTCTTGCAGATAAGTGATCAGTTACGTGACATACTCTCTGGTTGAGCCTATGTTGCTTCCAAGGCTCACAATGTTCGGATTATATTGTAATTGTATTCTAAAGTATGCTCTATATGCCACAGGCAGAATCCCTGCTTCTGTTGTTATTTTGATATCTATAAACTTGGTCTGTATATTGAGTATACATAGGAGAATTTATATGTATCTGTTTCCATGATAAAGGATTGTTTTATGCATGTTATGGTAAAGATCTGTTTGTGAAATTTATTTTTTATGTGCCCTTAAATTAGGGTCGTGACAATGGGAATGTAAAATTCATCTTGATTAAAGAAGTTAGAACCTTTATGTGGATAATATGAATATATTAGAACTATGCTTGGGTTAAATGAATTAGGGCTATAGTTATGCAATTGAATGAGTTGTTAAGATGCAATTAAGCTTGAATATCCTAGTAATAGAAGTTGATGCAATGTAGTGTTTTGGAGTTAAGGTTTCTATATGTAAGTGGTTAAGGGATCCTTTAGGGTGTTGTTTTAGTAAATCAAAGCGAGTCATGCTAGTGTATCTACTGAAGTAAAAGGATAGGGCATGACTATCAAATGAAAGTTGAAATAGTGTAGGATAAGTATGGATATATATTTATGAATGATAAATGTTAACCAAACTGGTGGGAACATAGAATAAGTACATTTAGGAGTATTAGCTAACATGGTTGAGGTGATGATGCCTAAGAATAGGCATGATTTATGCGATTAGTGTATGTGAAGAATAAATATTTAGATTATGATGATGGAATTGAAGAGGCATCACCTTAGAACATTTAAGGGATTATGTGAGTATCTTAATAGTGGGTTAGTAAGTATAAGAATAGGGTTTGGGGAAGGTTTAATGGTAATTATTTGAAGGAAAATTCAATTTCAAGATTCATGGTTTATGTGCATACTTAGTCTAATTCTAAGTATACAAAAAGGATAGTAAATTAGTTTGGGTAAGAACAATTTAGTTAAAGATAGGTACAACATTTATACACACACACACACACATATTAGTTTAGTTTCAAGTTAAGATGCATTAATAATATTGACCTATGTTAGTAACTAAGACATTTGTTATTCCTTGGAGGATTATACAAGGATATATGAAGATATATATATCTGTGTATAAATATTGGTGCTAAGGGTTGTATCACAATTTATTTGGTAACAAATATAAGGTTAACATTATGGAACTCGAATAATTTATTGGGATATATAAGGTTATAAAATAAAAATTTGCAATGAGAAATGTAGATATATAAGGTACTAGAAATTTTGTGGTATATATATGATGGTATAATATAATTTAGAGTACAATTAATCAAACTTTCAAATGATATTAAGTCATAGAAAATTCAATGAACAAGATAGAGGGAAATTGTTAATGCATATTTGAAAATATAGCATATTTGAAATATGTTAAGATAAATTTGAACCCAAAGGAATTCTCTGGTATGAATGATGTAAAGAATATGATGTGGATTCGAGAATGATGTTCTGATTGAGTATAGAATTTGTGATTATGGAATGTCATAGAGCTTGTGAATTGTATGCCTAAGGTGACTAATGTGCCAATTTATTTTGAAATTGGTTATGTGATATTATCCTGATCTGTAACCATTATTAATAAAGAAGGAAAAAAATTGAATTAAACTGTTTAGTATTAAAAACTTGTAGAATAAAGATAAGAAATAATAAAATACACAAATGACTAATGGAGTGATAAATAAAATTTCTAAAATCATTTCTTTTAGAAATACTATTAGCTAATGACAAAAATAGTTAGCTTTAGTGTACCTTATAATCCTAGCTAGTAAGGGTGTTGCTAGCCCCGTATGTAGAAGGACACTCATGGATTGGATTATTAATAAGTTATGGATAAGTAAAGAGTTGAGGTATGTCACCTCCTGTAACCAATGGCATTTTTCTTGATTATCTATGATAAGTAATAAATGTAAAGATTTATTTGTCTCTTATTGTGTTCTTGGAACAGTTATGATAAGGAATGGTTATGGAGTTTAAGAAAGCTCTTTTCAACCTGATGTTACGAATGATAAGAATTGATAACTTACTCGCCCCTTGCCATCTGCTTAGGACAAGATAAGATAATTGGTGATTTATCCATTTCTTGTTGCTTGGGACAAGATAAGAATGTTGTGACTTACTTATCCCTTGTTGTGTGCTTTAGGAAGACTTATATGGTTTTGATATATAATCCACTTAATTAAAAATTTTAAAGTTGCCATATAAATTAAGATAAAACGGGTTAAGTTAATTTCAAACTAATAAATAAAGTAAGATAAGTTAAAATATAATAAAATAAAAAAACATAAAATTAAATAAAAGATTACCTTAGATAAACACTATATACATACATACATACATATATATATATATATATATATATATATATATATATATATATATTCTCATATATAATACTTATGAAGACAAATAAAGAATAGGAGTTAGCTAAAACTATTTTCATATTAAAGTAAGATAATGAAGATAAATGTAGCGAATGTAGTGAAGTTTAATCTAGTACAAATGAAATGCTATATATAGAATTTACGTTGAAGCAAAGTTTAAAATATTTATAATTGATGGAAAAAGTGAGAAATGGATACCCGATGAAGTATATGAAAAGAAAATATGGTCATTGAGAGACCAAATTTTAGTCTAATTGTTTTATAGAGCTCCTAAGTAAGAGTAAGTATTTGAACTAGGTTGGAAAGATAGCTATACAAATGGAATAGTCCTTAAAGATTTCAATAGGCAAAAACTTATAAAATGTAAAAAATACATATAAGTTTATATCCTAAGTTCTAAACTTAAGACAACTTAGTAAATAAAATAAATATGGATGTAAAACAGTATATGATTTAAATTTCATCTAATAAAATGTTAATTAATATGCAAAAATTATAATATGCATGTTATAGTTGTGTTATTTACTCATTCAGTCACAAAATTTATCATTTTTCTTTTATATTTAACAGTTAGTATTAGGATGGTGCAAAGGAAGCAAACAGAAATATAGATTGATCATAGTGAGCCCAAATTGTCCTTAGGCCTTGTTGATTTCTTTGTTTGTTTGTTTGATGATGAAAATCTAGAGTTGCTCCATTACTGCTGGCAGTGTTAATGTTTTCAATGTGTGACATTGTGTAGTTATAAATGAATTGCTTTATATCAAATAAATAGGAAACATATTTTTCTGATGTAGCTAAAGTTTAAATTTGAAGAACTTTGTATCGAAGATAAACTTTTATTTAAGTTTGAAATGAAGAGTATGTTTTACTAAAATGTTTGAATTTTTTTTACAAAATTATGAAGCATGTGTTTCTTGTTGTTGGCAATATGCTTCGATTATGAAGGCTTGTGGAGTGAAGAAACTCTTCATTTCATGTCAATCATATGCTTAAGAATCTGGGCTATGATAGGTTTACCGTTGTCAAGATTAGAAATACAACTAGTTGTGCATTTTAAGGATATATTAACATATGAATCTTCAATTGCACATTTTTTACAATAAGAAATATTAGATTCAGATGTGTATACCTTTTGGTCTTCTAGAGCCAAAAAGTAAGACTTCTTCAGTTATAGCTCAATTTGTTCTTCTTCCATATTACTCTCTTCATCACTTATCATTGCCTCAATTTGAGTGTGCTCTTCTTACTGCTTATGGAGAACTTCATTAACCAATTCAAGGTTAGTAAGATATGAATAATTAAGAGTTTCCTATATAGCTTTAGCATTTGAGCAATGTTTAACAATAGCATATGCATACCAATTCAAACCACTAAAAAGAATTTGCATGGCTTTGACATTCAAATAGAATAGCTTTTTT
The DNA here is from genome assembly GCA_037074535.1 of Gleditsia sinensis. Classification (NCBI taxonomy): domain Eukaryota; kingdom Viridiplantae; phylum Streptophyta; class Magnoliopsida; order Fabales; family Fabaceae; genus Gleditsia; species Gleditsia sinensis. The sequence continues at coordinate 12,843,362 of CM073464.1, read as the reverse complement.
TTATTACAATCATTTCAATATTTCCTTGATTTAGGGATAAGACCATCTTGTATAATATCCCATAAATCTAAATCAACATATTGTAGATAAGGCTCCATTTTATCCTTCTAAAAAATAAAGCTCTTAAAATCAAAGAAGGATTCATCTAGAAAAGGGGTTTTATAAATATCAAAATCTTCCAACATTGAAAACCTTTCACCAGTTGCCATATAAATTCTTGAGATGATTAAGTCTTTAGCCAAGAGCATAAGCTCTAATACTAATTGTTAGACATGGCAACTAACACCTAAGAGGGGGTGAATTGGGTGTTTCAATGAAGCATGGAAGTTTTTCACTAAAGCTCAAAACAAAACCCTTTAATGCTAAAGATAACTTAAAGATAAATGTACATTTTAACCATTTGATTAAATATGTAAAACTTGATGCACATTGAAGTAAAATAGCACAAGGATAAAGCTAGCTTAGAAAAACCACAATATAAAACAAAATATGAGAAAGATATGTATCAGAAAACTTGTAATGCAACAAATTAAAAGAGTAAGTGAGAGAAAACACAGTTTATCTTAGTTTAGCCCAACCATCGAGCCTACATCTAGTCCCTAAGCCACAACTTGAGAGATTTTCCACTATCTCCACAAATTTACAATAGGCACTTGTGGGCCATTACAACATCTATAACTCCGCTGAGTTGGTAACCAGGTTTTCTCTCCTTACAATCACTTACAATCAATATTCCCACACGAAAACTTCAAAGGACCTATCTCTTAAACTTCTCAATCAACAAAGTAATAAGATAGAAGGTTAAGAAACAAAATAAAATCTCTCACAAGAGTGAATATAAAATTGAAGCACAACTTAGGAAGGATATAAAATTAAATGACCTCAAGCATCATTCTTAAATATTTGGAAGCAGTAATCTCTTGCTTAACACATCAATAAACCCTTGTATATATAGATTTTTGGTCAATATTGTAATATCCCTAATTTTTTATTTATATTTTAATCTTTAAAATATTTATGTATCGAATATGATTATGTAATATAAATTTTGTGACTACTTTATTATGGTTGAATTAGTGGGTTTGGATGACGCATGAATTCGGTTAGATTTAGGTAGAAATATATAAGAATCTGTATAACATTTTGAGACCAATGTAAACACCCAACAAAATAGACCATGATGAAAGACAAGTTAATTTCCATGAACTCTCTCCATTGCCAGTATTTCTATTCACCATTTCCCTACTAGGTTCAGGTAAATTTCGTAGTCGTTTTAGTTTGAACAAGAGACGTTTTCCATGTTCACAAATCGATGGATCTATCCATTTGAAGAAATTACATCTTCCAGTAGAACAGTAATTTGAACACGTTAAGAACCTCCTTCCAAAGTTTATTATCTGTAAAGGAAGTAAGTTGATAAGCTTGTTGTCCACAGTCACACATGCTGGTGCTTCTCTGGAAGCTCCTGAAACTCTGGTGGCTTGAATCTTGTGACATGATTCAGTAGCTTAATCCTGTAAAAAAAGAAAAAAATAATAACAAATCAGACCTAATCATATGAATGAAATGAGTGCATGCATGAAAATGAGTCAATTATTAATGCCTACCAGACAAAATTGAGTACATGTATGAAAATGAGTGCAAGGCTGCCAAATAGGCTCAGTAATCAAAAAATGAGTGCATGATCCAATGCCACCCTACATTTCTATGTTTTCAGCCAGAAGTCAAACACTAGGGTTTGATTATGGAAGAAAACATACAACAATAGCAGAAATCCTCAAACAGGGGAAGCCTAAGACAAACACCAACTGTACTTGCAACTTTGAAATTTATCATGACTTTCATCATAAGTGAGGTGAGATCAGTATTTTTGAAAAACAAGTAATCAATCCCTGCTTTATTTTATATCTTCTTCTGACCTAGATATTAGTATAGTATATGTTACCATTGGTACCCTATTATGTGACTTCTTATTACTGTTCTCTTGTTTGTTTATAGCAAAGATACAAAAACTTTTGTTGAATAGTTGCTTTAATTGCTTGATATTTATTAGCTTACCATCTTTCATATGAATAATACATGATTGAACTTGATATATCCTTTCCGCTAATAGATTTGTGGCAACTTGAATTTGAAAATGGAAGTTGAGGCTCCAGTGGATTAGAATGAGGATAAAAATTGTCCTAGAATTTCTCTAGTATAGAACCAACTAGCTTACAATCCTGCTTCCCTTTGATGTACGTAGGTGTTTCTTTTTCAAGTATTCAAGTTTCATTTGTTTTCTGCTTTTTTTTTACTCTTTATTTCCATCCAAAAGTATTCTTCCGTTATAGTTCTTTTTCCTCTGTGCATCTTTACCATGTTACTACATTAATTACTTATTATATATGAATATTTACAATTATTCAAAGTAGTAAGGGAAGAAATGGTCACATACTTTACAGAGACTCTTAGCTAATTTGCCTCCATTAGTCTCAAAAAACTTCCTAGTTTGAAACACTAAATCGTCTGAACATGAAAATTAACTGTACTTGCAAAATCAACATTTTAGGTTTCTATTAGTAAAGCAAGAAAAAAAATCCAATATGGTGTCCATTTTTATGTATTTTTACACTAGTCTTGGCCTAACAAATATTTATTTTTACACTAGTCTTGCCCATTTACAGCCCAAGTTTCCAACTGCCCAAATTAGAATTGAGACTTCTTAGTAAAATAAACAAAAATTTGTTTGCTCAAATTCTAGAAAGTTCATTGCACAACAACCATATATACACCCTCAGAGAGTGAGGAATTGCAAAGGAAAAGGAGCCAAGTTACAGTGGGAATGGCAACATGATAATGGTATTAGTTACTTAAATATGACATAATTCATTCTATATACAAGGAGCATGAAGTAATAGATATTGAAAAGATAAGTACAGCAATCATTTAAAAGAGTGGATGTATTTCTAGGAAATTTTTGGTTGCCTTTTGAAAATTTGCTCAAGAAGGAGATAAGCAATTATGCATTTAAAAGAAATCTTGTTACTTTTGTCGTGCAAAGCAATGAGCAAATATATCTATCACCTTAATTGAATATGTCATAGTTTATGCAACTAATCATACATAAAGAAATGTAAAAGAAAACATCATATTTACAATTTACAAGACGATATACAAATGAAAAGGAACATACTGGATGCCATTTATTGGGCATTTTAAGAATGGTAAAAAAAAGAGTCAAAAACTATTCCAACTATGATCACTCTGATAAAATTCGAATACTAAGGGTTATAGCACTTTTTCCCCATAAAACTTGAAAAGGATATTTTGGATATAGCATATCATACAAAAGCAATGACAAGATTTCTTAGGGATGCTGCCGCACCAAAACATGAATATGCAACTGTTAATGTCCACCGTAAAAATGAAAAAAAAAACCAGAACACTACCACCAAAATTGTAGTAACAACCTAGAATAAATCCATCAATCTTCGTATTGGAAAAACACACAAATGGCTTCGATATTACCTAGATAGATGGCAGTGATCTGCGATGAAAAGTTTGATTAAGGTGGGGGAGAAGTTTTGCGTCGTCGTGTTGGGTCCTTACGGTGGCCGAGATTAAGGTGTGGTGGCCGTCGTGTCACCTTCTGGCTTTGGGTTCCCTTCTGATGTCGCTCTGCTAGAGAAGACAAACACGGGGAAGGTTGAGACATTTCAAGTCTCTAAATATTATATTTAAGAGTAAAAATAGACAGAGGAGGGAGATTGCCACAAAAATAAAGAAAGGGGGGACATTGCTCCAATTAAAAGAAAGGGGGGCAAACTACAATTGCACTCTTAAATCAGGGTGGCAAAATGCATTTTTCTCTTTTTATTATAGATATTGAAACTAATTGTAAGAAACTCTACAAAATCAGGTTGATTTAAACACAACATAGTTAAGAATAACTCGAATACAAAGTGAGCATAATAATGAAAGAAGGAAAATTTTCACAGAGAAAAGGAGAAAAACTCTCATGTTAGAATATTTTGTGGGCTTACATATGTTAATTAATTGTATATGGACTGCTATCTAATAAAAAGTCCAAAAAAAGTGATCTATTAAATTAATGAGTTTTTAAAATATAAAAATATTTGGGTATGGGCTACTTTATGTGTAGAAACTCAGTGTGACTTAAAGTTTTTTATAATGGACCAAAGACTGATGTCACATATACAGATATAAATAGGGTTATGGTACCTAAGATACAGATACGGTAAAATATTTTACATATGGTTTCTCTTTTGTCCCATTCTAGAGTATAAATGTGGTTTGTATCTCCAAGTGATAACCTCATTTAGTTTTAAAGAGAACACCGTTGATCAGTGCATATATCTCAAAATCAATGGGAGCAAGTTTATTATCCTAATTCTATATGTCGATGATATTTTACTAATAAGCAGTGATATTGGCCTATTGCATGAAACCGATAGATTTTTATCCAATAACTTTGAAATGAAGGATCTTGGTGATGCATATTTTGTTTTAAGTCTACAAATCCTCAAGGATCGTTCAAGAGGTATATTTAGACTGTCACAAAAGGCCTATATTGATGAGGTGCTAAGTAGATTTGGCATAAGTAGTTGTGCACTAAGTGATACACTTGTGGCAAAATGTGATAAATTCAGTTTGTTCCAATGTCTGAGAAATGAACTTGAGAATAAAGAAACTGATAAGTTCCCTTATGCTTCAACAATGGGAAGTATCATGTATGCACAGGTTTGTATATGTCCAGATATTACGTACATTGTGGGAATGTTGGGCAGATATTTGAGTAACTCCAGCCTGGATAATTAGAAAACAACAAAACAGATTATACAGTATCTTTAAAGAACAAAGAATTTCATGCTCACATATAGGGGTGTTCACGGTTCGGTTCAATTCAGTTTTGGAGGCTTAACCAAACCGAACCGACCATGAAAAATGTGAAAAATTTTGGACCTCATCGGTTCGGTTTGGTTTATTTTTTTTGTTTTTTTTTCATTTCAATTTTTTTTTGTCCCATTTCACAGTTTTTCAGCCCATTTTATAGTTTTTCGACTTATTTCAGAGTTTTTTTGGCCCATTTCACAATTTTTTTGGCACTCTGGACTCAATTCAAAAAATTTCTAATTGCCAATCCAAAAAAAATTCTAATTCCTAGGATTTATTTTTTAGTTGTCCGCACCATCACAATTTTTTTATGGACTCATTTTGCTAGTGAATAAGCTTGTACCACCACCATTTTTTAGCTTTTATAGTATAAAAAAATTGTATTTATTAATTAGCATATGACGTTTAAGAAGCTTGCTGGATATTTGATGCAACCCAAAAAATTATATTTATGGATTCATTCTACATAATTTATTGATTAGCTTTTATAATATAAGAAGCTTGCTAGATATTTAAGTGCTTAACCCAGGTGTACAATATTCAGAATGCAATGCAACACATAAAACAATCGCACAATATTCAAAAAATTATCTTTTTAAGTGTTTAAATCCCAATCTAATTTTGATCAAATTGTATAATTCAAAACATCAGCTGAAATTAAATTATGTAGACATCTTGGACTCCCACATAATGCTTAATTCAGCCATTGAAAATTATGTAACAGAAATTCTAATAATTCCATTTCAAGTAATTTTCATAGCTACCAACACAAGTCTATGAAACATATGATTCCATAATTGCTACGCAAGTCCATAAAACATAATAATAATCCACAATGCTATCAACAGAAAGTCCATAAAACATTAAAACATAATAATTTGATAACTTCTGTCTTCTATCATCCCAACCAATGCCATGACAGAGTTTTCCTGCACAACCTGTTAAAATATAATAATTAAAACATAATTAATACAATTTAAAATGAATTAGATAAAAATATACAAAAATTTATTTTATTAAATATAACGTACATACCGCTTAAAACATATTCATCTACAAATCTAAATTTGAACCTAATTTAGCCAATGGACCAGCTTCATCTAAGACATATTAAGTCAAGAAAGAAAAAAAATTATTACAAACTCTTCTTAGCATAAACAATTTATTAAGAAAATGCTATTTGAAACAAAAATAATATTACCTATCTCAGTCTTATCAATGTCATCTACTTACTCTTCTATGTCAAAATATAAAGGGGTAGACCAAAACCAATTTTGAGCACAAATAAGAGCCTCTACTGTTCTTGGAGATAAAAAAACTTCTATATCGATCAAGAACTTGACCCCCTATACTAAAAGCTGATTCAGAAACAACTGTTGACATTGGTATAGCCAATATATCCCTAGCAATTTGGGCAAGAATGGAAAATCTTGTAGAATTCACCTTCCACCAACTAAGAATATCAAACTTTGGTGACATCTTTTTTCAGGGATCCGTTAAATATCTTTCCAACTCAGATTTGTGATCTACAGTATCATCCTTACTCATATTCATATCAAATTTCATAACAAAAGAGTCTTTTGCATCAACTGAAATTTCCACCTCTTTACTTGAATGAGAAGATTGACCAACATCTTATGAATTTTTAACACCATAAAAAGATTTATATTTATCATACATACCATTGAGCACTTCCTTAACTTTTTCAACCATAAAACTAGCCAAGTCTTGATCAAAAAGTTTTGAAAGGCTCCATTCAACAAATTTCAACTTGTATCTTGGATCAAGAATTATGGCAACAAAAATAAACATGTTCATGTTTTTCAAACTCCCCCAATATTTGTCATGTTTAGCTTTCATTCTAATAGCCATATTCTTTAATAGTGCATCATCATCACTCTCGCACCAACCCTTCAAAGTCTTCACAATAAGACAATATTCATGAAAATATTGAGATGAAGTCACATGTAAAGAGCTTGAAACATTTTGGGTTGCATAAAAAAAAATCTTCAAAAACTTCACAAAATGTCTTGCATTAAACCAATCCTCGGTGTTTGGGGGACCAAGTGGAGAATCCAAAAGAAATTGAGCATCCCACTTTTCTAACATAAGAAATGTCTTTGAAACTTCAAGGCACTCTCAAGCATAAGGTATGTAGAGTTCCACCTTGTTGGAACATCCAATTGAACCATACTCTTATCTTGTATATTAGCAAGCTCTATACATTTTTAAAAAAATTTCATTCGTGCGGGAGAAGCACGCACATATTTGCAAGCATCCCTAATTTTACTTACTGAATCATGCATTTCTTTCAAGCCATCAGTAACAACAAGATTCAAAATATGAGCACAATATCTAACATGCATGTATTCTCCCTTCATCACACTTACATTCCACTCATTTATTTGCCTCCACAAGTATGCTATGGCAACATCATTTAAGCTAGCATTATCAACCATTGAGGTAAAAACTCATTCAATTTTCCAATCAGTAAGACATTTTTCTATGGTTTGACCAATTACTTCTCCTTTATGATTAGCAATTGGACAAAAGTTCAAAATTCTCTTATGCAACTTCCATTCAGCATCAATAAAATATACAGTAAGACAAAGATAACTTAAATTTTGCACAAAAGTCCAGCAATCAATAATCAAACAAACATTTTGAGATTTCAAGGATAACATATTTTCCAATTTTCTTTTCTCACTAAAAAAAGCCTGTAGCAATCCCTAGCCACTGTAATACGAAATGGAATAGAAAATAATGACTAAACAATACTCATGAAATACCGAAATCATTCACCTTCAACAAACTTGAAGGGTAATTCATCAACAATAGGCATCCTAGCTAGAGCTTGCCTACATGCATGAACATCAAAACTAACTGCTGATAAATTACTCCCGGTCCCTTCCCCTTACTCTTTTCTTTTTGGTTGGAAAGAAAGAATGGCTTGGATGAAGTCTAATAATTCTCTAGGAAATTTTTTACATTTCTTTTCTAAATGATGAGCCATGTTAGAAGTTCCATTTCTTTTTTTATGGGAAGCATAGTTAGCCCCACACCAATTACATAAAACTCTAAGCCAATTTGGATCACAACCCTTAATATCAATAAAATTCTATCATACCCAAGATTCAAGTCTAGTGGGTTTTCTCTTACCTTCTTGAATGTCACCATTTTTGTTGTTTTGCCCCTCTTGTACTTTTTTCTTCTTTAAAGCTAATGTACTAATCTCTTTATTTCTTTTAGAAGGCACTGAAACTGCTTCATGCACACTTGGGAGTTGGAGATCTTGATCCTTCAGTAGCATTTGTATCTTCAAAAAAATTTTGTTGTATTTCTTCTGACTCAATCATCTTTCTCTAACTTTCTGCCCCAAAAAAACATGATATATATCAACAATTGGCACAATCCATGACCCAACACAGCACACAAGCTTATGCCCAAGATTATAAGAAAATAGAAAAAAGCACATTCATGTTAGATGAAAATTTCAATGGATGATGAGATTGGATCATTGAATAATTTGAAGCGCCTTCACTAAACACACTGATATACTTCATCAAAGTGGGTGCATAATTACTTAGCCTATTTTCAATTGTTCATACTTTATACCTCTTACTCCAGTCTACCAAATGAAATTTCAAAAAGAATGACAGCATATTGTCAACGTTCATCTTCAATTGATGAGTGAGCTAGAATATCATTATCTATCTTTCACTTGTGCTATTGTTTATAGGTTGGTTTTATTATAGGGGACCATTTTCAATGGCTGAGGGAATGTACAAGTAAAATGAAGTGAGTTTTACCTTATTCTTTTGTTCGAGTTAACTAGCTTTAATGATTCTGGGTGAATTTTACTTCTTGCCCATCAAACATTTTGCATTTGTTTCTTTCAACCAAGGTTTGAAGCATGGAATAAAAGGATAAATTGTTTTGCTAGGGTTATATAAGTTTTATTAAACTACTTTCAGGATCATTTTTAGCTAAAGAAATGGCAGAATTAGGCTGTCATTTTATTTAAAATTTAAACCAGAACAAACAGTAAAAGAAATGGCACACAATCTCCTTCCGTGGGATGATAACTATCCCAAAAAAATAATCCGAAACATGGTCACAGGTAGGATCCAAAGGGTATGAGCACATTCATGTTCCTTCTCAACAGAGCACACAAGCTTATGGCTTCTCAATAATAAAAAACACAAACAATATTACAATACATAACCATACATACCAAGAAGCAGTCAATCTCAGAGCAACAAGGAAAGCTTGCAAACTTACCTTGGCTAATGGCAAAAGATGAGCATCAATCTCATAGCAGAACCGTGAAGGGCGTAGGGGAGCCGAGAGCTTCACAGAGTAGTTGGGAGCCAAGAAGAAATACAGAAGCGTCGTCCTTAACTTTCTAGCATTGAAGCGGGTCATTCTGCGCAGACCGCAAGGAAGGCAAAGGTGAAAAATAAAGATGGGGGAAGCTAAGGATTTTGAGATCTGGTGCCTGGTGGTGGTGGAAATGCCGAAATGGGGGAAGCTGAGATTAGGAATGTGTAAATGTAATCGTTATCATGGCTGGCTGACAGGCTCCAGAGAAGAAAACAAAACAAAAGGCCTATAGGCCATTGGGCCACTGGGAATCTTTTTTTTTTACTAGAAAGCCTTTGTCAACGGGCCACTAGGACACTGGCCCCTTGAGACAGACCTATGGGCCATGGGCTCGGGCCAGGGGGCTTAAAATTTAATATATTAATAGCTAGATCGATCGGTTCGGTCCGATTTGATTGAGATTTTATCTCGACCGAAAATCGAACCGAACTGTTAAATTCTTCAATGAAAAAAATGAACTAAACTACTCAAAGTTGGTTTTTTTCGATTTTCTAATGGGTTGGTTCGGTCCGGTCGGTCCGGATCGGTTTTGAACACCCTTACTCACATATAGGAGATCTGACCATTTAGAGATTGTTGGATATTCAAACTCCGATTTTACTAGGTAGGTACCTTAATAGCAGAAGATCCACTTTAACTTATGCCTTTATGTTAGCTGGAAGAGCTATATCATGGAAAAGTGTCAAACATTCACTCATAAATTCTTCCACCATAGAGGCAAAATTTATAGCTTGCTATAAGGCATCCAATCAAGGGATATGGCTTCGAAATTTTGTCATAGGGTTGTGTATAGTTGATGGCATTGAGAGACCATTAAAGATAAATTGTAATAATAAAACCACTGAGATGTATTCCAATAACAGCCGGAGTTCGTCAAAATCAAAGTATATTGACATCAAATTTCTAGTTGTAAAAGAAAGAGTTCAGAATGGTCAAGCGTTAATTGAGCATAGCAATACAAACTCTATGATTGTGGATCCACTCACTAAGGGTTTGTCGGCCTAGGTGTTTCATGAGCATGTAAGTCACATGGGTGTTGTTCTTTTAGATGATATGCTCGTATAGTGGGAGTTTGTATTTGACTTTTGTATTTGTTTAATTGACATATTTAATGTTTCTATACAGACTAAAGATTATGTTTTTTTTATTACTCTGAAATAAAGTGATAACTTTTATTGCAGTTTAGCATTTATTGTTTAAAAATCTATTATTAAACTCTTTAAGTCATAAGGAGGACCAGTTGGAAATAGACATGTTTAGATCACATTTTATGTAATTGTTATGCTACACATCCATACCTAATCTATATTATTGATTATGCTTATATTGTGATCATTGATGAGTCTAGTTACATTTAAGATTAGCAAATGCCACTTTGATCCTGTATTTGTATAATTGATAGACCAGATTGTTAAAGGATATTTTGGTTTAGATAATAAAGTTGACCTCAATCCAGTTTTTTATCATGTATAATATCCTAATAATATATGTAGCCCAAGTGAGAGATTGTTAGAATATTTTGTGGGTTTACATATGTTAATTAATTGTACATGGATTGCTATCTAATAAAAAGTCAAAATAATGTGATTTATTAAATTAATGGGTTTTCAAAATATTAAAATATTTAGGTATATGCCACTTTATGTGTGAAAACTCAATGTGACTTAAAGTCTTTTATAATGGGCAAAAAACTGATATCACATATATAGATATAAATGGAGTTATGGTCCCTAAGGTACACATGTGGTAAAATATTTCACATACGGTTTCTCTTCTATCCCATTTTAGAGTAAAAAGGTGGTTTGTATCTATTACCTTAGAAGACTAACACCCATACTATGGATAATGATGGATTCAGGTACGTTTTTTATACTATATATCTCAATAATTTGACATGATGTTTTGAATGGTGATATACAAATTAATCATCATCCTGTAGTTGTTTAAATTTTCCAACATCTCATGCTATAAGAAGAGAACAATTACTAAAAAAAGAATGAACACATAAAAACAGAAGAAAAAAACTAAGGAGAGGAAGAATAAGCCTACCCTTGCACAAAAGAAGGAGCAACGGCGCTAGGTTTTCTTCATTACATTCATTGATCATTAGAATTGCAAATACATAACATAAACTATGTCCTATTACATTACTCATGGCCAAAGGCACAGTCACAAAAACACATACATAAATTGGGGGATTTCCCTTGACCCACCATAATAACTATAATATTCATCTAAGCTAAACACGTTTCTCTACCAATATGATAACCATTATTGCCCAAGATATATAAACAATGCAATTAGGTGACACTATTCTCTTCTCTTATGCTTCTCAGATCTTCAAATAATTCCCTTAAAGATTACACCCATCAATTCTTTGGTATCCTGCGCCTCCAAAAAACCAACAACCTAGATTCACTGTGAATGGTCAACTTAGAAGTTCTTCAATCCTAGAAGTCCTTAATATTGTAGCATTTCTTCCACAATCACACATTATGGTCAATTTAGACGCTCTTGAAACTGAGCTTTTAGTGGCAGAGCCAGGTTCACTGTGAATGGTCTTCGCATTGCTGGTGTTCACGACGTAGGTGGCTTCGCGACAGAGCTTCCTTCGATGGTGGTTGGTGGTTGGGTGGTTCATGATGGTGGGAAGAGCTTTGGCAATATTGGAACTACTTCGCGAGTGTGGGTTCTGAGTTGTTGGGTGAAATAAGAGCCGTAAGTTCGATTTGGGGTAAAATTGATGAAATGAACTCTGATGGTTTATTGATATGATGTGTAACCCCTGTGTCAAAAATTGCATGATGTAGCTGTTTATGTGTTGGTCTACGTGGATATTGTCAGTCACATAACAGCTTTAGTGTGAATTTAACGGTCACCTAAACAAAATCTATTAAATAGTTAACGAATCTCTAACAGGAAGGCAAGATTGAAATTTTTTGAAAAATGCAAAGGGAACATTGATTATTATAAATTAGGGGGACAAAACATTTCTATAAGTATTTTCAAAAAATTTAGATTTCTTGATAACTAAACTTCTTTTTGTCAAAAAGTTATCATTTATCAATAACTAAGCAAAGACTAAGAATAGGCAATGAATAGAAATAGAAATAGTTGATTAAAGTGGTGAGTAACTTATAATTTAAAAAAAAAAGATTAAAAAATTTAAACCCCAAAAAATTCAGTGTAAAAAGATTTAAAAATCATAATTTTTTTTAAAGTAAAAAAATATTAATCTCATAATAATATCTATAAAAATATTTTTAATTTTTAAGAAAGAATAGTCAGTGAAGATACAGACTCAATCCAGATCAAAGCAATTAGAAGCCCAATCAGTATAGTTGAATTGAAGAAGTCGTTGGGCGAACTGATGGTGCAAACCAGACCCACCAGCACACCTTGCTTTTATTTTCTTTTCCCTCCAAATTTTCTGCTCCTTTCACTTGCCTCTCTTGTTTCATCATGACGAATTTGATTTGGTTTGTCCATGGAGAATTGTGGAGCTTCGCCACAGAGGACAATTTAGGTGTCCAGAGTTGAGGTTCTAGTGGCCACGTGTCGTTCATACATAGCATTCAGCATTCTGTGATTTGCATTCGAACAGTTAGTAAGTTGTCATACTGAGGTAAACACAGCTGAAGAAGAAAATCTGATGTAACTGGCAGTACGGTAAGAGAGGACTTACATAAGGGCTTCACTCAGTTTAGCTAAATAGAAATAGAATTAATTTACTTTTTTTATAATTTATAATATGAATATAATTTTTTAAATTTTAATAAATAAATTAAAATAATTATTTTCATTGCTATCACAAATTTATTATTAAATGGTAAGTCACTTAATAAAATATATTAATATCAAATTTAATAATACATTTGTAAAATATGTATGACAGATTAATAATATAATAGATAATAGATTTAATAGAAATATTATTTTAACTTATTTATTAAAATTAAAAAATTTAAATTTATATTATAAACTATAAAAAAAATTAAAACATTTTAAAAAATAGAAAGATAAAAAATGTAATTGAAGCATAGAAATAAGTTTATCTAATGACTCAGCCCAATTAGGATTTTCTAAAATTATGATTTTTTTTTCTCATTAAAAAATTATGAATTATCACTTCATTTCACAATACCTTTTCCCTCACCTTATGAGTTATAACAAGTGGCCATTGGTCAAATCCCTTGGGTGAGTTTGGAAAATAAGAAAAAACTCTACAAAAATTTCACATTTAAGAAAAAAAATAAGTTACAGTTTATCCCGACGTTGTTTGGTCAAAAACTAATTTATCATCTGTGATTTAAAATATGTTATTTATAATCCATTGTGGGTTTTTATATTATTACTAAATCTCACTGTGATATTTTTTTTTATCAAAATTTTAGTGAACATAATCATATGAATATGTTAAAAAGATGAAGGCTTTTAAACAATTTATTTCTTTTTTTTTTAAAATGTATCAATTTAATCTTTTACATATTTTAAGATGTTATAATTAAGTTTTTTTATAAAAAAAAAATATGTGAAATACTATCTAATTGTCACATATTTTGATTGGTGCCAACAAAGAATAATATTATAAATAATCTATATAGAATTTTTAAAAGTCACAATATTTAAAACTGTTTATACGTAAATAAAATTTTTTGTAAAAAAAATTTGTAACGTCTCAAAAAAAACATGAAAAATCAAAGTAATGTACTTTAAAATAAAATAATCAAATGAATCATTTTTTTAAAATAAAATAACTAAAAATATAATTAAGTTAAATATGAATAATTTTATTATTAAAAATTTATTTCACATTTCATCAATAGAATGATTTTAATTATTATACTGAAATTATTATTAGGATTAAGTTAACTTTTTTAAATTTAGAAATATATTTTAATATAATATTTTAATTTGTGAGAATAATTTTTAAATAGAAATTTCTATGAAAATGTTACCACAAAAAGGGATAAGAATAATGACAATTTTATCTTTTAATATTTTATATAAATTTTTTTATATAAAAATGAATTTAATTATTAATATCTTTTTTAATAATTTTATAAAATTAATGTAAACCTAATAAATTATTAACAATATTTTATTTTATTTTTTGTTAAAAAAATAAACAAAAAAAATTTTAAAAATAAATAAGTTTATTTTAAAAAAATGTACAGAAATTTTTATAAAATTTAAAATATAACTAAATATAAAAATAAAAATTTTCATAAATTATTATTTAAAATTTTATAACAATTTTAAGAATCAATTAAATAAATTTTATATATTTTTTTAAAAAATATTTTTTATCAATCATAATTTTAAAAAAACGTAATTTTTAAAAATAAAAAACTTTAGCTTATATCAAACGTCAATTGTCCACCCTATTTTCAAAACCGGTCCTAAATTAATCTAAATATTAATGCACTGTTTCTGTGTGGCAGATGACACAAACTCCACACAGCATATGGAATCCCAAAGTGAGGAATTTAGGATCCCACAGCTGTACCACTTGAGAGGGTTGAGATTGAGGTTGCTTGCTACGTCGATAAAGCCATTTGTCACTTACCATTGAAACTTGGGCTCCTTTTGTGTTTGGTGATTGGGGATGACCAAAATATTTATATCTAATAGTTATTTGTAAATTTTATTTGTTCAAAATTAGGTATAAAGATAATATATATATATATATATATATATATATATATCATAATATTTTTTTTAAATATAATATTATCTTTTTATTAACAAATTCTAACAAAATCAAATAAACTTTCAACTACATCCTACCCTCTTTATTAGATTATTATTTTTATGTTGTAATCTTATGAGTCCATATTTAAAAACAATTTATATTTTATTAAATAATTATTTAAATATTATTTTGTTGAGAATGATATAATTTAAAATAATGTGAATTTGTTCTTTTAAATTATATTAATATTTTTTAAAACTCTTTATTTTTATTTTATATGAAATATTTTATATAAATGAATTTAAAATCTTTTTTGAATAAATGGATTCGGGTGTGAGAATTTGAAGATTTAATTGAAACAAGAATACATTTTTATAAAGATAGGGATAAATTTTAAAAAAAATTAATTTGAATATTATAGTACTCTACTCATACTCTACCTACAATCATTTCGTGTTTCAAATTTAAACATTTTCATATATCTAAAAAAAAATGATCATATTGTAATTTACATAAGATTAAATACATAATTTAATATTTAAATTTATTATATTTTTATAATTTATTTTTAAATTTTAAATTATTGTATAATTTAATTTATAAATTTATCAAATATAAAATAATTTAGTAATTCCATTATTTTTACACTAATTACTTGTTAACGTGACCCGTTAAGTGTCAAATAATTATGTTATATCACTGCTGAATTAGTCTAAAAAAAATAGTAAATACATAATTTAATTTTTAAATTTATTATATTCCTATAATTTAATTACTTAATTTACTAAGTCCCTACTATTTAATTCATGTCATTGTACAATTTTATTTTTGAATTTATCAAATATCAAATAATTTAGAGCATGTTTGATTTGTTTATTTTCAATTTTTATTTTCACTGAAAACAAATATGAAAACGCGTTTATTTTTTTTTAAAAAAAAAATATTTTTTGAATTTTTAAAAATTTTGAAAACGCCAAAAAGACGTTTTTAAAATTTTCAGTCCTGTAACGTATTGTAATGATGACATTTTTACAATTATTTTAAATCATATACACAATATTTTACTATTTATATAATTATAAAATAGTAAAAATAAAAATAAAGTAACACTACAACTATATAACTAAAAAATAATGAAAATGAAAATATAAATCAAACGTATTTTTAAAAATATAAAACTAAAAAATAAAAATTGTTTGCAAGAAATGAAAAGAGAAAATAAAAATATTAAATGCTTTCGCAAACCAAATGCGTTGTTAGTTTTTTTATTTTTTTTATCTTAATTGTTTATTAATGTTATCCGTTAAGTATTTATGTAGTATGTTAAATATTAATTAATCATATTATTTCAACATTAACTCATCTATAAAATATTTGAAATGAAGTTATTCTCTTAAATTTTTAATAATCCTTATTTGTTCGCCCTAAGGCTAAAGCATCAAGTATAAAAAAGAATAAAGATTTATGGTGTCCTAGAAACAAGGCTTTAGCTGTGGTCTTTTAACAATATTATGTAAGATAGGAAATGATTTTATAGTGCTGAAGTGTTTTGCGGCATTGTTAGAAGTTAGAAAAAGAGAATTTCCAATAAAGAAAAGGGGAAATAAAATGTGTTTAAATTTAAAGATTAAATTGTAGGAATTTAATAAATTTAAAAACTAAATTATGTATTTAATTTTTTTAAAAAAACTGAGTTAATATTTATGTAGCATGATTAGTTGACATTTAACGAGTCATGTTAGCAAATATTTAGTGTAAAGATAATAAAATGATTAAATTATTTGATATTTAATAAATTTAGAGATTAAATTGTGTAATAACTTAAATTTAAGAATTAAATTGTAGGGATATAATAAATTTAAAGATTAAATTATATATTTACTCATTTGAATATTTTAAAGTAATTTATAAAATAAAATTAATATTTAATAAATAAATAAATAAACTTTATTATTTCATATATAAGTTTCTTCTTTCTTAAACTTTATATTTTAAAGTTCTTTAAAAAAACTTTAAAATTCTTACCCTTTAGGTTTTAGGTGACATTTGATTAATAAAATATTTTATTTTTAAAAAAATTATATTTTTAATAATGAGTTTCTCATGAATAAGATACATAAAAAAGTTTTTTAAAAAAAAATTGGCTGCCACTTTATTTTTTTTAAAAATAATTTGTTGTATTCTCATGTTTGATTTATGTAAAATATTCTCAAAAATATAATTATTTTTAAAAAAATATTCTTAAAAATTTTAAAAAAAATGATAAATATGAATAAAAAAAGAGTAAATAAAAAAGAAGAAGAGAGAATAATTAAATCATTTTACATAATAAAACTTTTTCATTCTCACCCTCTTAAGTGGGAAAGCTTTTTTTTTCATTTATTTATAAAAAAAATTCAAAAAATATTTTATACCTAAATATGAAATTTTATTTCAAATACTAAATATAAAAAATTTTATTCTCATATCACTCTTTTAAAATTATTAAAATATAACTTGTACTAAATACTAACTTAATGCATGGAAACAAGTCCTTACTTATACATATCTAATAATAAGATCAACAATGCAAAATCCAATCATTGCTTGGAACTTGGTTTCGCCTGCTTTGAGTTTGAACTCGTGAATGTGTTCAGTTGAATAAATTAATAATTTAACTTTTAAATTTATAAATTCACTTAATTTTTTATTTTTAAATTTTATTGAATATATGAGTTAATTTATAAAATTATTAAAGCTATTGTATATTAGTCCAATTTAATATATAAACACTCTTTCTTGTTTTTATTTTTTATATTTTAAAAATAATTTATTTCTATAACTTATTTTTAAAAACAGAAATAAACCAGTTTTCAAATGAATTTTTTTTTTCAAAAATAATTAAAAACATAAAACTATTTTTTAAAATAATTACTGAATATATTCTTGATACTTTAATTTTCACTTAGATATTTATTGATAGAGAGACACTGCCTTAAAAAGCCAAAAATTAAAATATATAGTTTGAGTTTGAGTTTTAACTATATCTATTTTTGACAAATTAAATTGAAAGGATTTATGAATTATTTAATTTTGTTGTCAATAATTTATTTTTAACCAACCTGAAAGAATAAATAAATTGAACATAAGTTGACTCAAATAATATCTTACTAAAATTAAAAAATAAATAAGTACCATATTGAATGCCATAAAGGCCAAATAAATATATTGCCAGTAAAATTGAGTTAACAAGATTAGAGTTATAGCGACTAAAAATTTATTTGTTTGATTTTTATTAGTGTTTCTTTATTAGTAGACACCAACAAAATGCAGTGAGATTTTCTCTTTCTCCAGCACCATCGCTTTGTTGGTTGGGATTGTGAGAACCCCACTCTCCTCCTCCTGTTTCTATTTTTTTAGTGTTTTTTCCTTATTGATCTCTTTTCTACGTGAGGGTTTTCTTATTTTGTTTGTAGAAGTTTTTTTAGCCATTATGGTTTTTTAATGTTCTAAAAATCACCCTACTACTGTCTCTCGTTATTTTTTTTTTGGTTATTCAATCATTGTTACTATTTTATTTTGTAAATAGAAGAAGTGTAATACTGTCTTTTGTGATAATATTAATAATATTTAATAAATCAAGTTCGTATTATATAAAAATTTATAACTTTTCCTTTCTCTTTTATAGTAGAATGGTGAAAAGACAGTCAAAAATATAAATAATAATAATTATTGGTTAAAATTGGATCAATCATTGATTTAATGAATATGCGAAATTATTGGTTCAACTGCTGTGTGATTAATTAAATCAGTTGAATCATGTTTAATTAAAATAATATAAATAAAATTTATATATGTAATAATAAAATTATAAATAATAATAAATTTTTATTAAGAAATTAATTAATTATTATAAAAGTTGATTTCATATATTTTTTAAATAAATTTTAATGTATAAAAAATATTTTTAATTAAAATTCAAATATAAAATTAGCTTTTCCAACATATTTGGTCTAGTTTTTAAAATAATGGTTAGAATTTATTGTCCCTTTTTTTAAGAATTCGAAATGATATACTTTTTAAATTTAATTTTTTCAGTTATTTTCAATTTTTATATATTTTTTATTTAAACTGAATATATATTTAAACTAATTTAAATTAAACTTTCTATATAAAAAATAGATATTGAATTCCGAAGACTTTCGGTGACAAGAGTTGGCAAATTGAAGCAAGAACAGAACATAGTTTTATTATATTCGTCAAAACAGCAAATAGTTCGGCTCCTGCGGCGCCCTCGTCTCCACCCCACCCCACACAGCTCACGCACACTTCAATTTTCAAGATTGTTTCAAACCTTTCTTTAATCTCTTCCGGAAACTTGCTTCTTCTTGAAGCATTAATTTTGTGGCCATCCCCATGCAAATTGTACTCTTAAAGGATCTTCACATCAAGAACTACCCTTAATAACTGCAACTCGATCCATAGAAAATATATATATTAATTTCCTACAAATTATTATTCTGATTTATATAATTAAAAGCAAATACTCCTACAAATAGAAATATTCAAAGAAACACCCTCTTTTGCACTCACAAGCAAACATCCCCACCCTCTTCCCTCTTATAGTCCTCTCTACACCGTCACCACCCGCTTCCCTTACTCATTCATTTCTTTCTCTGTATCTTTATTCCTAATAAGAAATTTTATAATAAATTTAAATTTAAATTATATATAAATATATTTAATATATTTTTTAATGAAATCTTTGAATAAAATATTTTTATATTTATTCATAATTAATTTTATAAAGTAACTACTTATAATCTCCGTCATTTATAAAATATTTAATTTAGGATACTATCATTTTAATTTTAATATATTAAATTTTAAATAGTACTAAGAATTTATTTGATATGCTGATATGTTAAATATTTAATGTCATTCGAGATAAAAAAATATCATAAGATGACATAATTTTAAATAATATTTTATATATTATCTTAATTAAAAATTATAGAGATGTTACATCGATTTAATTTTTAACTCTGTTAATTTTTATAAAATACTTACTAATTGCATAATTTTTATTAAAATTTTTAATTATAGTATGAAATATAAAATAATATTGTAACGAACAACTCATTGGATTCATATAATTATTTATTCAATGCCAATGAAAATGCATATTATATTGAAATGTTGTAAAAGAAGGGAACAAGAAGTGATCCGAGGCATAAATACATATAAAATATACATGGCGAAGTGGGAGTGAGTGAGATATTTTGAGAAAAAGAGAAAATTAAGACCGAAATTCAAATTCACAAAAAAGTATTTACAAGAAAAAGTGAGATTAATTTTATATTAAAAATATAAAATATTCGTACAATAAAAAATAAAAAAAAAGGATCTTGAAAAGGGAAAACTTAAGCCACTGTTTCAGTCACCTACCTGAACTCTCCCCGACATTTGTGCTCCCTCTCTCTCTCTCCTATATCTCAGAAATTCTCATGTGGCTGGTGCCCCAGAAACCCCACAAGCTAAGGTCTCAGATTTTAATTTCACTACCCCTCTTTATAATCTGAACCTTACCAAATCAAAATCCATACATAGCCCTCTTTAGTTTTAATCCCTTTCTATCAGATTCATACCCAACCCTCTGCAACCTCTTAACAAAATCCAGAGAGACGAAAAATGAACAGTTGTGACTCTCAAAATGAATGGCAAGATAGTAGAAGAAGCCATAATAATAATAATACGAGTGCAGGTGCCGGTGCAACTTCAAATTCTTTTTCTTTAGCTTTCTATGGCAACAAGTTCCCAGGATTTCCTGGGTTTGAGGAGGACGATATTGTTTCTGCAGTGGTGCCTGCAGTGACAGTGGTGCTGGAGGGGCGTTCCATCTGCCAACGCATCAGTCTCCATAGCCATGCGAGCTACCAAAGTCTAGCCAAGGCTCTCAGGCAGATGTTCGTGGAGGATAATGATGGTGGTGAAGGAACCTCGGAGGGCGATGGTGATCTTGATCTCTCCAATGCCATTCCTGGTCACCTTGTTGCTTATGAAGATATGGAGAATGATCTTCTTCTTGCCGGTGACCTTAATTGGAAGTAAGACTCTTTCAAACCATTTCTTGTCTTTAATTTCTCTCCTTAATTTTATTATTTTGTTAAGATTCTGATCTAATTAAAATGAAATATGTGTACTTTCTCCTTTTTTTTCTTTGATTTATTTTTTAAGTAGACCGTCCATCAATTTTAAAATTGAAAAAAAGTTTGATTTTAAAGATTCCATCCCTACCCATTCTTTCTTATTTACTCTCTACTCCCAAACCTTATATATATATATATATATATATATATATATATATATATATATATATATAGATTATAGATTAAATTTATCTAAGATTTTTTCATTAATTTTGTAATAGTTGATAATGTATTTTTCATTATAGCATCGAAATTAATTTTTTTGATTGTGCATATCACTTCATCATTATATGTAGAAAGATGATAAAAAAAATTGACAATTTAATTTTTAGGTTTATAAATTTATTTAAATTTAATTTTTAAATTTTATTGACTACATAAATTAGACAGAGAATAATATATAATAAATTTGATATTTTTATAAATTCAAAAATTAAATTATTAATTTACTCAAAATAAAAAGAATTTTTTTTTTGCAGTTTTTATGCACTAAATAATTTCATATAATCAATAACTTTGATGGTTATTTTTCTTTTTTGGGGCCAATATTGATGGTTAATTATGTGAATTTGGATATGTATATTAGGGATTTTGTACGTGTGGCAAAGAGAATTCGGATACTGCCAGCCAAGGGGAACTCAAGAAAGGCTACAAGAGGGACATAATGTAAAATCTCATATGCTTTCCCCCCATTGATTAATTACTTAGAAACTTTTTTTATGGAGATTATGTCAAATAATTAAATTAAAAATGTCTTAATTTGAGATGGGATTTAATTAAGCGATAATACTATCAAGTAATTAATAAAATTGGAAGTAAATGTAAAGAGTCTGTCTCTTTATATGAATAAATTAAAGACGTTTTTCCCTATTTGCAGTTCATGGTTTTTTGTTTAATTCTTACCACCGAATAAAAAAAGATTTTAATTCGTAATAATTCTGCTGAAATTTTATGAATTACGCAGACAGATTTAATATAATAAAATATGAAATTTTTGTATATTTTTAAAAATATTATATTAAGTGTATAATACATGTCGAGTACAGACATTTTCTTTTGAAGATTTTGAATTCTAATTTTATGTTTATTACTGAATACAATAAAATTAAACAAAAGATATCTACCAAGTAGACAAATTGGGCCACTTGACCCCAATTGAGAAAGGTGAGGCCGGTCACTGATTCTTTGCTGTAAATAAATTTGAATTCAATGATTAAAATTTTTTATAATATGAAAAATATAAGTTTATAAAAAAAAGATAATATCAATATCTCAAATAAAATTAATTTTATATCTCAATAGTACAATGATACTTGTGTTGAGACAAAAAAAAAATGATATTTGTCTTCCAAATATCTCATCTCTAATATGGAAAGGGTGCAAAGCTTGTTTATTCTTTCCAACAACATTTAAAGGCCGCAACGTTATGAATATTAATGGCTAGTTGTAACCGCTTTCTCTAGGATCGGCGGAATAGCTTGCATAATTTGTTTTAAGTAACTTCATTGTCTGCAAAATTAGGTTCCGCTGTAGCTTTAAAATGCCCCTTTTAATTTGTTGATGTAGCTGGGCAGGGACCGACCAACACAGCAACTAGCTAGCATCAATATATTATGGGGAATTATATATATATATATAAATTAATATTTAATTTATCGCTGATAAATAATTTTTTATTTATTAATAATATTTAAATCGTATACGTAATATAAATAATTTTAAAAAATATTATTTTTTAATTTATTTTAATCTAAATAAATAAAAATATCATATCATATATATATATATATATATATATATATATATATATATATATATATATATATAATTGATAATACTATTGTTCCTTTTGATATAAATTTGCTCAGAATGACAGTTATACCGTCCAACCAAGCTGCTGTTCACAAAAAATTTAAGTTGAACGAGGCACAGAGAAGATTAACGCACCAAGTTTAGTGAGGTTTCTTTTTTCTTGTTGCTCAAAAGGAAACTTAATAACAACTACCTATAAAGAAGAACACTAATTTATTGGCAATGAATTCAAACTGGTCTTATTGACATTCCAACAAGTTGATGGTCTCCTTCGTAAATGCTCTTCCCTGAAAGTACACAAACACAAATTACCTGTTTGGTGATGCTGATTAAGAGTCTACTTAACTTAGTTTTTAAAGAGAATAATTTTTGAGATTTTATGGGTGTTTGGTCAAGTTATTAAAATGTTTTTAAATGACAGTAAAATTTATCTTTTTGCTTTGAAAGAGAAGCAATAAATCAAATAGCTTCTCCTTTGAAAGAAAATAAGAAACATAATTAATTTTCTTTTGAACCAAAACACCCTAAGAAAGTATAATTATTATTATCTAACTTTCCCCTTCTGCTAAATATAAACTTAGTAACTTTATAATGAAAAATATTTTTTAAAGACAAACCAAATGCTAATGACATTGAAAAAAGTTTTTATAAAATGATTTGGTCAAATTCAAATGTCTTCTTTGTGATAGTGTGTTTTGAAAAGTAAATTTTAAAAATAAACATTTTCAAAATACTACACATTGCTACTCCCAAAAAGAGTATCAAATACTATTTGTTTCTTGGTACATGCAGCCCCTCCATAAGTCATTGTTAGTACAGCAAGTCTAGGGTAGTTGAAATTGGTCTATCTCAAATTTAATCATGTTTCCTGCAATAAGAGAAACATGCTAACAATAAATTAAGCACTCTAAGTTCTCAGTTTGATTTTGGCATTAGGAAGCTTATTCCAAGAATATTCTGGTATAGCAATGTGGATGGCATTTTCTTTATGGAAAATGATCAAATAAGTCATCATTTTTTTGAAGAAGATGCAGCTTTCTGTCTGCAGTAATCTGTACTACAGAAATGGAGACCCAGGTTAGCTTCCACTATTCTTCAAATGGAGGCAAACCCCAATCACTGGGGTTGAAATCCAATAATGTGTTCAAAACTTGGTCTGCTGCACTATGAAAGGATCTGTCCAGCCTTGGATCTGGAACCATAACTACGGACCTGTGTGATATGTGTACTTAAAAGGATTAACACTATGAACATGAAGAAAAAAAAATTGTAACTTCCAATTGCACAATGCATCCATGCTTAATAAAATATTAACATGCAGTTTCTTTATACAAGAAATGAGGCACCTAAAAAAAAACAGTAGTTTAGGCATCATATTCAACTGAGTGTTGAGACTAGTGCGTTTAAAATTAATACAGCAATTGTAGTTTAAGATAACTTTGGATGAACTAAATGAAAAAAATCGATGAAAACATTGGAGGCAACATGATGAAGATTGGCAACAATTTGGACGGTTAAAGTAAACATGTAAAGTTCATAACAAGCACCGAGGAGCCAATACACACATAACTAGAGCAATAAATGCACTCCCCGAAACTGTACATTAAAAAAAAAGAGAAAAAAAAACTTCTGCAGTTGTAACTTTTTACTGTATTTAAATTTGAGACAATTTTTTAGAATTCCCTACAATCTAGAAAGTGCCACAAACATTACATTAGATATCTTTCTCCCATAAATGAACCTAAATGGAATGATGAGATATCCTCGTTTGTGTCTACATAATTACAAAGGGAAAAGCTTGATTTGCAATCAGTCCATTGGGCTTAAAATTCTAAAAGAAAAAAGGGTGATAAAGATGCATCAAAATCTTCACAGAATATTACCCAGATAAATTACAAGGACATAAATCCTAATAGCCAGGGATCCAGTTAAATATCTTATTGGCTCAACATCAAGACCAGATAAAATGATAAATCATCGTTTGTTTTAAATTCTCTATCTTCGATCTCTGAATTATTTTCTTTTCAAACCATATAGTTTACTCCCACACCAGGCAGAACCCAAGCTAGCTTATTGTCCCTCCTCACAGTGTACATTGTGATGAAACAAGCAATCTGTAATGATCCAACTTAAGCTTATGGATCCAGTTTTGCCTTATCTGACAATCTCTAGGCCTTTTCATCAGTGACTAGCGTAAAATAGAATACCAAGAAAAGCAATCATCCTTAAAACTCCAACAAGTGTTATATAAAATTAATTTGGATTGTGTTCATAAATAAAAATAAATTTAGAAGTTATGACATAAATGACAGCAATCTACATTTTTGTAACATGACAATTGTAACAAGAGGTCAGACTCCAGGAACAAGCTAAGAGTGATATCAAATACTCAGGTTCCAATATTCATAGTTTTCACCAAAATATTATATTATACATAATATAATATTTTTACAGTTATATATTGCATATATGAAAGAGAGAACTTACTGTATATATAAGTGTTAAAGATGCAATCTGTCATATCTGACGGAACAACTTGTTTGACTATAGAAAGCGCAGATTTTATGAAGCCAAGGGACTCATATTTTGGTGATACAGGTGTTGTAAACCATGCAACTAATAATGGAGGTTAATGTGAAGCTGAAAGATCTAGCACTAACATATCTAGCCATCTAGCCCATTTTACTAAACTTTGGCACATGTTGGAAAACATAACCCATTACCATAATATTGAAATATGATAAATCAACTTACATCCCAGCATTTTTAGCTGCAAGGACTCCTGAGGGTGCATCTTCAAAAACAAGAATTTTTTGAGGATCTACCGGTCCACCCTGTTGACCATCAACTCACTATTAATTACCACATTGTTATATATTATTTCAAATTCTACTTCGCAACAAAACAGTTGGTAAATGAATCCTGATCCAAACTCAAAGAAGCCAAAGGCTTGTGTTATCCTGCAATTAGCAGATAATTTGTCATCAACAAAGTGTGTGACATTCATAAGATGGGTATACCTCAAATCTCTTGGCTGCTGTTAGGAATACATCTGGAGATGGTTTGCCTTGTTTAACTTCAGGGTCATCTCCAAGTACAACATGATTCATCAAAGAAAACAAATCACCATGTCTTTGAGTTTTCAATTCAAAATGTCGCCTGTGAGAACTGTACAATATATATTGTCAATACAACTTTAGTTCAAAAATGTTTTTAAATCTCACAGTATCAGTTATAAACATAGAATATGCTGATAAACAACAAAGGCATGAAGTGAACTAAATCCTTTTTTTTCAAATGAGAAAAGGCAAAAAGGTATAAGATATTTAACATAAGATGCACGAACTGTACCCAGTTGCCAAACAAATTGGAACTCCTTTTGCATGTAGGTGCTGGAGCAAACGACTAGCCCCTATGATAGATGATAAAAGGACAGAAGGACATCAATAATAAAAGATATAGTGTATATGACACAAAAATTGGTACATTAACAGATTTCAAGTAACTCAGTCCTTTTGGTTTGATAAGCCAATTATAGCTGAAAAGTCATATTTAATGAAAAATATCCTGCTAAATAGTCCCATCAATTTAAATAGAGTATCATCACAAACTTACATTTTTAAGGCCGTCATAATGAAATACTTAGATTACAGAACTGCATATACTTGACATAGTTCATAAGCTTGAGTCTAGCATCTGAGTTAAATTCAACACCATGATATTTATGTGACATGTACAGTTAATCACATAGCCTCTAACTTGCAAGTAGTTAATTCTTAGCAAAATTTTAGATAAGAACAAAAAATTACATTCACAACTAAAAAGCAAAGACTACATTATAAAGAATATATAGGAAAAAAAATTATTATTTCCTTATGCTGTCCCTGCCCCCCCCCCTTTTGTTTCTGTCTATCCTCCTGATGATTTAAATCCTCAGGGCTAGTTGGGGGAATTGAACAAGCTGATTACTTAAGTATGTAAAAACACTAATGTAAACATTCATGCATAGAGTCTGATACCATTGTCTTTAAAAAAGCAGGGTTTCAACTAAAATAAGCACAGGCATTTGAAAGCAATTATATTTAAAACAACTTGACAATGGAAAAACAACCCTTTCAAGTGACACCAGTAACATGCTCAACTCTCTACTCTCTAGCAAGTAACAACAGTGCCAAGGTAGGGATCTGTTCAACTAGGTTTCATGAAGCTCAAAGTTCATATTGAGATGCTTTCAAATTTTCCACAATGGTGACAAAGATTAAAAATACATATGTCACGGTTTCAGACTTGTGTACACACTAATATCTTACAATAATTTTTCTTTTAGCAAAAAGTTGCAGAATTTAAATTGGGAATTATCAACAAGTTAAAAAGATTAACTCTACATGGTGACAATCACTTGTGAACTTTTCTACAATTGCTTCATTGAGAGGTGATCACATCTCAAGGGCTGAAGGAAAAAACCAATTAATTGAACTGAGGAAGAAAAGATGAAGAGGAACTTTGAGAATCTCTAAGAACATATTCAAATAAAAAAATTTCACCGAAAAAAATTCAAATAAAAAATTGAACATTAAAAATTAAAAAACTACTATAATATCTTTTCTTGTTTCAGATGTCAGCACCAGTTTCCATGGTTTATCACATCCTTTAATTTGAATGTTAATCTAACAATGGTTTCCAATCTCTCCATTATTTAATACCTGGCATGAGCTCACTTGTTGGAAACAATTTCTTCAGCATCTCCTCTCTTTCTACTAGAAATTGCTCAGCACTAAGAGAATCACTAATTCCAGTATCTTCAACAAAGACCCTAGCAGCTTCTATTGCCTTCTTTCCCATCATCTTTGCCTTCAGAGACCAATCAAAGGTTAAATTGTATCTCGCAAGTATAATTTCCTGGACTTCAGTATAGAACTTCTCTGTGTCTGTAAAAAACAAAAACAAAACCAAAAACAAAAAAGAAAGAAAGTTTATGAATTTAAATATCATCCTGGGCTTTAAGCATAAATTATTATTCCACAATGCTATCATAAATGAAACATGATTGTTATCAAACATACAACAACAGTATCTTGGAAAAACTATTCGCCACCAGATTCTAAATCCAATCCCAGTACAAGTACTACCAATCCTATGAAGTTCAATAAGAAAAAGGACCCCATCAACAGTGGGGGGAATGAGACCATATCGTGGCCATCTTCAACATCTTTTATGATGCTAGAAACGCACTAGTTTTCATGCCTTCCATAAGATCCAAGGTTACGACTCGTGAGGTATCACCCAAAGTCCCAAACACTTATGTGCAAGAAAAGTTGGACAACAGAACAAGTAGGTTCACATTCATATTTCATGGCGTGGGAACTACAAAGTGATGGAATTGGAAGTATTACTAAGAGGTCAAGTTGCCCCAAATTCTGGTAGCCTCAAAAATCGGAAATTTCATAGAGACCAACAGGTTCCTGATAAAAGGGTATGCATATTTGGTTTCCATACCATAGCCGAGGAATGCAGGATATATATATATATATATATATATATATATATATATATATATATATATATATATATATATATATATGTTTTTGAAGGAATGCTAAGCTCAAATCCTGAAAGTTGAACCTAAATTGTTGGTGGAAGGCAACGCTAAATATTTTGGGCAGTTTTAAGGGAGGGCTATTCGGTAATTTTACACCGTGTATGCGCATCGTTGTCGTTAATCCTTCAACTACAGAATCATAAACTGAAACAGAGTAATAGTGCGATTTCGCTACGCAGAAGTTTATATGAACAATAGCCGAGCAGAAAGAAATTCAACATAGAATTGGTTTGAGAGAAATTACCAAGCAAGAGACCATCCATATCGAAAATGACGTGGGTGATGGGTCCTCTGGCTGAGACGGCGCCGGAGGGATCGGCCATTGCGCCTGGGTTTTGAGTTTTAGAGCGTCGTCTATGCAGAGAGACGCTGATCTGCGGGCGTAGTGGATTCAGAGAAGCCTTTGTTGCTAGTTGCTACCCAGTGACAGTGTCCGAGGGGGAAAAGGAGGACCAGAGAAAAGAGATTCCCGCTCCCGATCGTTCGCTATTTTCACCCTCGCTAGAAAAATATAATTGTAATATTTAGGTCCAGTAAATAAAAATAAAAATATTAAAATAAAATAAAATAGGTATTTTATTTTTTGATTTGATAATTAGAAATGGTAGAAATTATGGATCCCACAGAATGAGGTAATTAGCATTATCTCTGAAAACAGATAAAAAATGAACAATGCAATAGAATAAAAAATAAAAAGATTGAAATATTCTTCGTTATTTTATTTATTTATAAATTTTTTTATAATTAAAAATATATATATCTAAATTAAAATTTTTAATATTATTTAACAAAATTTAATTCAAAATTTTATATTAATAATAATTTATTTTATTTTTTATTTAAAATATTTAAAATAATTTTTTAAATTAAAATAATAATTTTATAATAATTTTATTTTTCAAGAGTATTTTTATCTTTTTGACAATTTTTATTTTATTCTATTTGAATCCATTCCATTCTCAATTTTCATTCACATTCCCTCTGTTGCCATATACCAAATAGGATCTAAACAGATCCTGAGTATAAGCCTCAAATGGGCCATTAAATATTAGAAGTGATTAAAATCAATCAAAATTGATTAAATTTAATTACTTGTCCAAAACAAAATTAAATTGTTAAAGAATTGATCAAAATCAACTTAAATTGGTTTATTTTGATATTTTACATGTCAAAATCTAATAGTTTGATTCACTTTTCAGTAGAATTGTGAATTACATTGAATCAAATTGACTATTTTATGTATTTTTATAATTTATAATTGGTATGTATTTGTTATAATTTGTTATAATTTTTATTTATTTATTAAATTTTAAATTTAAATTAAATATTTAAAATTTTATAAATTTGGTATAAAAACATTTTTATAAATAATATATTTTAATAATTATCTTTAATTAATTAATTAAAAATAATTATAATTGAATTAAAAAAATTAATATGATAAAATTTGATTAAAATAAATCGAACTAAATTGAATCATTGTTAATAATTTGTTTTAGTAGGTTGAGTGACTTTTAAAAAAATTTATTTATTTAATAAATTAATTGATTCGATTTAGGGTTAATTTAGTTTAGATATAAAATTAAATTAAACTAAATCAATAAACACCCTCTAAATATTATATTAAAAAAATGTCATTTTGTTTACATTTTACATCATTCGTATTAATGAATTAATTGATTTAGAGATATTAATATTATTTTTAAAATTAAAAATTTGAATTCAAATATTAGTTGTAGACAAATAAAATAAAAAATATAATTTATTTTTTATTATAATTTGTATATTTATATTTTAAAATTATTTTTTCTTAATAAAATTACAAATCACTTGTAATGGATGAGTATTAAAATTAAAAACCACTTAATAAAATTTAGTAGCATGTCTTTAATTTTTTTTTTCAAATTATCATTCTTTCAAAATTTAAATATAATTTCAATGTTTATGTAAATTCTTAAAATATATTAATTCATGTATTTCGAATTGTGTCTTTATTTGTTGATTTCAATTTTTTTTCTTTTCAAAATTATAATTCATAAATTATAAAATATATATTGCTAAAGCATTGAATGTATACCCATCTATTAAATTCGTTATTTGACATCTTCACAATCACCATTGAAAATATCATAAAATTGAATAGAATGCCTTGCAATTTTATTCATGTTATCTTTCCTTCCAAATTTAAATATAAGTTAATATTCTTATAAATGTTTAGAATATCTTAATTTATGTATCTAAACTTATGTAATTCGTGTATTGTGTATTAATAACATTCATATAACTAAATATCAAATAGTCATTTAATGTATTTATATATACTCTGTCTACTTGAAGATTGAAAAAAAGTCAAGAAATTTAAATATTACTAAGTTCTCTTCCATAAAATTATTCTGTTTCTCCTCCTTCCAACAAAGAAAACGTACCTGGTAAGTGGTAATTGCTCAACTTTCTTGAATTGTATTATTTTTTATTTGGAGATTTGCTTGTGTGTTTAAATTATCAGTTTAGGAGCTTTATATTTGACATTATTTTATATTGTTAAGATGTTATACGCTTTCTAATATTTGTCGGTGCGATTAACGGGTAATTGTTTGATCATAGGGTGTCAGGCTAAAGTCATGTACGGAAAGCAGGCAGCGTTGTTATCCGTCGAGAGACTCGTGAGAAGGAATCTGTGCAATATTACAATTTGGTCAATTGTTGAGCAGGCAAAATATGATGCAAAAAATACATGAGAATAATTCAAGCAATTGAATGGGATGGGTTTTCTTACAGTTTCAAAAGCAATCAATATGGTTTATTAAAAACAATTAGACCTATCAATTTGATTGAAGCTAAAAAAATTAGACCTAAAAATGTTAAAAATTGGTTTAATTTAGTTTTATCGATTTAATTTTTTTACTTTTTTTTTTTTACTTTTTACACCAAATCCACTTTTAGACACTTTTTAAGATTTTGTCACATTAATAAATTTATTTTACATGCAGTTTCTAATTCTATACGTTGAAATGAAAAAAAAAAACCTAATGTAATATACATGTCCATCCAAATTAGCACTTTTACATCTTATTAAAAATTTAAGAATTCATATAAATAAATCTTATAATTTGTGATAAATCAATGAGCACCATAAAATAAAGTAACAATAAAACATGAATGAATTGTGTTCCATCCATTTAATAATGATGTTAGATTTCATATTTATAATTTTTTTTAATTTTAACTCATAACTATTTAGATTACTTTCAGTTAACTCCTACGTAAAGTTCATAAAATAAATAGTTATTGTAAAGATAGTTTAAATAATTTATCTATTCTAAAAGGGCCGTATAAGAAATGCAATATATGTAAATTTATAAAATATATTTACATATAATTTAACCATTACTTTGATTTGATTAGGTTAAAAAAGATTTACAAAACCGAACCAAACTAATCATTTTGTTAATTAAAAAAATCAATTTAAACTATTCATTTTTTGTCTTTTCAATTTTAAATTAATTCGTACACCTCTAATAAACTTAATAATAAAAAATTACAATAGTTTCATTTTTAAAGTATTAAACCTTCGTAATTTTTTATCTTGAACATGACATTAGTTATTAAATTAAATCGTTGAAGAGTATTTTGATATTGGATATCAAAATCCGTTACATGAATATTGTGGAGCACGATTGTGGCACAAGGAAATAGTAAGGAAGAATAGGAGATTTTCAAGAACAAAGTTCTCTATATGTTGTATGTAAGGAAAAATTGAATTTCTTCCTTTACAAGAACCTCTATTGCCATTAAATAGAATATCTTGAATTTCAAAATTCTTTAATTAATTATGACGTAACTAAAAAACTAAATTTAATGATTAACTTTGATGTTAGGGAGTGAATGCAATATAAATTAATAAATTAATTTTAAAAGTTAATCAAGTAAAGAGCCTAGTCAAACCTTAACATATTCAAATTTGACCATATATTTTATATCAAATTCAAATTCAAGACCAAACTTTAGTTAAAGGAAAAATTTGTTATCGAAATTTATTATACAATCCTAGTTCAAAATGTTCGTAACCACTGCTATATATCTATACTTTTTTAATGATTGTGGTTTGCTTTTAATGTTTTAATACTTTGGAATACTAAGTGATATAAACAAAAATTTTAAAATATTAAGATACTTTAATTTGTGAAAACGTTTTTTATTTTTATTTTATATTTTTTTTATATTTTTGAAAATTTGTTTAGTTTATATTTTTATTATTATTATTATTTAATTATATGATTGTATTTTAAATTTATTTTTATTTTTAATATTTTTTATTATATGAATAATAAAATAATATTTATAAATATTTTTATGAGTTCAAAATATTTACAAAAAATGCTACCGTTGTAATGCACTATAATATTAAGAAAATTTAAAAAAAAATTGATATTTTTTGAGTATTTTCATAAATTTAGAAAATATTTAAAAAATATATATATTAAGCAAACATATTTTATCATTTTTTTTAGTGAAAATAAAAATTAAAAATAGCTATACTAAATAAGCCCTACTTTGTGTGTTGAAAAAATTCTTTAAATCATAATTTTTTTTATCAAAATCAAACCATTCTTCAGCTGAATTACAAAGATTTTTTTGTGTGTTCACAATAATTTACAAGAACTTTAAGGGCCCGTTTGAGCTACCTGATAAAAGTACAGGATATGATATATTATCCTATCCTGTTGCTATCTCATGTTTGAAGGACCTTCAGGATAAAATAGTGCTATTTTATTTCATATCATATCCTTTCTATTTAGTGAAAACTTGTATCTTGCCTCTATACCTAGGATATTGACCGGATAACTCAACTCACACACCCACGACTTCTCTTCCTATCTCACTCCCAACCACCCCCTTCAATCGAGTTCCCAATCTCCCAGCGCCCTTCACCAAAATCTCTCCCCCTCACTGGAGTTGTCTCACCCACCCGAGCACTCTACCCATCAATTTCCCTCACCCATCGATCTCCCTCGCACATCGATCTCCCTTCGATTTCCCTCGCACATCGATCTCCCTCACCCGAGCTTTCAAAGCTCTTTCCAGCTCACCCGAGCTCCCTCCAGCTCACCCGAGTTCTCCATCATCAAGGTAAGCATCGATTCCCTTTGCCGAAGATGATTTCTCCTGTTTTCCTCTCTGTCATTTGTTTTGATTTATGGTTGTATGAGAATTTTTTAGATTGGTTTGGCTGCCTGAATTTGGGTATCGATTTCCTCTCTATCATTTGTTCTGATTTATAGTTCCTCTCTATCATTTGAAGTAATGTGATCCTACTGTATTTCAAGTAGTGTGGAGAAGGTTTTGTTGAATCATTTGTTCTGATTTATGTTTGCAAACTTTTGCTGCATGTTTAACTTTCGTTTTTCCAATATTTTTTGTTTACATTCTAAGTTTGTTGTTTTCCTAGGTGGATATCCAATCCTCATTTGTATATTTCTTCTTTCTTAATCCAAGTTCATCTTTTATATTAAACAAAAAATAATATCCCATTTTTTAGTTCAAGATTTGTATACTGAAGGACGATCAGAAAAAACCCTACCTAACTCATTTATATTAGCATAAATTTCTGAAGTAAATCAAGCATACCTTCAACCGTAATTCTTCAGTAGTAACCTCTAAATCCCGCACTGGATCAACAGAATCATCAACATGGATAATATCCGGATCCTCAAATGCCCCTATCAAATAGCAAGGGTATAGATTATAATCCCAAGTCTGTATCACAATCACCCATGATGCAACATGAATAGAAATGTAACACGAACAAGATTAGACATGTTACGCCCCTAATTTTAAGGCACGTGAAACCTATACTATGAACAGATATTTCCATAAATATCCATAATTCAATTCTTTATCATGTAAACTGATACATATAGGTTCCCTTCCATATACAATATACAAATTAATTTTATAAACATCAAAGTAACGGCAGAAGTAGGGATCCTGTCTGTGACGTTCAGAGTATACTCTAGAATACAAATACAATACAGTACAAATAATGTGAGCCTTGAAAGCAATGTAGGCTCACCCAGAGGGTAAACAGTCTAGCTGATCATCTATCCGCAGGATCAGACTCTGTCTCCTTATTTGAAAAATATTTCCACAACGTATAGTGAGTTTTACAACTCAGTGAGCAGATAAGACCTTCTATAACCTCTTAGGTCAGCATATGGATGACTTATACTTCAAAATTTATCATATAGAAAGTACAATTCAGAAGTACATCCATATGGAACCCGTATTTCAAATATCCTCATTTAACAATATAACCCAATATTCAAAATCCAAATACAGTACAATATGATTATAAACAAATACTTTAATGCAATAAAAGATTTCACATGTTTTAGGAGGTTTCCATATTAGAACCAATACAATAAATAATCTCAAGCACACAGCAAGGGAGAGTAAATCACATATCAATAATAGGAGGCATCCCGCTCTCTCCGATAACAATAACTCACGTGTATTGGCCGTCACACGAGGCTAGCACTACCCCTGCTAGCTGAGATATCAAGGTGCACCGGGGCTAACATTCCCTGCTGTTAGCAGACAGTGATTCTAATAGGATTCCTCCACAAATACTATACGCACATATACCATATAAGTCAGTATAAACTTCTCAATATAATACAGACTTTCAGTCTCAATATATTCCTCTGTCAAAACTTCCCAATCAGGGAATCACACACACATATATATATATATATATATATATATATATATATATATATATATATATATATATATATATATATATATATATATATCTGAGGCAAACATATCACTGTAAAGATCAATATCATGTGCACAACATATTTTATTTGCCATAAAATGAAAAATACATGTAAAAATCGCATGTTCAATGCATTTCAAAATTCATCTGTTAAAAATTACCCATTCAGGGTTTATCATATATATATGCCCTTTTCCAAGGCAATCATATAACTTTATAAATCAATACGTCGTATACAATATATTTTATTTACCATACAGTAAGAAATGCATTTAAAATCACATATTCAATGAGTTCAAAAATCTCATTTTCAAAATCATACTCTTCTTGAACTATATTTCCGATAGTAATCAATTTCAGATACTTTAATCCATTTCAGAAACATATGAAAGTATAAATAACACGTAATCATACTCATTTATCAATGTAAAGTTCAAGAACAGTAAAAACAATTTAGAGGAAGAATTATCTACTCACAAGTAAGGGCTCCAGATTGGACAGCCCTAAAATCCTTGTTTCTGGTCTGAATTCGGTAAAACAAACCTCAAAATCGAGTCCAGAAAGTCCAAAAACCTTGAAAATGACTCCGGATTTAATAAATTTGGCCTCTAGGAGCTCGGTCAATGCTAAGGGAACTATTCATCGCCAAAAAATACTATTCACGCGCGGAAATTACTATTACCGCCACTATTTATCGCCGGAAAATACTATTCACCGTCACAAAAATTTTACCGAATCAATGAAACAATTTCATATCCTAATGTTTATCTAGTTTCTGAATCCATCTACGAAGTCAGATTTCTAATTAGAAATTTCTAAGGTTTTTCAAAACTTACCTTTTACCGAGATTTTTTACTTCAGATCTACGGCGATTCAACGGTTGATTTGAAAAACTGATCGGTCAAAACTGAAGTACTCTTCGTCCTGAATCCAATAACACTTTCAGTTTTGAGATCGGAAGTCCATAAACACTCCAAATCGAAAGATAAAATTAGATGTTACTATTCACTCCATATTCACTACTATGCATCTTTCCCCTTTTTTTTTCTTTCTGATACTTCGTCGCCCCCGGTTTCATTTTATCATTCTGCTTTCTTTCTTTTTTAATATAATAATAATTATTAAATAATTAATAATAAGATTTTCTTTTATAAAAATTCATATAAATTCCGTTTTTCATCATAAAATATCCCAAAAATTTCTAAAAATTTCCTTTCTCATAAACCTTTAGTTAAACTCTTAAATCATAATTTTTCTTGATAAAAATCGTTATAAAATAAATCTTGAAATAAATATCTTTATTCGTATTAAAAGAAAGAATATTTCTAAAAATACAACAAAAATTCATTTGAAACCAATATGATTATTTTAAGCGAAACATTACTTATTTTACTTAAAAGTCCACTTACTTTTAACAAATCATAATTATTTCTACACAAATAAAAATATATTTGCTTATAGCAAAATACTATCATTTAAAAAATAAAAAGTACACGCCAAAACATAAATTCTCATATTTTCTTTCGTAATTCTTTAATCCATGTAATAAATAAACTTATTTTCACCGGTTCTTATCTCTATTTTCAAAATTCTCTCTTTTATTCTAAATTTCCTTTAATTTGAATTTTTGTTAAATTTTACGGTTATTACATTCTTCCCCCTTGAAGAAATTCGGTCTCCGAATTTCATCACCACAATTGCAGATAAACACTAACCTCATTGTTCAAACAAATACAGATATCTGACACATATATCATTTTTCCTTTCCCAAGTAGCTTCCTCAGAAGAGTGATTTTTCCATATCACCTTTATTGTAGGTATTTCTTTTGACCGTAACTTCTTTACTTATCTGTCCACTATTGCTACTGGTTGTTCCTCATAGGTTAAATCTTTCTGTAACTGAATCTATGGACACTGTATAACATGTGTAGAATCCGGTAAATATTTCTGTAGTATAGACACATAAAAAACTAGATGGACATTACCCAATTCAGATGGTAAAGTTAAACAATAAGTCACTGAACTGATCTTATCAAGAATTTCAAATGGTTCTATATACTGAGGGTGTAACTTTCCTTTCTTTTCAAATCTCATTACCTCTTTCATTGGTGAGTCATTAAAGAATATGTGGTCACCAACTGATAATTCTTAGTGCTCAACATTCATAGTCCTTATAAAATTTTGACTTGTATTGAGTTTTCAGTATTTTTTTTCTAATCAATTTCACTTTATCAATGACATCTTATAATAAATCTAACTCCACTGAGTCATTTAACAGAACATTTGTAACACCTCTTACATAAGGTTTAAATCTTCTAATATCATTTTATTATAGACAAATTCTGCTAAGAAATCTCTTACCAATCTCAAAAACATATGCTTGAAGCATGCTATCCAAGTTAGCATCATCAATTTAGATAAGTCATATTCTATCTATTGCATGTTATTCCAAATTAGATTTTCAAAAAGTTTAACTTTTCTCAATTCACTCACATATTAAAAAACCTATGATGTTCATGTAAAACTTCAAATGATGACATTGTATATTGGCATGATAATTACTGATATGAGCAAGTTCAACTAAGGACAATTAATTTCTCCTAACTTTCACCACAATAATATAAAGATACTTAAAGCATAATTTCTAATGTATAAACACATCATTTAAATTTAGTATCAATCATACTATAATCTAATAAAGATCCTTAGACTTCCTGAACAACTCTCTTGAGATAATATATTCAATTCGTACTTAGCAACATACTCGCCAATGAAAAATTTCACTTATATCTTCTTTTTACCATTATACTAGTACCATTTTTTTTATATCTCAGTATATCCTTATTACCTCAGGTTATCCATAATTACAATCTATGGCTTCTTCTGAAATCTCTTTTCTCAACAATTATTCATACGTGAATTTCCAATCTCAACATGATTTACATTTTAGATACTAGTCTCAATTTAGCAAGGTATAAATCCTTAACACAAATATCTTAATCACTTACATTATTCTCAGAGATGATTATCAAAATATTCTCCATGTTTCCAAATTAAAAATTTCGAGATTAACTTAAATCTTACTTTCCATACTTTACTCCTCAAAAACTTCAACACCGTTAATTCCTTTGATTACATTCGTCAAAGCACCATTACATCATCATCTATCTATTCTTTTCAAAATCTCTATTACTTTAATCTAGTAATTAGTTGAACACCATAATAACTGAGTTCCAAAGATTAGAAATTAACCCTCTTTATAATAAGAAAAAAAAATCTTACATTTAATGTCAAATATTAATGTAGGACAATGCAGCAGAAAATGTGAAACACGTAATAGAGCATGGTGCCAAAATAGGAAGTCAGAAGTTTGGACAAAACATTGACAGGAAATTAAAATCGATGGCCGTAATTCTTGAAAATCTGTAAACAAAATCTAACTGCTATTTTGACGAAAATCGGTGGCCGCAAATTTTGAATATATGTGCCAAAATTTAATTCAAAGATATTGTTATTTGGCGGAAGCATATCATATGGAAAAGAAATATCTCTGAGCTTATAAAGTCTGTGAAAAACAATAGCACATAGTTAACTAGTAGGATGCAGTTGGTTGCTTCAAAATATATGTAATCAATCAACTGTAAAATAACCAGTCCAAATTAAAATTTCTCAAAATAGCTAATCGACTTATAAACCAATAGTCGACTGGTAAGAACATTGGGAAAAGCAAGATAAATCTTTTGATTGTCCCTCTTCAACAACTAACTGGTTTGCATTTTTCAATCTTTTCTCTTTCTTTTTTTATTTACGCCTACCACTTACAACTTCTCTATAAGAATCAAGACATCAATGCTTCATAAAAAATAATAAGGAAAAAGGATAATTTCTGGTGATATCTTAACCTTATTCTCTTTACGTGCTTAATATGGGTCACAGTCATAACTATTGTATATATACATGCTTGCCGTCATTTTTAAAATTTTTATCTTCAATTTAACTTATCTTCGCCAATCACTCACATAGTTGTTCTCATTATGTCTAGCCTATTCGCATAGCTATTATAAGTATGCCTTTTTATGAGTTCTGTAAATGCACACATCAGTATCTTTATTTTCATACTCAAAGTTAGGGTGTGTGCAGTTATGGAGGGAATTGCATTGCGTCAGTTTCGAAATGTTTGCGTCTTTTGTGGTTCCAGTCCTGGGAAAGATGGAGAATATGTGAAAGCAGCACAAAACCTGGGTATGGTGCTGGCCAGGAGAAAAATTCATCTAGTCTATGGTGGAGGTAACCGTGGGTTAATGGGATGTATACTGTACATGTAGGAGGATGTCAAATTCTAAGTATTATTCCTACAGTTCTAGCTGCATCCAATATCACAGGAAAAACAATTGAGGAAGAATTTAGGGTTACATCCATGCATGAGCGCATGGCTAGAATGATGAGCAATGCTGATGCCTTCATTGCCTTACCAGGTGGTTTTGGTACTTTAGAAGAGATTTTCCAAATAGTCTCTTGGGTACAACTGAATATGCATCACAAACCGATAGGTTTGTTAAATGTTAACAACTTCTTTGATGGTCTGTTGTCTTTTCTTGATCATGCTGTGGAACAAAGGTTTATTCCACACTCAGCATGACGAATTCTCATCTCAGCTTCAGATGCTGAGGAGCTGATTGATGCTTTACAAGCATATGTTCATGTACCTGATCTAATTACAGCTCAAATAGAATGGACAACAGACCACAGCAGAAAGCGCAAATTGGACTTGAATCTTCATCTGTAACTATAGCAAGATGTAGACATTGGATCTAATTACAGCTCAAATAGAATGGACAACAGACCGCAGCAGAAAGCGCAAATTGGACTTGGATCTTCATCTGTAACTATAGCAAGATGTAGACATTACTGTATCGCTTTTATTTTCTTAGGGTTATCTTGGATACCATCTTGCTAGCCACATACCTTAAGAAAGTACTATTACTAAGTCAAAATTCATATTTTGAGAACTTAGCATATAGCTGATACTCCCTTGAAGTTTGTAATACTATCTTTAAATATTGTTTATGATCCTCTGAACTCTTGAAATATTCTAGTATATTATCAATAATTATAAGAACAAATTAATCCAGGGATGGCTTCAATACTCTCTTTTTTATCAAGTCCATAAATGTAACTGGGTATTTGTCAGACTAAATGACATCACCAAGAACTCATAATGCCATAACGAGTCCTAAAAGAAATTTTTCGAATATTCTCTTCCCTTATCCTCAATTGATGAGATCCAGATATCAAATCAATTCAAATTTTTTTTAAAATGTTGAGCACCTTGTAGCTGGTCAAAGATATCATCTATATGAGGTAATGAGTATTTATTTCACATTGTCATTTTATTCAATTGTCTATAATCTATGCATAGTCATAGTGATCCATCTTTCTTTTTCATAGATAGAACGGAAGCACTTCAAGTAATAGTACTAGGGTGTATAAATCCCTAGTCTAACAAGTTTCACAACTGATCATTTAATTCCTTGAGTTCAGTCGGTGCCATTCTATATAGAGGTATAGACACTAGTTGGGTTCCAGGAAGTAAATCAATACCAAATTATATTTTACGTTTCGAGGTAATCCTAGCAATTCTTCAAGAATTACATCAGAAATTTTTTTTAACCACTGGAACTTGATTTACACTGATATACTTTATATCAACATCTCTCATCATTGTCAAATATTCTTGACACCTTTCTATAATCACTTATGGGATGTTAAAGCAGAGATTAAATTACTGGGTATCTCACTACGATCCCCTTGTATCAAGAAAGAAAATTTCCCAAGAATATTCAATTTAATCACCTTATAGTGACATTTCAAAATGACATGACATAATGCCAACTAATCCATTTTCAATATCACATCACAGTCTACCATATTTAGACAATCGGTACAACGGATGTCACATTCAGAAACCATCATATTTGATATCTGTCTCAATTCCTTAAATTCTTTAAGACGCATATCTTTTTCACTTTCAAGTTATAATTGATCCATAGATACTTCTTAAGATGTCACAATATTCAATCTATCTTATACTATAAACTTTAACAATTTGGAATATAAAAGAATTTGAAACCCTATAGAATTTCTCAGCAGCACCTGAAGTATAAATATGTCCGGCTCATATCGATACTAAAGGTCCTACTAAAGAATCCTTTGCGCTGATTGTCACAGGGAAACCTAATGCTCTGATACTAACTTGTCACGCCCCTAATTTTAAGGCACGTGAAACCCATATATTATGAACAGATATTTCCATAAATATCCATAATTCAATTCTTTATCATGTAAACTGATACATATAGGTTCCCTTCCATATACAATATACAAATTAATTCTATAAACATCAGAGTAACGGCAGAAGCAGGGATCCTGCCTGTGACGTTCAGAGCAAACTCTAGAATACAAATACAATACAGTACAAATAATGTGAGCCTTAAAAGCAATGTAGGCTCACCCAGAGGGTAAACAGTCTAGCTGATCATCTATCCGTAGGACCAGACTCTGTTTCCTTATCTGAAAAATATTTCCACAACGTATAGTGAGTTTTACAACTCAGTGAGCAGATAAGACCTTCTATAACCTCTTAGGTCAGCATATGGATGACTTATACTTCAAAATTTATCATATAGAAAGTACAATTCAGAAGTACATCCATATGGAACCCGTATTTCAAAAATCCTCATTTAACAATATAACCCAATATTCAAAATCCAAATACAGTACAATACGATTATAAACAAATACTTTGATGCAATAAAAGATTTCACATGTTTTAGGAGGTTTCTATATTAGAACCAATACAATAAATAATCCCAAGCACACAGCAATGGAGAGTAAATCACATATCAATAATAGGAGGCATCCCGCTCTCCCCGATAACAATAACTCCCGTGTATTGGCCGTCACACGAGGCTAGCACCACCCCTGCTAACTGAGGTATCAAGGTGCACCAGGGCTAACATTCCCTGCTGTTAGCAGACAGTGATTCCAATAGGATTCCTCCACAAATACTATACGCACATATACCATATAAGTCAGTATAAACTTCTCAATATAATACAGACTTTCAGTCTCAATATATTCCTTTGTCAAAACTTCCCAATCAGGAAATCACATATATATATATATATGCCCATATCCGAGCCAAACATATCACTGTAAAGATCAATATCATGTGCATAACATATTTTATTTGCCATAAAATGAAAAATACATGTAAAAATCACATGTTCAATACATTTCAAAATTCATCTGTTAAAAATTACCCATTCAGGGTTTATCATATATATATGCCATTTTCCAAGGCAATCATATAACTTTATAAATCAATGCGTCGTATACAATATATTTCATTTACCATACAGTAAGAAATGCATTTAAAATCACATATTCAATGAGTTCAAAAATCTCATTTTCAAAACCATACTCTTCTTGAACTATATTTCCGATAGTAATCAATTTTAGATACTTTAATCCATTTCAGAAACATATGAAAGTATAAATAACACGTAATCATACTCATTTATCAATGTAAAGTTCAAGAAGAGTAAAAACAAGCTATAGGAAGAATTATCTACTCACAGGTAAGGGCTCCAGATTGGACAGTCCTAAAATCCTCGTTTCTGATCTGAATTCGGTAAAACAAACCCTAAAAACGAGTCCGGAAGGTCCAAAAACCTTGAAAATGACTCCAAATTTACTAAATTTGGCCTCTTGGAGCTCGGTCAACGCTAAAGGGGTACTGTTCACCGTCAGAAATCACTATTCACTATCACTATTCATCGCCGGAAAATATTATTCACCGTCACAAAAATTTTACCGAATCAACGAAACAATTTCATATCTTAATGTTTATCTAGTTTCTGAATCCATCTACGGAGTCAAATTTCTAATTAGAAATTTCTAAGTAAAGTTTTCAGAATTTACCTTTTATCGAGATTTTTTACTTCAGATCTACGGCGACTCAACGGTTAATTTGAAAAACTAATCGGTCAAAACTGAAGTACTCTTCGTCCTGAATCCAATAACACTTTCAGTTTTGAGAAAGATAAAATTGGATGTTACTATTTATTCACTATTCACTACTATGCATCTTTCCCGTTTTTTTTTTCTTTTTGATACTTCGTCGCCCCCGGTTTC
This sequence comes from Gleditsia sinensis, assembly GCA_037074535.1. Classification (NCBI taxonomy): domain Eukaryota; kingdom Viridiplantae; phylum Streptophyta; class Magnoliopsida; order Fabales; family Fabaceae; genus Gleditsia; species Gleditsia sinensis. Next base: position 12,799,812 of record CM073464.1, on the reverse strand, counting down.
ATTTTATCATTCTGCTTTTTTTTTAATATAATAATAATTATTCAATAATTAATAATAAGATTTTTTTTTATAAAAATTCATATAAATTCCGTTTTTCATCATAAAATATCTCAAAAATTTCTAAAATTTTCCTTTCTCATAAACTTTTAGTTAAACTCTCAAATCATAATTTTTTTTGATAAAAATCGTTATAAAATAAATCTCGAAATGAATATCTTTATTCGTATTAAAAAAAAGAATATTCCTAAAAATACAACAAAAATTCATTTGAAGTCAATATGATTATTTTAAGCGAAACATTACTTATTTTACTTAAAAGTCCACTTACGTTTAACAAATCATAATCATTTCTACATAAATAAAAATATATTTGCTTATAGAAAAATACTATCATTTAAAAAATAAAAAATACGCACCAAAACATAAATTTTCATATTTTCTTTCGTAATTCTTTAATCCATGTAATAAATAAACTTATTTTCACCGGTTCTTATCTCTATTTTCAAAATTCTCTCTTTTATTCTAAATTTCCTTTAATTTGAATTTTCGTTAAATTTTTCGGTTATTACAAGATATCTTACGCAAAACATGAAAAATGCCATCTACAGCACGGATGTGAGATAAAAAAACTATTGCCCAACCCTTGTCCTTGATGAGCACCTCGAACCAATCCAGCTATATCATGGATTTCTAAGAAAGTTGAGACTTGTATAAAAACTTAAACACATCATGGCAGAGGAAAGATTGATTCATCAATAACAAACAATTAATAGCTCATGCAATAATTAGAAATATATGTTAGCTGGATTTCCCAAGTACACCAACAACACCATTTTGTTGTTTGTTGGATAAATTACATAGAATGCCAAAAGAGTACAAAGACCATGAAAAAGAAAACTTGCTGGGGAAATAAGGAAATTCATCTATAGCTTCAAGTTCAAAGACAAAATGAATACCTCCTCCTTGAAGTAAATGAATGATGAGACATGGATTCTAAATCTGCTGGATGCATGAGTATTACAAAAAAAAAATACTAATTTCTTAATGCACAAAAAAATTATGTAGATGAAAACACTTAGTACTACTTGTAATATCAAAATGGAAGTCAGTCACCCACCCTCTACTCCAAAAGATGAATGCAATCAATCATGTCTAACCTATATCACTTATCAAGATGATAAGGTTGCTCTAAGTTCCAACCTACATGACGTTCTGTAGCAAACTTCAGCAATCCATTTATGTTATAATGCAAGATGAGAATATATTTTTATTATTTATTTTATTACATAATGATGTAATCAATATTTGGTAATTAGACCTTAGGGTTTTTAATAGGACAATTGGAGTAACTTAGGATTTAATTAGGGATTTGAAGCAAGATTAGGCCTAAGGATATGTTATCCCATACTGTAATATCCTAACAATATTAGGATACCTAATATTATTTTAGGATTTCTTATACCAGTTACAATTAGGATTTTTTTTTTATTTAGGTTGCTTATAAATAGGCCTCTAATCATTTTGGAATATTACCTAGATTATTATAATAGATTATATTGAGTAAATTGAGAATTTTTTGCTATTTTCTTTAGTTCATGTATCTGTCCTACATCACATTATTTACATCCTTTTTCTTTTTTTCTTTTTTAATACCAATTAGACAAAATTTAGAGGCAGAATATAAAAAGGTGGCTCCCTCTTACCCATCTTCATATGTTAAAACTCTATTTGAACCTTCAAAATTTTTTGGAGGAAAAACAAGTTTTAAGGTCTTGATAGAAAATTTTATATTTCTTTTAAAATATCCATTATGCTTCATTTATCAACCAGTTCTAAAATTCTTCTTATATCAACATTAAAATTTTCAATATGCATATGATTCCAGTGAGAGTGTAATTCTTACATTGAATATACACCATACCACATAAATCATATGCTTAGCATCATGACAAGAGATCCACCAATCTTTTATAATTTCAATTTCATTTATTTTTCTTCTTATTTGTAACTTTTGGGGACATACTAAACACTTCCCAACACCATAACAAATCAAAGCTTTCATGAAGCAAAGTCACGTTTGAGTCCAGCATATCCCATGGCTTAATCTATCTAAATCATCAAAAGAAGATCCATTTTATACAACGAAGGATACTCAATGTGCTTTGAAGTTGTGCACATATCATAAATTTTTTGTTATTTAAGAAAGTTGGAAACTAAAATATAGCATATATTAATTCACTAATCTAGTGTATTTCCCTTTAATAATGTTAGTTTTGCGTTCTAGTGAAAATGGTATATCTTACCCAATGGTGAAGTAACCACCAAATGTTATGCAGAGTAATAGCAACTGCAGAAAAACATAAACCGAAAAAATCCCAATCCTAAAAAGGTTGCATGTCTCTGATTCAAGAAATATTTCAAGATTCCCAAAAATATTTAATAGTGTTCTAAGTGATTCAATACATGACCTTAGGTTCATCTTTAAGGTATGATCTAAGGTTTGAATGAGTTACATACCTCACTTTTTGGCTTGTATAATTGGCAAAGCCACTCAAATTGCTCATCTGGGACATGAACCCGTGCCTCATTAGGCTCAATGGTGCAGAAAGGAAAGTTCTCAGCAGGAATCGACAACTTTGTGAGTGTATTAAAAAGAGTAGATTTGCCAACGTTTGGCAAGTCCACCTGAATAAGGAACAAATAGACAAAATGACTGAAAAGTTTCTTGATAAATAATTTCACTGGCTGACAATAGTTAAATGAATAAATAGCAACTTATGCTAACAGTTCTAGTTTCCGCTACATTAATGCATAACTTTCCTAAACAAAGCAAATCATATTATACAAATTCATGAAGTTGTACATACAGTCCAGCTTGGTTTGAAAGTAAAAATTATTAAAATTCAATTATAAACCTTTTTTTTCTGTGGTTTGAAAGAGAGAGAATGCTTTGAAAGGCCTTGATATATTGGGAGGCTTGTGTTACATATATTTATAGTAGAGTGAAGGTTCTTTATCTTTAGATACAACAGTCTAATTTTCCATGAAGATAAGAATGAATTGAGGCATGCATTTTGGATCAAAGCATCCTATCACACATCTTTACAACCTTCCTTACCATTCCAATAACACGCACTCATGTTTTGTGGCTTTTCACTAAATAAAAAAGTTTTAAATCTTGAGTATAAGTTAATATGGTTTGGCTATATCTCAAGTCTTTTATTTAACTATTTGATTGCAATCTTCTTACCTTCATGGTCTCTATTTAAGTTTATTTTTTCTTCTTATTTGTATAGGTAAATATGAATTTAGAGGAACAGCTTGAGATTATGTCATATCTGTTTTTGGAGGAAATGTTTTTAGAGATGATTAGGATGTGTTTTTCAATTTTTATTACAATGAGTCTTTTCTGCATTGTGGTTTTATGAAAATCATAGTCCTAGGGAACAACCAAGGATTAGGGAGAGTTTAAGGAGAGAACTTTTAGAGGGATTGATAAATGAAGATTATGTTACATCCGTCGATCATCTTCGCATGGATATTAGGTCATTTCGTTCGTTATGCTTTTTCCTTCATACTGAAGACAGATTAAGAGAAGATGGACTAGTAAATATTGAAGAACAAGTGGCTATATTTTTACACATATTGGCACATCATTCTGAGAATCGGGTGACTAAGTTTTTTTTTAAAAGGTCTGGAGAAACAGTTAGTACGTACTTTAATAAAGTGTTGAAAAGTGTCTTATGATTGCAAGAAACACTCCTTAGAGGACCAGATCCTGTTTCACAAGATTGCTTAGATGAGAGATGAAAATAATTTAAGGTACGGTGTTTGCGTTATAGAATACATTAATAATTGCATTCTAGTTTGTTAAACATTAACTTTTTATTTGTATTTGTATTTGTATTTGTATATAGAGTTGTCTTGGGGCATTAGATGGAACACATATCCAAGTTACTACGCCAGCAATTGATAAACCGAGATATCATAATAGAAAATGAGATATATCGACTAATATCTTAGGCATATGTTCAAGGGATATGAACTTTATATATGTGTTACCTGGATGGGAAGGATGAGCATTAGATTCAAGAGTACTGTGGGATTCCATTTCTAGAAGGAATGGTTTAAGAGTCCCAACAGGTAAAAAAAAATTATATGGTAGAGATGCATTAGTAACAAATGAATAATTATTAATATGTTCAATTAACAATTTTTTTTTGTTATAGGGTATTATTACCTTGTGGATGCTGGGTTTACAAATAGTGAAAGATTTCTTACTCCATATAAAGGATATTGATACCATCGCAGTGAATGAAGATGTGGATACATACCATCAAATAAGGAAGAGCTTTTTAATATAAGACACTCAATGGCAAGAAATGTGATAGAGAGAACTTTTGGGTTACTAAAAATGTGTTGGGCTATACTCAGAAATCGGTCTTTTTACCTGATTAAAACACAAAACTACATTATAATTGCTTGTTGTCTCTTATACAATTTTATTAGAAGAGAAATGCCTACTAACCCAATGGAAGATCAATTGGATGTAACCTTACAAAATGAGGATATGGCACATGCTGATCCTATTAGCACAATTGAGACAAGTAATGAGTGGTTTGCTTGGAGAGAAAAAATAGCAACACAAATGTGAAATGAATGGCTTGCTAATAGACACATGGGTTGATTATTTAGTTGCTGATTCCTTATTTGTAATTTTATTTTTTATGGTTGTTTGGTTTATGTATTTCTTGAATATTTGGTTTATTTGTAATAGACACATGGGTTGCTAATAGAAACATTGTAATTTATAATTTCAATCAGTACTTCGCGTGTAATTTTATATTGTTTGTTTATTGGATTTGACAAGTGTTATTTGTACGTAGTCTTTTTCTTTATATACACATATGTTATTTGTACTTCGTCTTCTTTTTGTCATATATTCATACTTGATTTGTGATTTATATTTGGTAATGAGATATGAATGGAATCTAAGAGTAGTATGCAACAAGCTATCAGGAAAAAGAGAGATCGTAGGACAATGGTCTAATCAAGAGGACGAATCCCTTCTTGACATATTGGTAAAAGCCATTAACGAAGGCCATAGATGTGACAATGGACAATTCAAGGTGCATACTTTGAAAATGACTGAGACAAAGATGGAGCAAAGGTTTCCTGGATATGGAATCAAAGTGAAACCACATATTGAGTCTGCAATGAAGAGGGTAAGGGCTATCTATGCAATAGTTTAAGATATGCTAAATCAAAGTAGATTCGGGTGGGATGACAGAAAAAAAAAAAGATTAAAGTAGATAGTAATGATGTGTGGACTGAGTAAATAAAGGTTAATGTTTATTGTTTTTTCTCTCTTATGAATTATTTTGTTTTACTTTCTAGTTATGATTAATTCAAGTGTTTCCATTTTTTTGTAGAGTCATCCAAATGCAAAGGATTACAGATATACACCGATCTTGCTGCTTGATAAGCTTGCCTTTCCTTTTGGGAAAGATCGTGCCACTGGTAAAGGAGCCGTTGCCCCTACTGATGCTGTTGAGGAAATAGATAAAAAGCTTGAAGAAAATGATGATGAAAAAGTTGAGAAATATTTGACACAATCAACATATGTAAATCAGGCTCAATCGAAGAGAAAAAGTGATGGCGTGGAAAGTCGTTCAATGAAGAAAAATAGAGGAGCAAATGTAATTGCCAGCAGCATAAATGAGTTAGGGAAAATTTTGGGACGTGGCTACAACAAAGTTCAGAACGGCTGAGTAAAGTTGCAAATCGCATTGGAACAGCCAAGGATGTATTTGATGATTCTAGGAATATTTTAAATGAGTTGGGTAAAATGAATTTGACAGATGAAAAGTGTTTTACTGCAACAGACAAAATACTATCGGTGCCACATCGGTTGCATATCTTTTGGGGTGCTAATAATGCTAAACGCCTTGCATTTGTAAAATCATTGTTATATTTGTTCTTATGGAGTTTACTATTTTTTGTAACTTTGTTTTTCCGCTTGGTTTGATGTATATGTAAATGATGGCCTATTTTGGTTGGATGAAACTTATGAATGCGAATGATGGCCTATTTTGATTTGAGAACCTATATATTTATGATTTGAAATGTATGTTTGATTTTCACTATTTTGGTTGGATGTAACTTTGTTCTGGTTTTTATGGCATGGCATGCAATGGGAATGAGTATATTATAGCTTGAACTTGAGGTGGTTGATTTCTGCTTGTGATTTGCATTGTTTCCCTGTTTAGTTCTGATTTTTGTTGTTTATCAGGCCAAAATTGTCAAACAATGTATGTGATTAGCTATTTGATTATAATTTTTTTGGCATTTGGAAATTTGTCAGGGCATTTGAGTATGAGTATATGTATGAGTTGATTTGGCTGGTGGAGGGAAATCTGTCAGGGTATTTGGTTTTGGTTGTATAAGTATACATCTATTTTTAAGGCTTTTGTTTTTTGTTTTTTAATGCATGCAATAAGAATATGTTTTTAGGACAATGAGAATTTATCACGAAAATCTGTTTTTTTTTATGATCTTATTATTAGGTTGATTTGATGTTTATACTTTGATTATAATTTTGTAGGTATTGCTTATTTTAATTATAACCCAATATTGAGTTTTGTAAATTAAATTTGCTTATTTTGGCTTATTCGAACTCTTTATTGTGCATTTCTTTTTTGCTTTGAATTTAATTTTGTATGTTATTTTATTGAATGTATTGAAAATAGGATTACATTTTTTTATAAAAAAAATAAAAATAAAAATAAAAAAGAAAAGAAAAGAAAGTTTATTGGCAAGTGGGTAGAGAGATAAATAAAAAATAAAAACAAATAAATTTTCACTAATATTATGGATATTATTTTGTTAATTATATATATATATATATATATATATATATATATTTATATCAATGTATAAAGTAATCAAAATAATTATATTAAAATTAATTTTAAATAAGTATATATGCAATTTTATTATAAGGGTCGTTTTGTTATTTTATTCAATTCTTATCCTATCGTATCATTATCTGATTTATTCTAAACACAGGATATGATAGTTTTTATCCTATCTTGTTGCACATTAAACATAGGATAGGATAAGAGTTATCCTGATGTTATCCTATTCTGCTATCCTATCATATCCTGCTCTCCAAACGAGTCCTAAGAGGTTATTGTTGATTCATCTAAAAAAAAGCATTCATCATTGTTCCTTCTTTCAGTAGGTATATAAATCAGTTGCAAGTAAATAATATTTCATGACCAATCCACCATGTTATATTTATTATAATTTATAGCTGCTCAGTATTCATAAATACCAATTTAATTTGTTAATCATTTTATAATTTATAGGTATGTATATTTGAATTGGTAGGACATAAATCTATAGTGTAAATCAAATTATTATGAATATTATTACTGTAACAACTCCATTTTATTTTATTTTTATAATATAATATCAGTGTACAAATTCATAAAGTCACTGTCTCTTTGCTTCTCATAATATTCAATTAATTTAATCAAACATAGTTAAAGATTACGATCTATCATTAATATTAATACTATTAATATTATTACTGTAACAACTCCATTTTATTTTATTTTTATAATATAATATCAGTGTACAAACTCATAAAGTCACTGTCTCTTTGCTTCTCATAATATTCAATTAATTTAATCAAACATAGTTAAAGATTACGGTCTATCATTAATATTAATACTATTCTGAGTTCATATACATATTATTAGTATCCAGGGGTTACCTGAAACATATCAAAAGCAAGAGAGACACCCAACTCTATGTCAAGAATACAATTAACATCCGGGTGTGATTAGTCAAAAGCACCCGTACAAAAATTCAAACATATACATACATATATATATACACACACATTCTAATCATCCACTTTAACTACTTCTGAGGATATAGGTGCGGGTGGCAGCACCTCCATTGAAATCTCAGTCATACTCGCCACGGACACATCACATATAATCGGTATTTGCTCCAAGTAGGGCAACTCGATCCATCGTACAACAAAAACAAAAGTCATGGTGAAAACATGCATATCTAATTATCTGAACATAACATAGAATATAGTGATAATTAAATCTCAATAGGTTTAACAACAAATTAAATTCATCAATAATATCAGTCATCATGTTATGTCAAGCTATATAAGCTACAACAAAAGTATATCAGGCCACACAAATGTACTTTATCTATGCATATAAAAATTATACAACAATAGTATGTATGGCATAAGTAATTTATTTTAAGAATATCATGGGCATGTATAATTATTTCTAATAACAATGGCAAGATCAACTATTTAATAAGGCATGGTATGTTAAGAAAATCACAGTTTTATTATAAGATGTCTATTAACTTATTCTCATATCGAGCTGTTCCAGTTAGAGTGAGTATTCTCTACTATTTGATATGAGTTTTTCTCGCTCTGTCCAACATGACATATTTTTTTCTTTCTTTTTTTATTATCATAATCATATCCGTAATTAGGGCGTCCCTTACTAGTGCACCACATAGACCGCCATGTGACTGTGTTCATCTCTTTTCTTTTCACATTAATAGCCAAAATATGATTTCAATAACAAGTATACCCATTATGCCCTCATGCCACAATTGCTCATCAAAGCACAATCATTTCAAATGTCACTTTTACAAAACATAATCATGCAAAAATCACATACTTAAGATGGTAAAGATTTCATGCAAAGACAATGGCTAGGACAAATACTAATCCTTTATTATTTTTGTTTATAAGATTATTCTTCTTTCTTAAATATTATTTTATGTCTTTATTTTCTTTAATTTTAGCCTCTGGTCACTTTCCTCCTACTTAAATTATTTTCAACATATGCTCTTGTTCTTAAAGTTGCCTCTTTTATCTATGATCTTTATATATTATTTTTCATCAATTTTTTCTAAGGTTTTTAATACCTCTTTTTATTGGAAATTACTATTTTTTTAGAATTAAGGCCTAAAATGCATTCTAGATTTCTGAGCATAGACCTCTCATCACTGTTTGATTCATATATCCTTCAATTGAACTTCAAATTAAGTGATTCCATAACCTATAGAAATTTAAGACAATTATTCAAAACTTTTATGTTGAAAATTTTATCAAATTCTTAAGAAATCTTGGTTTTATTACTCCTTCAAGTTCACTGTTATTTCTTCTCTGGTAGGTTCTGCTCTCTACTTACTAATCGAATCATATCTCCCTCATATAGACTCCAAATTAAGTGATCCGTGAGAAATATATTTATGTTAACCATTTCTTTTCATTCCTTGCAGATTGCTCCTAGAAATTCAAAAATAAAAGCTTTCTTGGTTACTCTAAATTCCAACTTTCTTAGTCTAGCATTTCCTAAAGTTCTAGTTTCTTCTTTTATTAAGTTCTCTTTTATTTTTCTTCCTAATTTCGACCTAACTATAGGGTTGCTCATTTCAATATTTTAATTAGATTTCTTACTTAATTTAACATATTCCACCATCCCCTTCTTCAAGAAAACATAATCAACCTAACCATCTTCCATCAATTTTTACCACATTTAAATATATATAACAGTAGTATAAAAGCCCTAAAATTTCACTACCCATAGCTATATCCATGTAGAAATTTCCATACTAACCTAATAATTCAAACATCCATCACATGCAAAATCAACATGTAGCATGATATAACAACATCCATGACTAATCATCAAAGTAGCAAATTATTACAAATATCATCAAAGTCCTAAGATCAAAGTCCCAAATAATGTTACAAAATTTCAATGTTCTTTCAAAAGAATTTATTGTTAAACTTACCTACAAATCTCCCTAACTCACTTAGTGAATTCCTTTTCTTGTTTTTCTCTTTGGAGGAAATGGCAAGATTCTTCCCTCCCCTAAGATTTTCTAGTAGCTTGAATAAGAGAATGAGGGTAATTTTTAGACCTCAAGGATGAAGAGAAAATATAGATTCAAGTGGAGGTTATGCTAACTTACCTTGAGAACTTAGTTCTTTATATCTCTTCTTCTTCTTTCCTATCTTTTCTTCCCTCTACCATGCTTCTGTTTTTCCCTTTCCCTCACTTGGCCGAAACTCTCATATGCTAAGGGTGGTTTTTGCTTAAACATTTCAAGTGGTCAACCTCTCATAATCATGGTTCTCTTGCTTACTTGTGGGACATTCCATAATGTCATCACTAAGGTCTATAAGGTTGCTTCTTGGGGGAGACAAAATCTTAGTTTGCTCTTCCTCCCTCTTGGCTGAGATATGCATAGCTAAATGAGAGATTATGTGTTAGAAATTCATGGTGATATAAGTTTAAAACAAGTGGCAAGATCTCCTTAAGTTTTGAGATTTATTTCCCTTTTCTTTTGGCTCACTCAAAGGCTTATTAAATTCATTTTTAGGTGGCAAATTTTTAGCCCTTCCTTTCCTCCTCGCTTGATCAAAATTATATGTGTAGGGTGAAGATGATTTTGCCTCATAGCCATGTGAAAAATATGCTTGCTTATGGAACACTCATTCAATAGTATTTCCTTAACTTCTTGGAGTTGACAAATCTTGTCTATTATACATTCCATGATGAGTAATCATTGCTTACTATTACACTACTATTACATCACATGACTTCCATTTTTCCTCTTGAATTGGGCTATTTCTTGTCTATTTTTCTTGCCTTGGCCGAAATTCCCATCAAGGTGGAGGGCTTGTCTATACTTTCATGGGTTTTAGGCTATTGGCCTAACATTTGCATCCTAATCCAAGTCTATATCATGTTTTTTACTTGCGCCATCCATGTAGCTTGTCAAATACTAATGTGAGGTGAAAAACTCTATATAAAGTGTCCATAGATGGAGGTCCAAATGTATGGGGTGAGGTGTTAAACTTAGCAACTATAGTTCTTGAATTAGAAAAAATTCTCCTAATTCAATCTTCTTGAAATTTCAAGACTTTTTTTTACTTTCAAAAAATTTATTTTTTTTACCTAAGAATTTCGCCCCTCTCTAGGATTTTATTTATAATTTTTCTCTTATGTTTTCTCACTTTTTCTTATTCTCTTAAGGTTAGAAAAATTCTCTATACATACACATGAGGTGAATTTTTTTTTAAAACTTATATTCTTTTAGATATCTATCAAAATTGTTTAATAAGTCTTTATTCTTCTTTTATTTTCTTAATTAAATATTTATGTGCCTTTATTAATAAAATAAAAGAAATTAGGGATGTTACACTTACATGTATCTCACTGTTTTTATTAATTACTATAAGTATTCTTAATTTATAGTTAACTATATAAGTATTTTTTTTTTTTGGCAATATAAATATATATTATCATTTTCTATATATGGAGTTGTCACTTTTGTTTCATATTAGGATCATTGATATTGATACTCTAATTAATGTCATAGGTTAAATATCTCAATTTCTATTATTAAAATTTAATGTTTTTGCTTATTATTATATTGTTTAGAGTATGAAATTTGATTTAATCTCAAGCTTTTTTGTTTAAAAATTTTTAATTTAAGATCAGTCGGGTCAAATTATATCGAAGTCAATTACACCAAATTTGATCCAATAAACACTAAAAATTTAAATTTTTTTTATCTATTTGAATCTGTCAATTCAATTTGATCAACTAGAAATATAATCTTTTTGTCATATTTGAACAAATTTAATTGGTTTGTTTGGATTATGCTCATCCCTAATTTCTATTAACAAAAATTGTCATGTAATATTTGACTTAAGCTTGGATTATGGGAAAAAAATCACATCAACCCTATTTTGTATTCTCCTTTTTCTCTCTCCTCTCATCATCTTCCTCCTCTTTCTTCTTCTTCTCACCTGCACTCCACCATTAGCCACCACCCACCACGCTGTAGAAATACCCACAACCATTACCCCATGAACAATCGTGCTCTCAACCTTATACTTCCCTACTTTTCTCACCACTATGGCTGTCTCTCTTTCTTCTTTGTTCCTCTTACTGTAGTAAACTCAGTTCCAACATTGTAAACTTCCAACCCAGAGCTCCTGAAAGCATATCATGAATCAAACTTTACCTAACTAACTAGCTTCTCACTTTGCAATTATTTAACTAATTTATGTTCGGTGTTGGTAGGGAATATGGGTGGGATGGGTTGAAAAATGAATTGTTGACAGTTGAAATTGGGAAGTTGATTGGTAGGTCATATAATCAAACCTTGAAGAAAAAACATTTCTTGAAAAATAGAAATACCCTACCTAAAATTTTCTCGATCAGGAGTCTAAGAGAGCGAGAAAGAAAATAAAAGGTTGCGCACGCCTGGAGAAATGTTTGAAAATTTTTGTTTCTAAAACTTTATTGCATCCAACAGAGAAGAGATGTGAGTTTTAAGGTGGGTTATGATTCTTGCATCCAATAGAGCGATGTTATATTTGATGAGTCTTTATTTCCCTATTCTCACATAATTTCTTCTCAACAAACTTAGTCAGTTCCTTTCTTGGTCACTCGTGCTATCCCTTCTATTCCTTTATTACCTTCTTCTTCTTCTACTCCTAATTCTATGCAATCTGCTCTTGATCCTGCCCCTACTACTGTTGGTATTACTGGCATTGTTAATATTGATTTTATTGCATTTAATTATACTGCTCCTAATGTTGTTATTCAAACTCTTGGATTAGCTACTATTGGAATTAATATTAGTGATGTTCATAATTATGGTGTTCATCCAATTGGAATTAATACTATTGATGTTTGTAGTAGTAAATATTATTCATACTAGAATTGATACTGTTGGTCATAATACTAAAATCGATACTGCTAGTCATAATACTAGAAATTCTCATACTATTGATATTTATACTACTGCACATAATTATGCAAGTATACATAATTTAACTGGTTGTGCTACTCGTTCAGCCCTTGAAATTTTAGTTCTTGTGAAAGCTCATTCTATTATTATGAGGTCTAAACGTGGTATACTTTAACCAAAAGTTTACATTGCAGATCTTGACAATATTGAGCCTGCTTTAGTCAAATCTGTTCTTGCACATCCTGGATGGCAGTTTGCTATGCAGGAAGAGTTTAATGTTGTAAAATCAAATAAAACTTGGAACTTAGTTCTTTTTCCTTTAAGCAAAACTACAAGTGGTTGTTCATGCTTAAAAGGCATCTAGATGGTTCTATCCACGAGGACAAAGCTTGGTTAGTAGATAAGGGGTTCCAATAATAGGTAAGTTTTGATTTCTCTGAAACTTTTAGTCTCGATGTTAAATCAGTTACCTTTTGATTATCTTATTTTGGTTATTTCAAGAGGTTGGCCCTTAAGATAATTAGATGTTAATAATGATTTTATAAATGACACTCTAAATAAAGATGTTTATATGGTACATCCTATTGATTTTGAAGACTCAAATAGAATTCTAATGTGTGAACTACAAAAAGTTCTTTTTGGACTCAAACAAGCTCTTAGAACTTGGATTGAGAAGCATGCTCACATACTAAGAACACTTGAGTTTGTCTCTGTTAAATGTGATCAATCCCTTTTTATTAGAGCTTCCACTCACTCGGTTATGTATGTCATTGTTTAGGTTGATGACATTATTGTCATGAGTAGTTCTACTTCTAAAATTCAGACTTTAGTTATTGATTTAGATTAAACATTTGCCTTGAATCACTTGGGAAATCTTACCTATTTTCTTAGTATTCAAGTTACTTCTACCGAAGATGGTAGTTTGCGGTATGTTACTATAACAAGATCAAAAATTTCGTATTTTGTTAACTGACTTTCACAATTTATGCTAAGGTTGTTCACAATTCAGTTTGGTTTAGTTTTGAAGACTCAACCAAACAGAATTGACTATAAGGTTTTTTTCTTTTAAATTAGACCTATTCAATTTGCTTCAAATCATAGAACCGAACTAAACCAAATCAATAAAAAATCAGTTCAGTTTGGTTCTGTCTAATCGATTTTTTGTGTGTGTGGGACTTTTAGTACGACAATTCCTCTTTGAGAAAACAATGGAAATTAGAGTTAATTTGGTATACTTTTTGATTTTCGAGGTTTTGATTCTCGTTCTCAAGGAAATTGTAGATCGTAGTAGGGAAGGCGTATAATGCACTACCTTTTTACAGCTGGCCTCTCTAAAAAAAATTTTGAATTGACGTTGACAAAGAAAAAGGGCAGTGCACAAGAAGTGGTTAAAAAAGGATCCAAAAAAATATTAAAGTTTTCATATTTAAAATACATGTCATAATTAATATGACGCGATAGGAGAAGCACGACGCCCAGCCCAAGACTTCACTTTAGAAGTTAGACAATACATAGTGAAATAATGGTGGATGCAAGAGGTAAGAATCAATTAATATTAAATTATATAATTAATAATATATTAATCAATTTTTTGTTTTGGTTTGGTTCAATTTTTTTAACCGAAAATCGAATCAAACCAGTTAATTTTTTTAATAAAAAATCAATTTAAACTATTTTTAATTATTTTTTTTCGATTTGGATCGATTTGGTTGGTTTTGATCGGTTCGGCTTGATTTTATACACCCCTCATTTATGCATAAGCCACTTGATAGTCATTAGCAGACAATAAAAAAGCTATTACAATATTTTAGTGGCATATTGGATTATGTTCATCTCATGAAGTCATAATAGCTTGGTTCGTGTGCTTTTAGTGATCCTAATTGGACTGTTGATAAGGATGATAGATGCTCTACAACAAATACTTGTGTGTATTTTGGTGATAACCTTGTTACTTGAATTTTTGATGAGTGAGTTTTATACTTATAAATTAGATATTTTTATCTTATTTTTTTTGCCTTAATTAAGTATTTAACTCCCTTATTTGTTTTTAGTTTTGTGTATATTTTACAAATTGAGAGAAGAATAGAAAATGGATTCAATTTAAGGAATCAAAGTTAAATTGTGATTCTTTGAAAATTATATCTATAAATCAAGCAAACAAAATAAATTCATTAAAGATGGCTGAGTAAGGAGTATTATCTTTTTGACTTTTGAGACACATCCTAATGGATATATACATCAATTCAATTTTGATTTATGACCACATTTTTAAAAGAATTGAAACATAAATATTCAAGGCAGAACACCCAATGTTAAAAATCTATTTGCTGCTTGCTTTTCAACTTAATCTTACTAAAATATTTTGGCCATATCTCAAAAAATACGTATATAATATGTACAAAATTTGGTATATGAATAGATGACACAATTTCAGACAACTTTTATGTTTATGTGATTAACAAATTCAGACATCCAAATGGCCAAAATTGGGTTAGAATATAACATGTTTACTGTTGTAATTCAGTCCAACCTTACTGTAGTATTTGAGTCATATTTCAGAAAATACATATTTAATGCATATGAAATTTGGTAAGTGAGTAGCTGGCACAATTTTTTACAAATTTTATGTTTACGTAGTCAGCAAATTCGGACATTAAAAGGGCCAAAATTAGGCTAGAATAGAATTTATTTGTTGTTGCATTCTAACTTGACATTTCTCCAGTATTCTGGCCATAAGTCACAAATTATGTATCAAATTTGTCCAAAATTTATATGGCTAGAAAATAATGAAATTATATATAACTTTTATGTTTATAGGATTAGTGAATTCAATAGATATGAAGTAATAATATGAGGATTACTTTCGGTGCTCAATTTATCACCTTAATGCAACTTATTAGCCACCATTGTTGACAATTACCACACCTAATTGCATCTATAAATATAAGGTTTGAGAAAGCTTGTGAGGGAGTTGAGAGTGATCTTTGGAAACCTTTTATTGAATTTCTAAGTACTTGTAATATTTTTCTCTCTTTAGACCTTTTGTATCTTTACTTTCTTTCATAATACTATCATTTTTCTTCGTTTTTCATTTTGCTTTCTCACTTTGATTATGGAAAATTAATCTCCTAATACTAAGGTGAAAGGGTGAAACTCTTAGTATGAAAATAATAATTTATCTAACTCTTAATTTCAATATTTATATTTGATGTTATATTTATCTTCTTATTTATTTTCTTATGTTAATTTTTTCTTGGAGGATGAATTTGTTGCTTCTTTATTGTTATTTTTTTGTTATTTTCTCTGTTGTAATTTTCTTTCTTAGATGATGGCTTTGTCGTCCTTTTGTTATTATTTTTATTGTTATTTTCTTTCTTAAAGGACGGCTTTGTTGCCATTCTATTATTATTTTTTCTGTTATTTTCTCTTTGAGAGGACAGTTTTGCTGCCTTTCTATTATTATTTGTTTAGAGGAAAGTTTTATCGCTTTTCTGTTGTTGTTTTTTTGTTATTTTTATTTCTTATGATTGATTTTATCGTCTATTTTATATTATTATTATTGACTCTGTCACTTATCTGTTGTTATGTTTTTCTTTTTTTTACATATTTTCATTTTTAATTTTGAAAAGTGTGAATCTTGATACATTGTAGATAATATTTTGCATAATAAATGCTTGAATTATTCTTAATTCATTGTAGACAATATAATAATTGACATGGCGTATACTTGAATCCATTTTATAAGAGTTGTTTTATTATTAGTAACACAATAAAAAGAAGGAAAATATACTTTATATGTAAACCAAAGCGAATTTAATGTAACATATCTTCCGAATAGAACTTCATTTATGTGAAGATTCCATTTTAGTAATAAAAGAGTTAAAATTTATTTTTATTTGATATACCAAGAGTGGATCCCCTAACCTTAACATGTTTCTTTATTTTGAATACATTTCTATTTAATTTCAGTATTTTATTTCTTACAGACTTTGTTCAAAATTTTTCTCACAAAAGAAAATCTTAGCAACTAGATTAGAAATATTTATTTTGGATCTGAATTAAATTTTCTCTTAATTGGAAATCCTTGTGGGATCGACCTCGTATACCACTAATCTATACTCCAATAGATTTGTATGCTTGCAAGATTTAAGTAAAACAACAACAATTTCCAAAAAAGAAAACTATTATATCTCCATAAAGTATTGAAGTTAAATGTCGGGCTTGACTAATGTCCCTTGAATTAACTTGGATTAAATCACTAATGTTTGAATAAAAGTATTATTGGTTTGGTTGTTAACTTGGCTTCATTATTGCATCAAGCATATTGAATTAGACTTGTATTTTGTTGGGGAGAAAGTTAAATGAAACAAAATTGAAGTATTTCGTGTCACTTCCTTTGAGTAAACACTAGGGGTGTAAATAACCTAGTTGACTTGATATAAACCAAAGAAAACCAACCTAAGAATAGTTATTTGAATAGAGGGTATCAGATTCACGATTTAAAACGGGTCAAAAAATTATTAAAAATCGGGTTGTGTCAGTCGAGTCGGGTTGGCCACAAGAGAACCTGTACAAACATACCCAATCGAGCACCTATGCATTATGTAGTAAACGACTCTCCCTGGGTTTTCCATTTTCCTGTAGCCACCCGAGTCTTTACTCTTACTTCTCACTCACTCATACGATACGACTCTTGCTTTTTCTCTCACACCTTAGCCTGGGAAGCATAATTCAGCCTCTATAAGCAGTTCACGGTCCACAGTCTCCAGCCTCACAGTAGCAATAAGCAAATCCTAATCTCGGATAGCCCCAAAATGGGTAAATTTCTTACATTCGTCCTTGTATTTCATTCGAAGCTATGGCCTTAATCTTAACCCTAATTGAATATTAACTTTGTGCCTTACTATAATACTTCCTTAGTTGATTGTTTGAGACTTTGATTGAGCTACGATTAATCAATATGGAGGTATTGATGGTGTTATTTTGCTAACTCCCCTAATCTTACATTCATCCTTCATTATGTTGCTGATTGTTCTACTTGTTTTCTGACAGTGTTATTTTGTTAAAACATACTTATGGTCCAGGGTTGGTTGCTATGAAGTGGATGTATATGTTTATAATTTTGCTAAAGAGCCTCATATATCAATGACAAGGAAGTGGAATGAGTCAATGAGTTATCAACCTTGCGATTTGGATGGAGAGCCTCTTCCAAACACAAAATTGAAGGAGGTAAATTTATTCTGATCTTCTCATGTTGTATCATGTTGTTACAAATACAACTATTCTTGTTGTTTCCTTGGTCTATGTTTAATAACAATACAAATGCCCATTCTAGCATGCTTGGTACGATAGAGTCATAGAGACTAGTAGAGAATACCAGAAAAATTCCCTCATGCTGGATTTTTTGCTGTATAAGTATCATGGAGTAGTGAATTTATGTGAATATCTTTGATTCATCACCTTTTTCCCTACCCATCCCTCTTTCCTCAAAAAGAGAAATTTTTTTTCTTGTCACTTTTCTTTAACTTTTTGACTATTTTTTCATTTTCATTTTTAAGCAAGTCCTTCTTTTAAGTTTTAAGAATAATCTGTAATTATGCTATTTTTTTTTTAACAAACCTAAATTTGTGCTCAGGATTATGAATTTATCATTGGAATTGGCACAAATCAGTTAAGAAAATTCATAATGAGATGAAGGATATATTGAAGTGTCTTTTAATGATTTTTGGCGCATTACATGTCCTCTGTGTGTATAAAACCAATTTCAAATATGTTGATATCAAGAATGTGACATACAACTTTCAAACTGAAGTAATTTGCTTGTAAAGTGTATTGATGTATTAATTGAAAAAGCAACAAATACTTAAAATTTACTTATCATTGTCATTGGCATTTCTTCTGTATATTATATAGGTTTGGCATATTGCTGATGTTCCATAGAATGATAACTTTCAGTATACATATTTTGCGCATAAAATAAACAGCTTCAACACTGCCTTTCAAAAGTTGTTGGCCTCATACTCTTGTTTACACCTAGATAGATATGTTTTTGAGATGGGTGATTTATCCAAAACTAGGGTAGAAAAGAGCAGGTCTCTTTCTTTCGTATGCTAAGGAAGCTGCAAACTCTACACAATTTAATTTTAATTTGAACCTTATGCTTTCATTTTTGTATCACTTAGGATTAACCAATTTTTTCAATTTTTTGAAGCAAGTTAATAGTATTATTATATCCCTTTTATTTTGACACAGGTGTATCTATATGGGGGTTAATTTACGTCCTGGAAGAATGAACTTGGGGAGGAGTTGCTCTTTGTAAGTAGTAAGGTATGACATTTCATCATTTTGAGCACTTTTGTTAATTTATGCTTTGAATTGACATATGTATCATCTATGGGTTTTGTAACATAACTAATTTTGTTTCATTTATTAATAAAGATACATAAATATTTAATGTAACATCTCTAATTTTGTTTTTTTTATTAATAAAGGTACATAAATATTTAATTAAGGAAATAAAATTTATTAGACAATTTTTAGATATTTAAAGAAATATAATCCTCAGAAATTTTTTACCTTATGTGTATGTGTAGAAAATATTTTTAACATTAAGAGAATAGGTAAAAAGAGAAAATCTAATTGAAAAAAATTAGAAATAACATACTAAAGAGAGACAAAATTATTGGGTAATGAATATAAATTTTTTAGAGGTAAGTAAAAGTTTTAAAACTTTAAGAAGATTGGATTAGGGTAATTTTTCCTAATTCAAGAGTTAGAGTTACTAAATTTAACATTTCTACCCATAAATTGAGCTTTCAACTATGAACACTTCATATAGAGTTTTTTCACTTTACATGAGTTTCTAGCAAGCCAATAGGATAACCCAAACAAGAAATAAAATATAGATTTGAACTATGATATAGAAGTTGAACCGATAGCTCAAAAATCATAAAAATGTGACTAAACCCTCCATGAAAGGTAGAATTTCAGCCAAAGCAAAGGAAATTGGTAAGAATGAACCCAAATTTAAAATGAAAAAATAGGAATCATGTGAGAAAACAGTATTATAATAATAATCAAGATTATGTCACATGGCATTAAGACAAAACATTTATATCATACATTCATAATTTTAGTAAGTTGGTTATAATACATGGCATTAGAATAAAACATCTATATTCTACATTCATAATTTCAACAAATAAGTAATAATACATGGTATTATGACAAAACATCCTTATACTACACAAATAATTATAGCCAAGCAAAAGAAACTCAAGGACTAGAAATTTGTCACCTAAAAAGGTAAACCTATCATACTTAAGTGAGATAAAAAAATGAATCCCTAAATCAAAGGGACCTTGTCCCTTGTCTTAAGAATATTTTATCATGATTTTCAAAATACAAATCTCATTTTACTATGCATATCTTGATTAAGGGAGAGGAAGACAAGAACATGAGTCGTCTTTCCTCAAAAAACAACCAAGTGCATCTTAATTATGATAAGGTAGATCCATGATTATGAATGACTAACCACTTGATAGTTTATTTAAGCAAAATTCACCCTTATAACATTATAATTTCGTCTAAATGAGGGAGAGAAAAAACATAAGCAAGGTAAAGTGAGGAAAAGAGAGAAAGAGAGGAGAACAAGGAAAGTAAGAGAAAGGAGAAGTCTAGAAGACTATGTACTCAAGGTAAGTTAGCATAATTTTTACTTGAATTCATCTTTTCTTTTTATCCTTAGGGTTTAAAACTCAGCCTCCTTCTTTTATTTAAACTGTTAGAAAAGTTAAGAAAATGAAGAAATCTTACTACTTCCTTCAAGAGGAAACAAGAAAATGAATTCATTAAGTGAGTTAGGGAGATCTTTAGGTAAGTTTAACAATATCTCTTTTTGAAGAAATTTTTTGAAATTTGTAACATTTATATGATATTTTAATTTTAAAAATTTGATGAAGTTTACAATATTTACTACTTTGATGATTGGTTATGGATGTTGCTATATCATGTTACATGTTATCTTGTATATGATGAATGTTATGAACATTTTGGTTGGTGTGAAAAGTTCTGCATAGGTATGGCTATGGGTGACAAAATTTTAGAATTTTTATGCTACTATTTTGAATATTTGAATGTAATAAAAAATTGATGGAATATGATTAGATGTAAATTAGAAAGAAAATGAAAGAGGATGTAATATAATGATGAACTAAAACTTTAGAAAAGGTTTGGTTAGGATATTGAATTTAAGAGTAACTATGAAAGCTTCTATTTTTGAAAATATGCGAAGAATTGGTTAAGAATTAAAAGAAATAGTTAATATGAAAAATGTAGATCTATGTCTCAAGGATTTTCAGCCATTTAAATCACTTAATTTGGAGTCCAGATGAGGGAGATATTGTCCGATTTATAAGCAGAGATCAGAAACTAGCTAACCAGAGAAGAATCTGTTAAGTATGCTTTTGTGTTTAAATTTTTAGGCAACATCTGTAGAGAATTAAAAAAAATTGTTAACATAATAAATATAGATATATGTATCACAGATCTATAGGCTCTAAAATCACATAATTTGGAGTCCATATGAGGGAGATATAGTTGATTAATGAGTAAATGTTAGAATTAGTTTAGAATCTAGGGTGGTAAATGTAAGCATTTTTATTTTTGATTTTTTGGAAATAATTAGTAAGGAATCTGAAGAAATGATAAATATAAAGGTTGTATATAAGTGTCTTATCTTTTTATAGGATTTGAAATCATTTTAATTAGAGTTTGTATGAGAGAGATATGGTCAGATTAATAAGTAGACGTCTGAACCTATCCGAAAAAAAATAACATTGAATTTGAGAGAGTAGTAACACTACGATTACTTAAAATTTCACTAAAATTTTTAATATAAGGGTTTTAGAGGATTGTATTATATTTGAATTAACACTAAGATCACCTCAAATTAAATTTAAAATGAGGGTGTTATGCTTTGTTTAGTGAGAGAGAAAAATAATATTTAAAAAAGAAGAAGAAGAATATTATAAATAAAAATAATAAATGACTAGTGTATGCCATAGCCATTGTCATTGCATGAACTCCATACCATCTTAAGTGTGTAATTTTGACATAAAAATATTTTATAAAGTGATATTTGAAACGATTATATTCATGACATGATTACCAATGATTTTTGGTAATGATTATATTTTGATAAAAAATTATGACATGTGAGTATAATGAACATAATTGTTATTGATATTATATTTTTGGCTATTAATGTGAAAAGAAAAGAAATAAAATGAGTACGGTCACATAGCGGTTCGTGTGGTGCATCATTAGATGATGCCTTACCAACGACTATAATTATGTTAATAAAAAAAAAGTGTGCCATATTGGACAGAGTGAGAAAAACCTGTACCGAAGAGTAGAATGTACTCATTCTGACCAGAGTAACTTGATATAAAAATAAGTTGATAACTATCATATGATATTTTAAAAATAGTTATTCATGCCATACATGTCATAACTGTACGATTTTTATGTGCATAGATAAAGTACATTCATGTGACCTAAAAATATTTGCTGTAATTTATACAAATGAACATGACATGATGAGTTATATTGATGATAATTATGATTTATTGTTAAACTTACTAAAATTTA
Organism: Gleditsia sinensis; assembly: GCA_037074535.1. Lineage (NCBI taxonomy): Eukaryota > Viridiplantae > Streptophyta > Magnoliopsida > Fabales > Fabaceae > Gleditsia > Gleditsia sinensis. The sequence continues at coordinate 12,777,336 of CM073464.1, read as the reverse complement.
ATTCTCACTATATTTCTATATGATGTTCAAAAAACTAATTATGCAGATTTTTCTTTAACTCTAACTTTTAGTGCACGTTGGATCGAGTTATTCTATGTTGAGCAGATCCTAAAAATTAATAAAATATTTGTGATCAAGTTGGCTAAAATCTCAAAGAAGGTGTAACCACCCGTACTCGTATATTCAGAATTGGTCAACATGAATGAATAAGATGTAGATATTTGTGTATTTGATTTTTGTACGTACGTTTTGATTAATGATGTATATGTAAATTCAGAATTGTACACCTTAAACCTTGATTATACTTGGTTAAATTAATTGAATGTTATTTTGAGTTAAGTAATTATACGTAAAGAGGTAATGACTTTATAAGATTTTTAATATATATATATATATATATATATATATATATATATATATATATATAGAGTTGTTGCGGGTTTGCTTTGAAGTAATATACTGATGATGCTTTACTTAATTGAATACCTGTTTGAGTTTGATTTGATGATGCTTTGAAGTAGTATTATATCCCTTTTCTTCTGCATACCTGTTTGAACTTGATCCCTTCCTTAATTGAATCATTGTAATCAAATTTTAAGCCTCTAAATGATATTCCAATATGTTTTTCTTAGGTATGTTTGTCTTCTTTAGTTTCTATATTTTTTAGCTATTTCTTTAATTCGTCCAACTTGAATGCATCAGGTAACCTGAACTTAACTTTCTCCAACCAAATTAATCTGATATGATCAGCTCACTCAATTTTCAGTTGATTTTAAATGAATATGATGCAACCTGATGATTGTACGATCAAGTTAAGTAGGACTCCAAACTCGAGCCGCTTACACTTCTAGCAAACACATAATATATTTACCAAGCCACTGCCAAAGAGTTCATTTTGTCATTTTTGGTATGAACTTAGAGTAGAAAAATTTTCTACTTGAGTTTAAGGGAGAATATTAGAGAATAACTACTAGTTAGTATAGTTATCATATGGTTTAGTTTTAGTTAGTTTGTTCCTAACCATATGTACAGGTGGCATGTCATGATTGGTAATTCCTTTTGTATAAATTATCAAGCACTTGCTATAATTTCATTCAAGAAGAGTTATTTCACTGTGCTTAGTACTCTATGTCCTTCTCTTCTATTATGCAATGTTTCATACCGAAGGGAAATTCTTGGTTACAATGCAGTGAAATAAATTATATAATAGTAAAAATTAGTGTGAGGTTATTGCGAAGGTTTCACAAAAAAGATTTAATAATCAAAGGAATCAAAATATCTTTTTGAAAATATTTCTGTCAGAATTAGATTTAATAGACTAAAGTATATATTATAAAAATTAAGGCAATGATTCTGTAATAAAAATAGAATTCAAAGGAAGAAAGTGTATTTTACTTTTAAAATTATTGAGCTACTCAATTTTAATGTTTGAATTTTATTAAATATAAGAGTTAATTTTAAAAAATATTAAACTATTTGTACGTTAGTGTTTTTGACATTTATAAAATATTTGATACAAAAATTAACATGTAGTGAGTTATGTATTTAAAAAATTAATTTATTTTTATAAAAAAAATTAAAATTTAAAATTACATGAGTTTATAAATTTAATATTAAATCGCTTTTATTTTCATTCTCAATTCTTACAGAACCAAACGCTGCCTTCAGAAAATTTCCCGCACTCGCATTGGCGCTTTTAAAATGTGCTTTTATACTGAGACACAATTCCCACCAAAAAGCGCCCGCCCCAGAGTGAAAATTTTTTTAAAGCTATCAATCCGCGACAGCCATTTTCCACCAATCACAATCAGGAACTTCAGATCAACGGTCAAAATATCCATTCTGTTCATACACACGGATCACTATATGATCCAACGGCTATCAATATATTGTCCTATCCTATATAATCCCCGTACCTCCCACACTTCTTCGTGTCAATTCGACTGCGCCTAGTGGGTGATTTAGAAAGTAGGCAAGAGCAACCATGTCCGGAAGAGGCAAAGGAGGGAAGGGGCTCGGAAAGGGAGGAGCAAAACGTCACCGTAAGGTTCTAAGAGATAACATCCAGGGAATTACCAAGCCCGCGATCCGCCGTCTCGCTAGGCGTGGTGGAGTCAAGCGTATCAGCGGGTTGATTTACGAGGAGACTCGTGGGGTGCTCAAGATTTTCCTCGAGAACGTGATTCGCGACGCCGTCACCTACACCGAGCATGCTCGCCGCAAGACTGTAACCGCCATGGACGTTGTCTACGCGTTGAAGAGGCAGGGTCGAACTCTCTATGGGTTTGGAGGCTAGAGAATTGGGGATTTTGGGTTTCCCATTTTTGATGGGTGTTTCCCTGTTAGGGTTTCTTAGGGCCTGCCTATGTTAATACGATGTAATTGCTGTTGAATGCTGAAGTTTAACATTGTTACTATTTTGGGTATGAGTAATTGTTGCCTAGTTTTCACGATCTGTTAGTTGTTTCATGAATCTCAATTTCGCGGTGATTTGATTATGAGAAATTGAGCTTGAAGCGATTAGACGAATGCATCATTCTGGTTCAGCATGTTGTCTAGAAGTTATCTGTTTCACAGTATGTGTTAAAGTTGAATCTTTGGGACATGGGTATATTGAAGAATTTCAGATTTCAGTGTTAGCAGAGATTGTGAAGTTGAATAATGCGTAATGAGTGCATATTCCTGGAATCCATTTTTCAATATTTTTCTCCAATATTAATGGCGTATTTTATCTGGGATTTTCAGATCAATTATATAGGCACTATGACTGCAGAATTGTAGATGCCCTGCCTTTGCGTGAACCGCAATAAAAGCATAAAATGGATGTTCACGACAAAGGTTGCAAATTCTGAATTAATCGATAATGGCTAAATCCTAAAACATCAAACCCAATACAATATAGGGCATTTGTCATAACTCTGTTTGGGATCTTTATAAAGTTAAATATTTTTTAAAAGTTAAATTTAGGCAAAAAAAGAGAATCTTTTGTATTTATTTATAACTTAATAGGAAAATTTTAATTAACTTTATAAGTTAGAGAGAGAACCGTTTGTGATGTTTAAGCTTAAATTAATATTTTTTATTTATTTATTAGCTTTCTTTTTTTAAGTATTTTAAAAAATTCAAATCTATTATTACCAGTTTTATTATGATTGCTGGGCTTTATCACTAGTTCTGCTGCCTTTACTAGCTGTCATTGTATTTTCTCAGTGATGGGCTGAATACTTGGTGATTTATGCATTTTTTTTTGGACAGATGCATTATTGAAGTTAATGTATCATGATTTTTAGCTTCCAAATCTTCAGATCATTTTGGGTAATTTTTATTTTATTTTCAAATAAACGGATTAAAGCCCAAACAAAAGAAACTAAGAACAATCATCATAAAGGGGCCCAGGGGGATCCGTTCACTCTGTCCAAACATTCTCCTTATCACAGGCCAAGTTCACGAGCCGATCAATGCGCATATAGGCCTCAAGGAGAGAGATAATGTTGCACCTGGCTAAATTACACTTTAGTTATTCAATATTTTTTCAAGTCCAAAAAAAAAGAAATTCAATATTTTTATTTTTATTTGTTGTGATTATCAAGTATATCTCTGTCCAATTAGATGAAAATCTAATTACTTAAATATTAGCATTTCGTTGTCATTTTTTAAAAAAGAAATGGAGTCAAGGGTCAAGCATAACAATAGGTGGACATTTAGTTCACATAATTAAAGATTTTTTAGAACCACATTTTAGGTAATGAAATATTTTTATGTTTATTTTATCACAGATATTTTAATTTTTGAAAATATTTTAATACATTATTTATAATTTAATATTTTCAAATTTGGTTCATATTAATAATTTTAGTTATGCTTGACAATTTTTTAAAATTACTCTTTAGTTTTTAATATATATAAAAAAATACAAGTGTAATTAAAAAATATAAAATATATGTTATGATTTAATATTTAGAATTTAGAATTTATGATTTATATTTTAAGATTTAAAATTTAAAATAAAAGAACAAAAGAGTTTATAAAATTTATAATTTAAAGTTTAAAATTTAAAATTCAAAATTTTAAAATTTTGAAGTTGCGTTTAAAATTTTTAATTTAAAATTTAGAATAAGAGAATAAAAGAATAAATATATCTTTGAAGTGTATAAAAAACTTTTTCACCTCTCCGTAAGAATAAACAATGGGAACATATGACAATTTATTCCCATTTTATATCCTTAGACATGTTGTATTTTCAAAAAAAAAAAATTTTAAACTTGAACTAAACATAACAATATATCATTTTAACGTATCATTCTTTGAAATCCTATCTCCAAACAATTTTATTATTAAAAGATTATAAAAATATTTATAGGTAAAGCATATTTTTTATAATAACATTGTCAGTCATTTTAATATTTAAATGATTATTTTTATATAAATTAAGACAAAAAATACTACAAACTAAATAAGCAACAAAGCATACATAATTAAATAACAATCGTATTTTAAACTAAAAGAAAACAAAGAAATTGATTTTGAGAAAAAGAACTAATATGAACTTGTAGTTTATTTATTTATTTTCTTTAAAGTACCAATGACATTCTGTGAAATATCAACGTAGAATAATCATTGAATTCCTCCTTTGCTTACAAGTACGGGCATTGTTTTATTTTTCTGTTGGAAGATAGGATATAATAGAATTTTGCATTTGCTTGATTATAAGAAAATCCATTGCAGAGAAAAATGCAAATAGTTTATGGCCAGTGCAGGGCAAGCCCAGTATTGAGCAGAAAGCAAAGCTCGAACCTAAGTTCTTAGGAAGTCTTAAGCTTTTATAATTAAACTGTCACTCACAGATAGAAACCTGGAAATATGGCCTTAACTGTGGAACTGTATGTTCTTTTTTTAAGTACCAATTAACAGGAGACAATTACGAGAATTGTTCAATCAAATATATTGATAATAAATGAAATAACCCAAGTGACCTTATTAGTATTTAGGAAAAAGCCTCAACGGAGGGATATGATTCCTGTGAATGACGGAATATATTTGAATTTATAGTTCTTCCATACTTACTAACATATTTGTAAATATAAACTATAATTATTTACTTACAATCTTGCAGTGTACCTCAAGTTATGAGTAAGTTTAAGTTTAACAGATAAAAGATTTTTGTTAGGGGTGAATAGGGGTCAGATTCAATCAAATTGAGGGATAAACTCAACCTCACCGAGTAATGGTCAAATTGCAAAAAACTCATCTGAACTTGACTGTGATATTGGGTGGCCTGAAGTTGTCGGGTTTTTTATGCTTCAGGCAGGTTAGGATGGGTAACCAAAAAAGAAAATAAAACTATGATGCACATTGCATAGAAAGAAGGAAAATCAAGGGATTAAAGGAGTGAAATACTGAAGTCGATTTTCAAATATTCAACACTCAACGAATGAACAATAAAATACTGACATTTAACAATAAGTCATAATCAAATTCCAACCTTTAATGTAATATAAATTTAATACACCGTATGAAAGCAAAAGACTAACAAGAATAAACAAAATAGCAGGCTACATTCTGTGATTCACGGTTACGACTTATTGGAAGTTAGCTCTATCCAACGTGAGGATGAAAGATGGTTTCTTCGAAAGTGTTGACAAGAGGCGAGAGAGAGAGAAGAGGCCAAGGCTCGACAATTTGTGAAGAGGAATGAGGAGGTGAGCTGAGGTTTTGTGACTTGGCCACTTGGGTTTGCAATGAGCCAATGAGATTGAAGAAATGAGGCCATTGAATTTATGAGAAGGTGAGGTATGAAATGGAAGGCTGAGGGTTTTGTGAAGGTGAATGTCATTGTATGCCTATTCTTTAAAAAAATTTATTTTGGTAAAAGAAATAAAGAAAGATCTTGTGGCTGGGGTTAAAAAGGCGGAATGCTCACCATTAACCCATAGCGTTTAGTGTGAATTTTTTTAATTTAAGTTAATTTATCGATTGAGTTGAGTTATATTGAATTCAAATGTTCTAAATTTAACTATAATTGATAAACTCTTTTTGTAAAAATCTCATTTGATTAAATTTATTAATCCAACTCAATACATTCAAAATGATTATTTTTGAGTTAGTTTGAATGAATTTGAATGGGTGAGCGGATTATACTTACGCTTAGGGGGTGTTTAGTAGAGAGATTTTTTTTGAATATTTGGAAAACTAAATTTGAGAAAGTTTAATTTTTATGTTTGATTTTTAAATTTTAAAACAGGATTTTCAAAAATTCTGAATTCTTGAGAATGATTTTTTATAAGGATTCTCACAAAATTTTTTTCATATAAGGGGGTGGGAATCTAAATTTCTCATACTATGGGAATCTTTTTTAAATATAAAAGACAATAATGTTCTCTATTTTGTTATTTTTTTTTATCTCTCTCTTATACATCTTTCTCTCTCACCCATATTTTCTCTCTCATGCCTTTTTTTTTTACTTTTTTTCTCATAATTTTTTTTTTCTATTATTTTCTCTATCATTTCTGCACTTACTTTCTTTCTCTCATCTTAACATAAGTAAGGACATTTTTAGAGAAGTACTACAATTCTCAAAAAAGTTCTATTATAATCAATCGTAATAATAAAAGATTTTTAGATAAATATTTAAAATTAACCAAATGTATTTTATACATTTTTAATAATCATCATTCTCAGAAAACATATTTCTCAAGAAAGATGATTCTTAAGAATGAAAAATGTTACTGTGTACCAAACGTCTCCTTAATTTTTGCAATATTAAGTGTTTAAATAGATAAAATTAGAAACCAATCCACTTGTGGGTCCAATCAAATTCCAAAAATTGGTGCAATAAAAAGTAGTCAAAAAATAAGAATTATTTACCTACAATTTTATTGTGTGACTCAAATAATAAATAAGTTTAAATTCAATAATTGAAAAACTCTTACAATATTAACAGTTTAAACTTGTAGAAATACTTGTAAAAAAAGATAATTTCAATACTTTAAGCAAGAATAGTTATATATGTAAAAAGTCTGAAAAAAATTAACCATATACTTAAAAGTGTAAGGACACTCGTGTTAGGAACAAAAATTAGAGTTATTTTCTGCAATACTCATTAATAGCTAATAATAAATTTTAAGAGAAAAATAACCTTGAGTTGAAGAGCGTTGACAGTTTAGTTTAATTTGGTCTAATAAGGGCTACCTTCACCTCTTACAGCCAAACCGAAACTACAAAATGGACGAAACCAAATCGTTGTTCACATTTTTGTTTGGTTCTAATTTCTAAACCACATTTTAAAATTGCTAGAACTTACCAATAATTAGTTTAATACAATAACAAGCAATGTTGTTAGAATTGGCCGGTCAAACAGAAAAAAATGAAAAATCAATCCACCTGTTAGTTTGGTTAAACATTAAAAACTGATGAATTGAACAAAAATTGTAAAAGCCAGGAAAAAAACGACAAAAAACTAGTGAATTGGAATGGTTGGAATGATTTACTTTTTTTTTTCTTTTGATTTTTTATATTATAAAAATTACACTATTTTAACTATGTTTTAAAATTTTTTTAACACAAATTATATATATATTTTAATTTTTGTGTGATTAAAAAAAAATTGTAATGATTATCATTGATTATTAAGTATTATATTATGTAGTAGTATTAATTATTTTTTATATACAATAAAGTTATTAATAAAATTTTAAATATATTAATATGTAATATTTGACTATTTATATAGTAAATGACTTATTTAATTAATTTTATATATTTAAATTTTGATATATCATATTTTATAAAAATATATTATATATTTTATTACTGATTTAATAATAGTTTGATTTTGATTGAATTAATGAACGCTCCGTTAAACTATTCAACAATCGATTTAATTTTTAAAATATTAATAAAAAGGACAAAATAAAAAACATTTTTCAATAACAAGTTGCAACAATAAAATTGAAAGGAAATTAAGTATAAATAGTTCCTTCAACTTTGGCTCATTTCTCTTTAACTCCTTTACTTAAAAGTCGAAAATATTGGTCAAAATTTAACATTTGTTGTTAACAAAGCTAACTTGGATTTCGTATCCTCAAACTAAAATATATGAATTTATGATTTGTACCGAGTGATGGCATTTTTTCACTTTTTCTAAACCAAAAATGAATGTAAAGGTGCCTTTGGTGTATATTATATTAATTTTTTATGTTTTTAAAAATTTATATATAAATAATTTGAACATGGGATATTTAATAAAATTCATTTTTAATTATATAAGTCAAATAAAAATATAAAATTTAAAATTTTCATATTTATTATATTCAAATATTTTTAAAATAAATTTTTAAGTATTTGAAATACGAAAATTTTCATATCCTAATCACTACCAAAGTGTTAAATACTAACTGATAAAAATTGAAGAGGATACATAATTCTTGGTTTTCAAAGTTATTGCCGTATTTGTAAATGACTTAAAATTTAAATAAAGTATTTACTTTTTTTCCAAAAAATAAAATAATAATAATTACATAACTACAAGTTTGTTCTTATTTTTTCATACAAAATGATGCCCAGCTTGGGTCTTACCCTTGAACTTTAGATCAAATCATATGAAAAACAATTAAATTCTTTTAAAGTTTTTAAAAAAATGTACATGATAAATTTAGAGAGAGATATATATAATTTGTAGAATCAATAGCTAAATTAGTAAATTTTACTAATTTATTAAATTCTGTTTTTTAATCTAAATTTACTATGTAAAATAATTTAAAGAATTTAAATTCTAGAAAAAAACTGGTTATAAACTAAACCGGATTTAATCATAGAAAGACAAAAACAAAAAGCCAAATCAGAAATTGGTTAACTTAAACGGTTCAATGGGTTCATTTCGAATTTTTTGAACGTCCTCTGGCTGAGTAATACTGATAGCTGTTAAACAAGGTTCATGATCGCGGAGCTCTCGATGTTAAAATTGGCTAACGGATTCATAGTTATTCTAAATTATATTAAATGAATCCACCGCTTATTGATGTTCATTGAACCCCCGTGGACGGCAACTCTTTGATTCTCACATGTTTTGGTTTTGGTTCTTGGCTTGGAATAGATTGAGAGTTGGATTTCGTTTTTGTTTTTATTTAGAGTTTACAGTTTAAAATTTAATTTTTTTATTTTAATAAATGATTTAATTTAATTTTTTTTATTTTAAAACATATTAATGTAATCTTTCATACACGTTATAGTAACTCCTTCCGTAAAAAACTTATTTATATATAAATATTTTTTAATAGTGTAATTATTAAGTATTTATTATTTATTGTTATATGATAATTAAATAATTTATAAAATTTTTTTTAATGACTATATCATCGAAATATGAAAATTATAATTTTAGTTAGTTACATAAAAGTCAAGAGCATGAAAATATTTGATCTACTGTAATCTTTATTTTAGTCTCATAAATTGAAACTATTTGCGATATTATCTAAAAAATTATAAGTATTTTATATCACAGCAACAAATAAGAGAATTTTAAATACTAGAATAAATTATATTTATTTATCTTAATATTTTTAAAAAGTATACTCACATTTTTTTAATTATATAATTATCAATGAAACTTATATTTTAAGTTTTTTTAAATTCATAATTAATTATAAATAATTTAATCAAGTGCAATATAAATTATAAAAAAATTAAATAAATATTTATAAAAATTTGAAATAAGGAGTTGTAAACATAAATTTTTTTTTGTTTTAATTTGAAATAAAAAAATGAGTGTATTTTTTTTTAAATCTAAAAAAAAATTGTCCTACATACTATCATATATAGTATCTTATAAGTATTTTATATCACAACACTAAATAGGAAAATCTTAAATACTAGAGTAAATTATATTTATTTATTTTGATATTTTAAAAAATTACATTCATACTCTCTCTAATTTTAATTTATATATAAAAAAAATTTATTCACAAAATTATCAATAAAATTATATTTTACATAATTTTTTTAAAAATTTATAATTAATTATAAATAATTTAACTAAATGCAATACAAATTATAAAAAAACTAAATAAATATTATGAAAACTTAAAATAAAGAGTTGTAAACATAAAAAACAAATTATTTTATTTTAAAATAAAAAAAAAGTGAGTGTAATTTTTTTAAATCTAAAAAAAATATAATTTATTCTAAATACTATCATATATAGTATCTTATATACAATACAAGCTCATCAAATTTAAAGAAAATGAGCAATTCACTTCTAATTTTGGCAAAGGCTTAAGTGGGTCAGATTTCCCTAGCTGTGCCCAAACGCAGGAAAGAAACAAAGCCAGTCTAACTACCAACCGGCTAGAACCAAGAAGTACCAAAAATCGATCTTAGGCTGAAAGTTCTTCTCTAATAAACGTTTACCATAAAAATGTCTACCCTTTTGAAAATTATTATAGGGACAATGTACTATTCTCTTGCTTTCGGTACCCTCCTCTGTTTTGGTTTTCTAGATGCCTTTCCCTATCGTCTTGTATAATTCTGTGTTTCTCTAGAAGCCATCGACGAATAAAACCAAAAGCAGCTCCAGTGTAAGCCCAAAAGCAAATTTCGCTTTACATATACTCCAAACGAAAGATAGCTCTGATAGTCACTAATAATTCTCCCTCACCCTCCTCTCTTTATTTCCTCCCTCTCTTCCCTCTTCTCCCTTATATATATTTACCCTCTGTTTCTCCTTTCCTCTGTATCTCCCTTTCCCTTCAACCATGGCTGATCAATATAAGGCTGATCATGATCATCTAGAATTCTCCTCAGAAGAAGAGGAAGAAAGACAAGAAGAAGAAGAAGATGAAGAAGAGGCACTCTCACTTTGTGACCTTCCACTCAATCATAACGCAACCAACAGGTATAACAGTTTAGACGACATGTCGTCTAAACAAAGTCGTCGCTCATCATTATCAGAGGCTACCGAATTCTTCGAGTTCTTTAGTGATGTCTCCAGCTCCGACCTGTGCCCGGCAGACGACATCATTTTCTGCGGTAAATTACTCGTACCCTTCAAAGACGACAAAGACCCATCTCCTCCCACTGATAAAAATCAAACCCACAACAAATTACCACCCCGCCATCGCCGGAGATCCGAGTCTCTCTCTAAATTGCAATCTTCCGTGACTCGATCGAACAGTGCCAGCTTGTCGTGCGGCAGCAATTCCAGCCGCTTCATGATGAGGAGCAGCAGGTCTCTGGATTACCGGCGACTCCACCGGTCTTCGAGCTCCTTAGTCTTACCAGCGCCTGAAATCGAGCGAAATCCCTCCGCGAGAAGCGTTGCGCAGTCCGAAATTGTGGTTAAGAAGGTAATGAAGCCGCGCTGGTACTCTCCGATGTTTGGGGTCGTGAAGGTTCCGCCGGAGATGGAGCTAAACGACATGAAAAACCGACAGTTTCGCCGGAATCCTTCCACAACAATGTTTCCGCCGACGACGAGGGAGAGTGGGAAGGTGGTGGTGAATCGGAACTCCGGCAAAGTGTCGTGGAAGATTCTGAAGGCACTGAGTTGCAAGGACCATTCCAGCGTCTCTGTAACGGCGTCGTTTGTTGTGCCGCAGGCGTATTAGGATTTATGCCACGTGACACGCATGCGCGTAATATACATGAAATCCTCATTATGTGGAAGAGATTAAGCTTTGCTATTAGGCTTGATGTGCATGGGAGGGTCATTTTGGTAATTGCAAGGTTGTGCTTAGCTTCAACGTGAGGATAATATAATAATGGCTTTACGTGGAAGGGACGATTATGTACAGTGGCGGACCATGTCGTATCATGTAGTCCCCTCTCTCTCTCACAGAGTAAATGAGGGGCTCTATATTGATTTAATTTATTAATTATTTTTAATTCTGTGGCTATTGTTTGTTAGGTGGGTGGCTATAGGAATGAATGTCAATCACGAGAAACCCGACCGTGACATAAATAATCGTAGCTTATTAGCCTAGAAATATCAAGTTTTACTCATTTTTTCTTTTGTTGGGGGTGCCTTTATGATCATTTTACTTTTTGTATTTGAGAAGTTGGATTGTTGCAAACATATTTTACCATTGGAATATCAATATAATTTGGGAATTTATTTTCTTATCACTTGATTGAATGATACTAAAATCGTTTTTAAAATTGATAATTTTCAATCTTAATAGTCAGAGTTAAATTAATAAGAAAAAATACAATTACAATTGATTATTATGAGTGTAATTCACATGTTAAATAATTTAATTTATAATTTATTTAATTAAATTAAAATTATTTAATATATAAATTTATTTAAATAATTTATAATTTATTTAAATTAATTAAAAATTTAAAAATTATATAATACTTTAAATAATATATAATTTTTAAATTTTTAATTAATTTATAAATTTTAAATTAACGTATCACCTTTTTTTTTAAACATATCACAACATTGCATGAGGAGTTTTTGATTACTTGTTCATTCGATTTGTTTGAGAGAACTTTATATATTGATGAGAATTTTAGTTAGACTTAATTATAACATATAGATAAAATGGGTCAATAGTAAATATATTAAAAATAAATTACATTTAAAAAGTGTTTCATATACTTAATATTTTTATAAATGGTTAATTGTAAAATATCTACCTTTTATAAACTGATTAAATTTTCTTTCTAAAATGTTCTTTTACGAGAGCTTTAGTTGACGTGGTTAGAACAAAGATTCTGCGGAAAACCCTCTCATGATTCAATCGGATTATATTATGAAGTAAAATGAATAGCCAAAATCAGAGTATAGGACATTTATATAATTTTATTTTAGATGAGACTGCTACTTACAATTAAAAAAAATACCATTTGAATAAAAGTTCTATAGTTTAATCGTTTTAACTAATATTTTCTTACCTTAGAAAATACAAATTTTGAATATTTAATTTAAACCTATCACTAACCGACCTGTTCTTTTTGGCCTGTTAGTTACCAAATCACAATTAAATTAATCCAAATTGCTCATGCACCTAATTTTCCTCGTCACTAAAAGTTCGTTTTGCATGCTTTTTTTTAATAAAATAAAAAAACAACGATACATATATATAAGACAAATATTTCGATGTTAAAATTAAAATAAATATAAAAATAAGACACGACCCGATTCAGTATTTTCATCCAGTCGCCAGCTTGCGGATTACTCTTCGGTTCCCCTTATTTTTCAATATACAATGTCGTTTCAGAGTTGGATAACTAAGTAACACATGGTTTGATCAATATAATGTCGTTTCGTGTTTGGCTTATCCAATGCTCTCCTGTATCAAGAATGCCATGACTTCCCTATCTATGAAAAATAAAAAGAGATTATCCATTTGACTATTTAATAAAAATAATACAATATTTAATGTTTAAATTAAATTTTTTTTATCCTACATATAAAGTTTACAAGATTTTATTAATTTTAATCATTTAAATTTTTTGATATATCTTCAAATCAAAGTTTTAATTGTTTTTAAATAAAAATATATTTATTAATTACTTATTTATAATTTTCTATATCAATAATAATTTTTATGTAAAAATTAATATAGTAATTAATCATAATTTTAATAATTGAATTGATTAAATTATTATAAAACATTAAAATTAAAAGGGGTGAAAACTGTATTAATCTAAACACCTATATCAATTAATATCTCCTTATATGTATAGATAAAATTTTTAAATAAATTATTTAAGATATAAACCATCAAATAGTACATGCTTATAGTTGAAGATTTATTAACAACTCTATTATATATATAAAATATTCATACTTTTATTATTTAACTGTCATTATAATATTGTTTTAATCACAAAAATTCAAATATATGTATAAATATTATTAATATTAAATAATTATCTAAAATGACATTGTTTTCAATTAATTTTTTTAAATAGTTAAAGCTGTGTCATTAATAAATTTTAAAAAAAATTTAATCATTTAAATTACTTTGATTTATTGTTTTTTGACTAATTTTTTTCCTAACAATTTTCAAGATTAACCTGAAGCAATCATATATATATAATACAACGTAGTGGTTTCATAGTACGTAGAATCAGTCCAAGAAAGTGGTTTTTGATTTTTTTAATTAATCATCGATCATAGTAAATAAATAAATAAATAACAATAACGTCTTTTAACACCTGCAAAGCGTCAAGAGTGAGGTGGGGATTTATAAAAGATGAGAAAAATGTCAATTTCGAAGCATTGCACATTCTATAGTGTGAAAGAGGCGCTTTAATTTCCTGGCAATTTTTTTCCTCCCATTTTGTTTGTATTACATATTGATTTCAACTGATATTTTTTTTTTGGGTAGAAATTTCAACTGATATCTTATTTTGATAGAGTTTTTGACTTTTATTTTAATTCTTAAATCTTCCTTTTTATTTTTTTCTTATTCCCAAGTGGATGGCCAGAAGATTTTTTTAAAAATGATTTAAAAAAATTATAAACTAAATTAATTATAAATAAATATATAAAAAATAATCTCCTAAAAAATATATTAATATATTTTTACGTGTTTACTAAAATGAATTAAATTAATCAAATTCTTTTATAAATTTAATCAATCTAAAGATTTCTCCTTGGAAGTGATGGCGTGGGTGAAAATTTAAGCATGCATCAAATGTAGAATAAGTTGCGTGTTCTAAGAGAATATGACAATTCTCAAGTTGCCAACCACTCGTCCACTCCTCCATTATTAGTTATTACAAATTTCTTCCGTCGCTGATAAACACAAGCCCACGTATGTTTAGGTTACAATTTTTTTTAATGTTAGCGAAAAATAATTTTATAAACATAATTGACAAGTCAATTTGGCATGTAAGACCAAGGACTTGTATATATCTAATTATTTTTTTTTAAATATAAGGTGCACTTTCAAAATAATAATAATAATAATTATGTATGATGCAAATTGCAAAACGTCAGTATATAAAAACAAGTTATAAACCCTGCCGTGCACGGTATAATATATAAATTTTGTAAATTTAAATATATAAAACTATTCAATTATTATTTTAGAAAATAAATTATTATTTATTAAATAATAATAACAATTCTTTTAAAAAATGTGATAAAAAATTGTATATCAATAAACATTAACAATGAAATATAATATTTTTAAAACTAAAAATAAATTAAAAAAATTCATATATAAAAAAATGTAAAATTTACTGTAAAAAATATAATTTTTTTATATTTATTAAATAATAATAAAAATATATTATTTTATTAACTTGCCAGAAAGTAAAATCGTATATAAAACAGTTAATTCATTATTATGGATTGAGAAGTGTTTTCTGGCTATGTGAGAATGCCTCAGATTCAAATCATCAATGATACTGAAATACAAATAATTTATGAATAAATATTAAGATAATAATTAAATTAATTAAAATATAGATAAATAAGATGTCAACTAAAAATGATAATTGAATATAGAGAAAAATAAAAATAAAATTTTTAAAATTTAATTTAATAAATAAGAAAAAAACTAAAATAATTGAAATAAATTAAATATGATTAAAGCTTAAGCTTTTATAGATTTTTGAAGGATAATAAAAAAGTATTGAAGAGAGACACCACTCTCGCTAATCCCTCCTACTCTCTTTACCCTCCATTTTTTTGGGTCCTTCAAATTTCTTTTCTTTTTAATTCTTATAGCATAACCTACATTTTAGAAGAAATATATCAGAAATCTAATACTTTAGATAATAATATTCTAAGACTCGTACACAAATTTCTTAATTTTTTTTTCTTTAATTTATTTTCTGTATTATTCTGTTATCAGAAGGAATATATTGTCTAACACATGGCCCCACTTCCTTGTATACTGAAAAATCCAAAACTATATTTACAGACATTCTCGTATACATAACAGTACTTTGAAACAAACAGAACAACAAACGAACTGAAAGACCTCAAATTATGTCCCAACTCCATTTATGTTTGCTTCGCTTGGTTTTCAAACAACTCCATTCCTGGGACCTACAAATGAGACCCTCACCCTTGTCCTATATGCTATGATTATGAAATAGGATCTTATTTCTTATTAAATTTACATTACTTTAAAAAATAATTCATTATACCTAAAATGTATCAATCCCTAACAAATATTCTCTTTGACAGTTTATGGCAGTGTTAATTAGACAAAGTACAAGTACAATAAGACAAGATGATATTTTTTTTATATTAATTTAATTCGATTATTTAAGAGAATAATAGTACGTCTGATACGAACAAATATTTTTTATTTTTAAAAATCACTTTAAAAAAAATGTGATTCTTGGAAATGTTATTAAAATTAATTGGTTTCCTTTAAAAAATTTCAAAACAATAGTACATTATTTTCGGTTCAATATTTCTTGAAATGTTAAACAAATTTTTAAAAAAGAGAAGGGGAGGAATCCAAAAAAACAAGAAAGAGGAAAGAAGGAAGGGAATGAATGTGCGAGGAACTTATAATACAAAGGATTGTGAATATTGAAAGGTTAGTGAATAATCATTCATTCTCCTTCTCTTCGTATATAAAAAACTCAAATAAAGGAAACGCCTAACTCAAATATTTCCTTTTCTTCCATATCCACAATTTTATGAATATCTTTATTTCTAATGAATTTTGAAACTTATATATAGAAATTTAACCATGAGTTACAAAAAAAAAATAATTTTTCTATATTATTTTAGTTATATACAACATATAGATTATAAAATTTTTATATTTGTTATATCAATTCAAGTATCTTAAAAATAAATTTTCAAATATTTTAAAAATTAAAATCTATAGTTAAGAGTAAACTGGGCCAATATAAGATAGTGAAACTTAAAATTGATTTAGGTAAACCCAAAAACACTCTTGATTGTAATTTTTTTTTTTAAATTATCCCATGATTAAATACAACTACACATGTGCACTTTGAGTATAGTCTCATAATCATAATTCGCAGTTTTGATAAGTTATAATTCTAACAATTATGTGTAGCATTGTTGGATTAAAAAAAAGAAAAAGTAAAGAAAGGTTAAGATAACAAATTCAATAAAGATCATGGGGATAAAAAGTTAAGCAAAGAAGTGGGTGTATTATTGTAATTGTGACTCTATCCCTTTGAGATGAATATTGATGAAGAAGATGAGTAACCTGCAGGTTACTCCTTAAATTTTCACCAACTTCATCAAATTTCTCTACTCAATTTCAATCATAATTAAAGGGACTTCCACTGTTCTGTCTGTATGATAATACAAAAACCCTTATTTTTGAAGCAACCGACCCAAACACTAAACCAATCATGTTCAAGCGCACATACTATTTATATAATCGGATATATAGCTTTATTTTATTTTATTTTATCTATTTTTTTTATACATCTTGTTGTTAGAGATTAATTAAAGAGTAATCTAACGATTTAATTCTTGGATTTTGGTTCTTGAAATTTTTTGAGTATATGAGTTAGTCCATGAAAAAATCAACCTCATTGTATATGTGGAATGAGTTTAATATTTTTTAAGAACTAATAAAATACTTGACATGTAACAAATTGATAATTTTAGAGATGAATTTATACACTCAAAAAAAGTTGAAGATTAAAGTTAAATGTCACGTTTTGAACTTTATCCGAGTACGAGACCGACACAAAATGAGGATTTCTCCCTAGTTTGTAAGCCTAACTGACGCATTCTGAATTTAAAATTCGATAATCATTATAGTTTAGCATGTGATCATATAATCACTATGTAAAACTTTAAGTACAAATAAAACATAAATAAAGATATAGTTTCAAACCATATCGATTACATTTTTCATTTTTTGTTACACATATATATTTTTTATTTTTCTATCACGTTCCAGATTTTATCCGACCACAAGACCGGCACGAAATGAGGAATTTTTTCTCAATTTGAAAGCCTAATTGACGCATTTTGAATCTAAAGCTCGATAATTATTATGATTTAATATGTGATCACATAATCACTTTGTAAAATTTTAAGCACATATAAACATAAATAAAGATCTAGCTTCAAACTATATCAATTACATTTTTCATTTCTTGTTATACATATACATTTTACATTTTTCTCGCGCATCGAAAACAAGAATCCTGCCTGTGGTAATGAAACATACTTTAAAATACTTTAAACATACAAGAGAATAAAATAATAAGGCCCAAAAACAATTTGGGCTTACTAGAGATAATTTAACATCTCTAGGCTTCCATTGTGCCACTCTAATACTAACTGAAATATATATATATATATATATATATATATATATAAAGAAAGGGATGGGTCTTGCGACTCAGCGAGTAAGTAACACAATTATAACATGTAGAAAAATTATTTTACATATTAGGTTATAATTCAGTTTATGTTGTTTAAGTTATGAATTTTGAAATATTCTTACTAGTTTTATTTACTTATTCTCATTAGAAATATGTATGAATAATATCTTTATTTTAAAAATTATTCAACATTATTGAAAATTATTAATTCATTCATTTACTTTAGTTTAACTCATTCTCATACTTTTTTTTATCTAGTTTCATCATCATATACATACAGGCCTCTAAGGGACTCTTTGACTTTTTTTCAGTCACTTTTCTTTATTGTTCCTCATTTAAGTAGACACTTGAACATTTCTATGTGCAAACTTTTATACACACTGTAACAAATGGGTTAAATCTACTTTATCATCTTTCTTAAAATTACGCCACTATATTATTTTGCTCCTATGCCATATAAAAATATCCTATATTATTTGTGTACATATAGATATGTATTTAATACTCAAGCTATATATATTCAAGAGTATAATTAAAATAAAATAATTATATTAATTTATTATATATTAATAAGACTTATTTTTTTATTAATATCTTTTAGGTTTGTACTTTAATTATTATTATTTTTAGTGTATTTTATTTAATTTGGAGGATTCCAATCCAGAACTATTTCAACATACCCAAGCACACAACCTGATAAAGAAAAATCACAATTTTGCCTAAGTACACAGTAAGGGTGGATAAATCACCACATACATATCTTATCCCAAGCACATAACAATGAAACGAGTAAAATCACCATATTCTCGTCATTTATATAATAAGGTTGGGAGGAGCTTCCCTCAACTCCCTAACCTTTCCATATGATGACTGTCCTAAGCACACAACAATATGACAAGTAAATCACCACATTCTCATCTTAGGTAACCAGGCTAAATGCCACTGGCTATTGGAGGAGACATATCTCAACTCCATATTTATTCACAATCCAATCCTCATGTGTCCTTTCGCACAAGGAGCTAGCAACTCCCTTGTTAGCTAGGGTTACAAGGTGTACCAAGACTAACTATCTCTGCTGCTAACTGATAGTATTTTCAAAAAAGAATTCAATATAATTATTATTAGGTTTATTTATTTACTTCATTGTTTCTAGGTTTTAAAAATAAAGTATCGTTTTACTCAGTATCTAGTGATAATCCATTGTGTTCACATAATCATAATAATTATATTCACAGTTGATACTTTATCATCATTGCATATCAAGTACAATAATCATCAAATTTAATCATATCACTTTCATTCATTTTTCGACTTATATTTATATTTTTAAAGTGTACGTATACTTATCCATGTGCTTACTTGAATAAAAAAATTTCAATTTGATAATCATGTCTCATTTCATTACATATAATATTATAATCTTGTATTATTATTTATTATTTTAATATCTATTAGGGTTGCCAACTTTTCTTATTCCATACTTCTATCAAGTCATCTTTGATTTTTATGTGTCAACATCCTCTCATGAATATTATCGTCTTAATCTATCATATATTTTTATCTTAAAATCCATTAATCAATATGTTAAACATACGTAACAATAAATCCACCAAACCTTTTATAACGTTTAAGCACCATTGACACATGTCTAACAATTCAAATTTACCTAATCATAGTAAGTCTATACCCTCTTATTAACACTAATAAATTCATTATAAAAAATTTCAAGCCTTTCTTCTATCATATCTAAAACCACCTTATTTTAGCTCATATCAATCCCGTTTAATTCATCCAATCATTTCAAGAAGATTTTTTTCAACAATTACTTATACATAAATTTTCAAGTTAATAGGCAAAAGATTAATTTAAATTTTACTTCTTTTATTTTTATTCCTCAAGAAACTTCAACACCACAAATTCATTTTATTACATTCTTCAAAGCACCATAAGGCCATCATTTGTCTGTTTTTTTCACGCAGAAATTTTTATACAGTTCGGTGTCCAAATTCACTATTTTAAATTATGAATAGTTTAATGCTCAGCTTCCTCCAAAATTTTCTCAATTAATCACTTCCAACAAATTAAAATAGCAAATTTTCTAATTTTGTTTTATTTATCCTCAAGTAAACCCAATATGCTCAAATCCTCCTCTTATGATACTTTCTCATCACTAACCAATCCTTAAGCAATCCTAACATATCTTTCTTTAACCATTCCTAACATGTCTACTATCTACCCATCTCAATTTACTTTTCACACATTCATATATTTTAGTGGCATACTTTCCAAATATCAGACATTACCCAAGTCACAATCTCAACATACGAAAATAGTCATAAATTTACATCACATAACTATATTATACAATTTATAAATTTAGAGACAAATTATAATTCTTTTCTCCATGCCATAATTTATGTCATTTACTTACCAATTTGAAGTTTCAATTGGACTAGCTTTTTCTCGCATTTTTTCAAAAAAAAAAAATGATCATCAACACCTCCAAATTATGCTCTTCAACTTAGCTATTTCGAAATTCAAAAATTCATTGCGCATGTACTGTTCATACATGCAGAAACACTATTTATGATTACTATTCATCCAAAATTTTTTCATGATTTAATGTTTCAAATTATGTTATTCAGCCAGAAAATTTTACATATAAGAATTATTCTACCTCTTAAACATGATTTTAGGGTCAAAATCACCAGAAAAAAATCAAGAAATTTCAAAATCTTACATTTTATCTCGTGGTTACTGTTCATCATTTCTGGTAAACTTCCGACGAGTTTCTGAAAAAATTGATCGGTGAGTTTTGAAACTCTCGTAGCCACGAGTCCAACGATACTTCTGTCATCTCAAATAGATGTCTAAATTGAAAGATATTTTAGAGAGAAGGTAGAGCTTAGAAAGAGAAAGTGAAGGCGATGAAAATGTAGAGAGGCCGAACTTCCTGTTTTTGTTGTGCTTTTTCTCATCTTTTTTTTAAATTATTATTATTATTTAATAATTACATATTTAAAATTTATTCTTTGATTATATACATATAAATATTGTTTTTCATCCTAAACATCCCAAAAAATTCTCAAAATTTTTATTCTTGTAAAACTTTAGTTGCAATATTAAATCATGACTTTTTTTGATAAAATTTTAATAAAAAAATCACAATATAAAATATCTTCATATATATTAAAAGAAAGAATTTTTTTAAAAATAAAATAAAAATTTATTAGAGGCAAATATAATTATTTTAGGCAAAACAAAAATCATTTTGATTAAAAGTATATTTGCTTTTAGCAAAATATAATCATTTAAAAATAATATGTATTTATAAAAAAATAATTATTTTAAAAAAATAATATAGGATATTACATTAAATGTGTCTACAAATTCAAGGATCAAATTGTCTTAGCTTACTCTTATTTAAAGCTATTAGTAGACTTTGAGTTAGTAACTTAAACTTTTAAATTGAAGTGATTATTGGTATGATATTAGAATATCTATGGTCAAGTGGTCTAGAGTTCGGCAATTGTTGAATCATATTTTCTTAATTAAAATTAAGTTTTAGTATAAATTTTAGTTTTCTTGTACTTTTTCAACATTTCAAATCCTTAGACTTTCATACAACTTAAAATTTTGAATTGAAATATTTTTTTGACATGATACCAGAGTCTATGATTACTACAAAAAAATAAACTTTTAGCGGTGACTATGACATTTGATAGTGGCTTTTAGTCACCACCATACTATTGTATATACTTTAGTTGCTGATAGTTTTCAGTGGGAACTTTTGATGTTGCTATCGAAAGTCAACTTTTAGTGACAATAAAAGTTGTCATTAAAAACAATAAAATTTGTCATCAAACCATAAAAGTAGCTACTAAATGTCCACTTTTAATGGCTATATTAATAAGTCATTATTGAAAGTAAACTTTTAGAAATGACTATAGGTTGTCATTGTATCCTTTGCTATGAGTGAAGTTGCAAATTCACTTAAGAGGGATATAATGGCAACCTTAGTTGAATCCCTTTAAAGGTAGATATTTAGTGGCAACTTTGGGTTGCCACTGAATCCTCTATTTTTTTTTTAATTTTACATTTGATAGTACTATAATTAAAATCTTGCAATTATAATAGAAGATCAAAATGAATAAATAAGATAAATTGATATATATTACCAAATTCAAATCTACAATAAACGTTTGTCGATATTTATTACCTTCACTTTTAAGGGACAAATGCATCATGTGATATATTCAATGTAATTGATGAAATCTCTTAATCCGACGACTCGAAGGATATCGTTGGGATGTCAATTTGGATTTTTCCATCTTTTGTGTTTGAGTCCACTTTGATACATTTGTATGATCCCCCTACATTTCTAGTTGTGTTGCAAAACGGTGCCAATCAGGTAATGCAAGTGTATTATTCACATTATAGTAAATCTTAAATATCACGTGTGAAGTACTTCATTTGTATATTTGCATTACTAATTAGACGTCGAGAAATTAGTGTGGTGGATTGTACTTAGGTCTTTTTAATGTGTCTTTGTGGTTGCATACACAGTTATGGAGTTCCTTCATTAGGACTACTCTATGCAACACCTTTAGACCCACGACTACTTCGTATACTTCTTCATATTCCTGCCATCTTTAATTTAATACTTGAGACAAAAAAACGTGTATGTTACCAAACATTACAAATAATAATTGCATGTAATATTCAGCTCATATTTTTCCATTGATAAATCTAATGCACATTCATCAAAATAAAAAATAACAAAACATTGATGAATACTGAGAGACCACTGGTACAAAAATAGTAAAAATAGAATACTAAAATACAGCAGAAAGGAACAACAAAATGGTTCTAGTACTTACTTATGCTAAAAAAGCAGAATTAGGAACAACATAAATAATCCATCTTATAACATCCATAATTTTCTTTCATTTATTAATAAAGGTACATAAATATTTAATGTAACATCCGTAATTTTGTTTCTTTTAATAAAGGTACATAAATAATTAATTAAGGAAATAAAATTTATTAAAATTTTTTTAGATATCTAAGAAATATAATCCTTAGAAATTCTTCACCTTATGTATATACATAGAAAATGTTTCTAATATTAAGGGAATAGGTAAAGAGAGAAAACCCAATAGGAAAAATTAGAAATAACATACTAAAGAAAAGCGAAATTCTTGGGTAAGGAAGATAAATTTTTGTGAAGTAAGTAAAGGTCTTAAAATTTTAAAAAGATTGGATTAGGGTAATTTTTTCTCATTCAAGAGTTAGAGTTATTAAGTTTAACATTTCCACCCATAAATTGAGCTTTCACCTATGGACACTTCATATAGAGTTTTTCCACTTCACATGAATTTCTAGCAAGCCAATAGGATAGCTCAAGTAAAAAATAAAACATAGACTTGGAGAGAGAGACAAGAACATGAGTTATTTTTTTCCAAAAAAATAATCAAGTGCATCCTAATTGTGATAAGGTAGACCTATGGTTAGAAAATGTGAACCACATGATAGTTTATTTAAGCAAAACTTACCTTTATAATATTATAATTTCGTTCAAGTGAGGGAGAGGAAAAGTATAAGTAAGGTAGAGCGAGGAAAGGAGAGAAAGAGAGGAGAAGAGAGGAAGAAAGAGGAAGAAGAAGTTTAGAGCACTAAGTACTCAATGTAAGTTAACTTAATCTCCACTTGAATTTATCTTTTTTTTTTTTCATTCTTGGGGTTCAAAAACTTACCCTCCTTCTTTTATTTAAGTTGCTAGAAAAGTTAAGGAAATGAAGAAATCTTGCTACTTCCTTCAAGAGGAAATAAGAAAAAGAATTCACTAAGTGAGTTAGGGACATCTTTAGGTAGGTTTAACAAAATTTCTTTTTAGAAAAACTTTGAAATTAGAAACATTTGTATGAGATTTTGATCCTAGAACTTTGATGAAATTTATTATATTTGTTACTTGGATGATTGGCTATGAATGTTGCTATATCATGTTACATGTTGATCTTACAAGTGATGTATGTTTGAATACTTAGGTTGGTGTAAAAAGTTCTGCATATGTATGGCTATGGGTCACAAAATTTTAAGATTTGTATGCTGCTATTTTGTATATTTAAATGTGGTAAAAAATTGATGAAATATGATTATATGTAAATTAAGAAGAAAATGGAAGATGACATGATAAAATGATGAACTAAAACCTTAGAAAAGGTTTGGTTAGGAAACTGGATTTCGGAGTAACCAAGGAAGCTTCTATTTTGTTTCAAATTTTGGGAAGAATCGGTTAGTAATTAAAAATATAGATATATGTCTCACAGAGTTTTATCCATTGGAATCGCTCAATTTGAAGTCCATATGAGGTAGATATGGTCAAATTAGTAAGCAGTGGTCAGAAAATGGTTAATTAAGGAAGAATCTATTAGGAAAACTTTCGTATTTGAATTTTTGAAAACCTTATGTAGGGAATTAAAATAACTGATTAACATAAAAAATATAGATATATGTTTCACGGAAATATAGCCACTGAAATCACTCAATTTGGAGTTCAAATGAGGGAGATATGATCAGATTAGTAACTAAAGGTCAGAGCCTACTCGAGAAGAAATAACATTTAATATGGGGGAGTAATATCATCAAGCTTGATTAAGATTTCACTAAAATGTTCAACATAATAGTTTTAAATAATTATTTTATCTTTAAATGGACACCAAAATCACTTAATTTCGGAGTTAAAATAAGGGAGTTATGCTCTGATTAGTGAGAGAAGATCAGACAAGATGAAAACCTGCATTAGGGAATAACATAACATAGAGTCAGGCCGTGTTCCAAGGTACGGTAAGGCCGTGTTCTGTGCTGAAAATGGATTTTAAAGACTAAAGCGTGACTATTTTATAGAAAATGACCAAGCTGTGTTATACAATACGTTTAGACCGTGTTAGAAGTTGGTAAAATTTATTTTCAATATTTTTATACCCTAAATGAACCTAATTAAATATAGGATATTAATAGAAACCAAATTGAAGAAGAATGCCATATTAAATTGGTGAGAACATGTGTTGAAAATGATATAAGTAAGAGAAAAGTGACTAGAGGCCAATCATAAAGAAAATGAAGAGATAAAAATAATATTTTTAAAAAAAGAAGAATCTTATAAATGAGAATAATAAATGACTAGTGTATGCCATAGTCATTGCCATTGCATGAATTTCTTACCATCGTAAGTGTGTAATTTTGACATGAAAATATTTTATAAAGTGGTATTTGAAATGATTATGTTCATGTTATGATTACCAATGATTTTTGGTAATGATTATATTTTGGTAAAAAATTATGGCATGTGAGTATAATGAACATACTTGTTATTGAAATCATATTTTTGACTATTAATAAGAAAAGAAAAGTAATAAGCACGATCATATGACAGTTCGTGTGGTGCACCAGTAAGGGACGCCCTACTAACGGTTATGATTATGTTAATGAGAAAAGAAAGAGAAAGTGTGCCATGTCGGATGGAGCGAGAAAAACCCGTATCGGAGAGTAGAAAGTACTCAACCTGATCAAGGTAACTTGATATGAAAATAAATTGATAGCCATCATATGGTAATCTGAAAATAGTTATTCATGCCATACATGTCATTACTGTATGATTTTCATGTACATAGATAAACTGCATTCATGTAACCTAAGATATTTGCTGTAACTTATACAGATAAACATGATATGATGATCTATATCGATGATAATTGTGATTTATTGTTGAACCTATTGGAATTTAATTTTCACTATATTTCTATATCATGTTTAGAAAACTAGTTTTGCAGATTTTTCTTTGACTCTTGCTCTTAGTGTACGTTAGATCGAATTACTTTATGTTGGGCAGATTCTATAAATTAATAAGGTGTTTATTGTAATAACCGTAAAATTTAACGAAAATTCCAATTAAAGGAAATTTAGAATAAAAGAGAGAATTTTGACAATAGAGATAAAAACCGTAGAAAATATGTATATTTATTACATGGATTAAAGAATTACAAAAAAAAGAAATATGAGAATTTATGTTTTGGTGCACTATAAGTAAATATATTTTTATTTATATAAAAATGATTATGATTTGTTAGAAGTAAGTGGACTTTTAAGTAAAAGAAGTATTGTATTGTTTAAAATAATTATACCGGCCTCTATTAAATTTTTATGGTATTTTTAGAAATATTCTTTCTTTTAATATGAATTAAGATATTTGTTTTAAAATTTATTTTATTATTATTTTTATTAAGAAAAATCATGATTTAAGAGTTTAACTAAAGATTTATGAGAATGGAAATTTTTAAGAATTTTTGGGATATTTTATGATGAAAAATGGAATTTATATGAATTTTTATAAAAGAAAATCCTATTATTAATTATTTAATAATTATTATTATATTAAAAAAAAAAACCTCAGAAACCATAAACGAAACCGGGGGGGGGGGGGGCGACTGTGTCGAATTCGAAGAAAAAAACGGAAAAAAATGAATAGTAATGAATAAGATAAAAATAGTAACATCCAACATTTTCTTTCGATTTGGAGTACCGATTAGCTTCTGATATCAAAACTGAACGTGTTATTGGATTCAGGACCAAGAGTACTTCAGTTTTGACCGATCAGTTTTTCAAATCAACCGTTGAATCGCCGTAGATCTGAAGTAGAAAATCTTGGTAAAAGGTAAGTTCTGAAAAACCTTGCTTAGGGACTTCTAATTAAAAATCTGACTCCGTAGATGGATTCAGAAACTAGATAAATATTAGGATATGAAATTGTTTTGTTGATTCGGTAAAATTTTTGTGATAGTGAATAGTATTTTTCGGCGATGAATAGTGGCGGTGAATAGTGTTTTTCGGCGGTGAACAGTACCCAAGCTCATTTAAGGTTTTTGGACCTTTCGGACTCGATTTTGGGGTCTGTTTTACCGAATGCAGATCAGGAACTAAGATTTTAGGGCTGTCCAATCTGAAGCCCTTACCTGTGAGTGAGTTTTTCATACTATAGCGCATGTTTTATGAATTCGGTTTATAACTCTCTCTCTCATATGATTTTAACTAATTAGAATGTATGCTAAATTGTTTTACTGTTTTGAAAACCAATATGTTCCAACCATGTTAGAAATTATAAATTTAAATTCTAGTTGAACTCTAGGTATGCAGGGCAAGCATCTAGGCTGATAATTCTCCATTTGAGCTAAATTTATAGAAATGCGAACTTAGTCATAGAAATGAACTAAGTTAGCCATGAAATGATTTGATGCATGATGAGCATCTATGTGACGTCTACGGACGATCTATGTTTAAAAGGGAAAGTTTATGATTATAAAGGTCTCCATGGAAATTCATGGATGAGATATATTTTAGAACGGAATTTTATGCATGAAAAGAGCTAGATGGAGAATTATAGCTTTATTGTAAAGTTATTGAAATGTTTTACTTTAAACTCTTTGAATATCATATTTCAAATGTTTTCTATTGGATGGACCCTTTTAGATCACTGTTAGCTAGCCGCAGGTAGTGCTAGTCCTGGTGCACCATGATCATGTTAAGGTTTCGGCCTAGGATATTGTGACGGGCATATGACTGCCTAAGACACAGGGATTTAGGGTAGACTTATGTCTATGCCTACAGTGATTGCCATACCCATTGCTATGTACTTGAGAAATTTAGGGTAGACTTATGTCTATGCCTAGAGTGATTGCCATACCTATTGCTATGTGCTTGGAGAAATTTAGGGTGGACTTATGTCTACGCCTATAGTGATTACCCCTCCCTTGCTATGTGCTTGGGGAAGATGATGATCTGTCAGGAAAGAACTCCAATAAACTACTGCATTTTTCTTAAAGATTAAATATTTCTAAACAATCGCATTCATCATTGTTATTGCATAAATAACTTCATTTATTACTTACCATGCATAATTGATTTGCTCTACTGTTACTGATTTAATCCTGTTTTATCTTTTGAACATACATTTGAACTGTTTAGTTTTTCTTTCAATAAATTATGGTTAAATGCTTAATGTTTCTATTATTAGCTTTACACTTTGATTTCAATTATTAAACTTATTGCGAAACATTCGTGCTTGGTTTGACCTGTTTCTGTTATAATGTGATTTATCCATTCACTGAGATGTGGTAATCTCACCCCTCTTCTGTTTCCTCCCCACAGAGAGTCAGAGAAACTTTGATCCAGCTACCGCTCCGTAGAAGGCTGAATATAGCATTGGTGAGCCCCAGTTTAGACAAGGCTCCGTTGTACTGGTTGTATAGTTTAGTTTATGTCTAGTGTATTTCCATGAACTTACAGGCAGGATTCTCGCTTCTTGTGTACTTTGATGTGTTGTTTGGAAAATAATTTTATGTTTTACAACTATGTATTATGAGGCCTTGGGTCAAGTTGAATCACATGAATATTATGAGACCATGGGCCAAGTTGAATCACAGATGTTGGATTCATGATATATATATATATATATATATATATATATATATATATATATATATATATATATATATATATATATATACATATAAACAGTATTTTCTGATATTAGATGTGGCATATGTGGTCATTTATATTTATTATGTATTCTGGATTGTGTGCTGGATGTCTGTGCATGCTATGTGTTAGGCTTGCGGCTAGGGGAAAACCCTTATGCCGTGCCGGTCATGTGTTCCATCATTTGGGGCCGTGACATTTATGGTCGAGTTGGCTAAAATTCCGGTGAATGTGTAACCATCCACACCCGTATTCTTAGAACTGGTCAATATGGATGAATAAAATATAGATATATATATATTTGATTTGTGTACGAATATTGTTAATTAATGATGTGTAAATCTTAATTATACTTGATTAAATTAATTGAATATTATTATGAGTTAAATAAAGGTAATTACTTCGTGAGACTTTAAAAATTTATATATATGTATATATGTAAAAAAAATAGAGTTATTACACATCTAGTTTCCAACAAAAGACAATATTGCTCCTAATAATCAGAAATGTAGAAAACCAGAAGTAGCAACAAAAAGTACATAACAGTAGTATGCTCAAAATTTTATAATCGTCTGCAGCGTCTTGCAACATCTGTGAAAATAATGGCAACAGGTATTCTTAGAGAACATTTACTTTTGTTGGCAAGTAGTATGCGTTGTAGTGGGAATTTGATTAGCTTTAATAAGTGTGGCTACAAAGTATTGGCTCGACATTTAAAAACTCAAGTACTATTCACATTGTCAACACTATAGTACATTTTATAGTCAAAGATTATGAGAAAAACAATAAAAGAAGAGAGTTAGAATATGATTAGTCTAAATAAGTTTGGTAGGTATAGAGAGTATACGAAAATATTCAATTTTAAAAGAAATTTTTAATGACGAATTTTTAAATCATTGTGAAAAAATCCCTACTGATTGTCCTTCTTCTTGTAATGTACTAAGTGGACAGAAATTTGACCCTTGTCCATCGAAATTTTTAAAATAAAATACAATTCCAATACAAAGTGAATGGAACTTGCTCTTTGTCTAAACTAATATTTAAACTTACAGAACTTTTGTGTAAACAGAATTTTTTAGAGATTAATTAAAACAATTTATAAACATTAACTTAATAATTCAAAATTTTAAATTGAAATTGTTCTTAAGAACGGATCAACTATGGGTGCATTGAGCAATGGCTTGTTGAGGATGATAAAAGCTAAAGATTATGATAGCTTTGGGAGTGTTCTACACTTCAGATGCATTGGCTTAATAATTTTCATTCTCACTCAATCAAGACAAATACTATACAGCATAAAGTTGACCCTACTTTGTATAATTAGGTCGTATAATAGTGTCTTCAATAATAACGAATGAAATTTACAATAATTACATTCTTAATGGACAGAACAAGAAAAAAGAGAGCCCTTCATCTTCCATCTAAGTCTGTTGTGCACTACGAAAAGATACTACTTTAAAATTAATGGATTTTTTTCAAATGACTTGTCGTTGTCTTGGAATCATTACTCTCTAGTAAGATGATCGTTTGAATCAAATTGAAGTCCAAGAAGATCATCAATTTAGATGGAAATTAAACATATTAACCATATGCATAGAATTTTGAACTTGTTTCCCAGCAAGTCCTCATGCTTCTAGTAACTCTCATTTTTATGTGTAGATAATAAGGCAAATTATATTTAGTTTGCCTCGAAATAATTTGTTTCTTGTCACTTAATATGTTCAATACGGTTCATTACCGCTTATATACTTGGAATATATTTTATTTAGATTTTAAAAGAAATAACCACATAAACATTAAAAAGATTAACTATTCTATGGTTGAAAACATGATTTTAAAAATAGAACTGAACCGATTAATTCAAATGAAAAAAATGATAAATCGACTGGTCATCAATTCAATCGTATAACCACTTTGCTTTTTGTTATACTATATGCAATATTTTGTTTATATATATTTTTAAATCAAAACAATTGTTATCAATACAAAGTACAATAATATTAATATCTATTACCAAAAATAAAATATATTAATATAATATAAAATAAAAGTTTATAACTATTAATTTATATCACACTAACTTTAATGTAATATTGTGTGCATAACATTTCAAATCATATTTTGTTCAATCATAATAAATAAGTAAATAATTAAAAAAATAAATCTTCACTAATAGATAACAAATTATTTAAAATTTTATACTTATATAGCAATAATTATATGTAAAATTTTTAACTAAATTTATATCATGAAATATTAATATTTTATTTTAATATTATCTTATAATATAAGTATTAATTATAAAATATTATGTCTATTTACATATTTTGACATTTATTTAATAAAATATATACTAAAAAAGTGGATAGACCACGATTCAACTTTAATTCAACTAATGAATCTGAATCACCCTGTATTTCGATGCAATGATCCATTCAATTTTTAAAACATTGGTTAGAAGTTTGATTTAATTGTATCTTGAAAAGTTTCAACATTATAAAATAAAAATTATCAACTCAATCACATCAATAACTTTAAAACACTCAAATTGTTCATGATATTAGTGAATTAGACTTTTAACTGGAATTGTTCATTGCTTTAACCTTTGCATATATATTTGTTTGTTGAAATAAGACAAAAAATATCACATAGTAATTAAGTAATGTTTAAAAAAATAATTAGGAAAAAAAAGTTGAATGACACGTTTTAAAATACAAAGAGAATAAATTGTAAATTTGTAATTTAATCTTTAGATAATATCACCACATTCATAAACAATAGAATTTTGCAGTATCCTCTCAATTACTCAACTTAAGGGATTGGTGAATAGTCATGGTCATTTGTAATTATGGATGTTTATTGGTTTGGTTCACCCAACCAAATCTATTTCATGCTTATAACAAAAAATAGATTTGCTTGATTTGAGTTTGCCCGTGAAATTGAACAAAACTGAACCCTTTAAGAAGTCAATTTAGTTTGATTCGGTTTATTAATTTTTTTTCCCTAACTTTCTTGCCTTGGTGACTACTGGCCTCTATAGTTTGTTGGTCGAACACGACGATAGCTTCTACTACGTGTCTAGACGCCTCATGGGGCATTAGAACTTTATCGATAATCGTGTTTTAACGAATTTAGACTACAGGTCAATTTTAGGAAGTAGTTAGAGCATTTTCAGCGAGAGTTCTTAACTCTTATTGAGAATTGTTTATAGTGAGCCATAGTTATCTTGACATGAAGTGACATGAAGATGAGAGTTTAATCTAATCACTTTTATTTTTATAAACAACAATATTTAAATATAAAAAATATTTTTTATTATATATTTTATTATTTATAATTAATATTATTAAAAATAAATTTATATTATTTTAATAATTTTATTTATGTATTTATTATTTTAAAAATTATATTAAAAAATGTATTTTATTTAAAATTTTATATTAAAATATTATTATTAAAATAATAAATATAAATAAAATAAAATAAAATAAAATAAAGGCACTGCGCGAAAGCTCTGACTAATTAAAGAGTGTTAGGCTATCTATAGTGGCACAAAAGTAAGGTAAAATTTTAAGTATCGTTGTTTTTATAAGTAACGGTGTTTAAATTAAAATAATAAATTTTTATTATATATTTTATTATTTTTAATTAATATTATTAAAAATAAATTTATATTATTTTAAAAATTTTATTTATATATTTATTATTTTAAAATTTATATTAAAAATTTTATTTTACTTAAAATTTTATATTAAAATATTATTATTAAAAATAATATTTAAATTTTTTTTATGTATTTAGTATTTTAAAATTAAAATATAAATTAATTATATTTTAAATTTAAATATAAATAAAATATAAAGATGTAAGATATTTTGTGAAATCTATTTAATAAATTTTTAAAAGTTACATTATTGAAATACAAAATTGCTTAAAATATTATAAGATTACTTAAAAAATACTAATAATTATATGACACTTATCAAACTCACTTAAACAACTTTGATAGATATTACTATTGGGAATGCTCTTAGTAATGGCGTATGAATTTTCTGTTGTGTACAATAAATTTTTTTTTTTAAGTTAAAGCTGCATTTTGTTGTGCACAGCACAATGCTGTGCATGGCAGAGGATCTTCATCCCCAATAAACATTCTGAAACTTAGCCTCGTGTATTGTTTGTTAGCAAATAGAATAAAAAAAAGTTGAAATATGTCATTTCGTCTTGGAAAGTACACTTTCAATTTTATTATTCATGTTGCGTGGCTCATGGTTAGCCTACTGAAAACTGATCGATCAACAAAGATGTAGTCGTGACTACACTTGCGGGTGGAGTTTTGAGAATTTGAAATATTAAATATTATATAATATATATATATATATATATATATATATATATATATATATATATATATATATATATATATATATATATATATATATATATATAATATTAATTAATTAATTTGATTTGATTTTTTTTTTCAAAAAAAATTTATACTGTTTTCTTTAATTAAAAAAATTAAAAATTGAATTGAATTAATTACTTTTTTCTAATAAAAAATAATATGAATCATTTTTTTATCAACTTTTTTTTCAATTTTATTTTAATTTAGTCAATTTTATTTGAATTGATTTTGTACCTTCTTATTTGTAACTTCATAATAATATTAATTCTACTTGTTGTACTGTCCTAAAACAGCTTGTTTATTCCCAAGTTGTTATATTTTTTTGGTCTATTTGGTAGACATGATAAGAAAAATAGGAGATGATAACATATCCTATCTTATTTTTATTTTATGTTTGGTGTGCCAATAGAATAAGATAGTGTTATCAAGTTTCCTATCATATTCTCTCTCTCAATTGTAATTTTTATCCCGTGAGATTATTTTTTTTATGAACTGAATAGGAAAATTTACTCACTCTCACCTCTAAGACATCTTTCTTCTCCCTCAACCTCGATAAACCCCATATCTTCCTCCTCCCTTACCCTCGGTACACCCCTTATTGTCTCTTCACCCTCACCCATCATTCTTCACCATTGCGACCCTCACCCATTACCCTCACACATCGTTCCTCTTTCCTCACCCTTGTGACTGTCGACCCACTCTCTCCTTCAACAGTCGAGGTAAGCTTCGATTTCTCCGACACTGTATATTTTCACTGATTGCTATTCCTAAATGTTATTTGTTCATTGCTCTTTCTTTGCTTATACAAGAATTCTCCTTTTTTCTGCATGTATGTCTTGATTTTGATGGATGATGATTCTTCTCTTCTTTTGTATTTTGATGGATGATGAGTGTGGTGTGATGAATGTATTGGCTTGTATTTTTACAGCCACTTGACTTGATATGCTGCTTTTTTTGGGCCGTGATTCGTATGAATATTGTTAGCTAAAGACACTAAGTTATACTAGTTTTGTACTTTTAGTTGAATGATATGTGTCAATTGTGGTGGTGGTGGGGATGGGACATTGCCATTTGGAGATATCAATCACCCAAATTTGTGTGCACATAAAAATAAGTCATCCCACATTTTCATTTCATGCTTACTGTGTTTTCCAATAATATATGTTGAGTGTTGTTTTAGGATTGTTTTCATGTCAAATTTGCTAGTTATGTGATGCTGTGACTGTTTCATGGTTACATAATTGTGGTGTTATGCACTGTTGACTTAAAAGGCTGTAATAGTGTGAGGAGTTTCTTTGTACACATGTATCGATCTATAATATTTGTAATTTATAATTTCAATAAATACTTCAAGTATAATTTTATATTATTTGTTTATTAAATTTGACACATGTATTATTTGTATTTGATTTATGTTTTTGTTTTTATATATTGAATAAAAGATTTGTGATTTATATTTTAGTAATGAAATAAGAATGGAATCTAAGAGCAGCATATAACAAACTAACAAGAAAAAGATAAATCATATATTGATATCTCCATTGTTTATATTGTTTTATTTTTTATATATTATATTTTAATTTATGGATATTGTTTAGTTAATTATTAAGAGAAAGATCAATATCATGTGCCTACAAAAAAATTAAGTGGATAAAAGAAGAGGCAAATGAATTAGATTTTTCGAGTTTTAAGTTTTGATACACTAACAAGACAAGAATTAACAATGATGTATGCATAATAGTCGATAAAGAGTGGAAGAACAATATAGTAGATGTAAAAAGATTAAGAGATAGAATTATAGTTTTAAAACTTATAGTAGAGCGGGACACTTTTAATGTGATTAGTGTATATGTACCACAAGTTGAATTAGAGAAGCATCATTAGATAATTTTCTAGGAGGATCTAAAAGGTTTGGTTCAATGAATACCCATGGGAGAAATTTTTTTTCTAGGAGGAGATTTAAATGGACATGTAGGGAGAGAGTGAATCTAAATGATACGAGAGTATACATGAAAGTTTTGGGTTAGGGGAAGCAAATGAAGAATGTAAAACTATTTTGAATTTTTTTTTTTTACTTTTAATTTTACTATAGCAAACACTTGCTTTAGAAAATAGGTAGAACATCTTATCACGTACAAGAGTAGAGGAGCAAATTCTCAAATATATTTCTTCTTGGTATAAAAATTAGACATAAAGTTTTGCACAAATTACAAAGTCATACATTGAGAAAATTTGGCTACCCAATACAGAGTGTTAGTTTTGAACGTACATGTTAGAAGAAGAGTTTAAAGAAAGAGAAAGAAAACGATCATGAGAATTAGATGGCGACATTTGAAAAATAAACAATAAAAGAGCTTTGAAAGATGGGTGGAGGAAGAGAGTTTTAGGAGGTTCAAAGAAATACTAATGATATGTAGGACAAGGTAGCCAAAAGAATTAAGAAAATAGCAAAAGAAATTTTTGGAGAATCAAAATACGTTGGAACAAAGGATAAAAAATTTTGGAAGTGGGATATAGAGGTGCAAAATAAGATTAATGTTAAAAAAGAGTGTTATAAAACGTAACACTTATGTAAAAATAATAAAAATTGAAAAAAATATAAATTTACTAAGAAATATGTTAAGAAGGTTGTGAGTGAAGCGATATCTAAAACTTTTGAAATGTTATATCAATATTTAGGAATTAAGGATGGGCAAAGAAAATTTTTCAAGCTTGTAAAGAGTAGGAAAAGAAAAACAAGAGACTTCAACTAAGTGAAATGTATTAAAGATGAAGAGGGTAATATCTTGGTAAAAGAGCAAAATATCTAAAAAAGATGAAAGAGTTACTTTCAAAGACTTTTTAATGAAGGACAAGTGTTGGTCTGTTATTTTGATCTATTAAATATTACAGAAGAGGATTGCAATTATATTTTTTATCATAGAATTCAGGAGTTTGAAGTTAAGATGACTTTGAAGAGAATGAAAAATAACAAAGTAATAGGACCTGATAATATACCTATTGAGGTGTGAAAATGTATAAGTTGATTTACTAAATTGTTTAATGTGATAATGAGATAAAAAAATGACAGATGAATGGAGAAAACATATTTTAATCCATATCTATAAAAATAAGGGAGATATACAAAACCATGCCAACTATAAATGGATTAAACTCATGAGTCATACTATAAAATTATAGGAGAAGTTCAATGAGCATAGATTAAAACAAGAGATTCAAATTACAGAAAATCAATTTGATTTCATATTAGGAAGGTTAATTATAGAAGTAATTTATTTATTGCAGAGATTGATGAAAAGATATATATATAAAAAATCTACATATGATTTTTATTGATTTGAAATAGATATATGATAGAGTGTCGAGAGATGTTTTATGAAAGATTTTAGAGAAAAAAAGAGTACGTATTGCGTATATTTGAGCAATCCAAAATACGTATAATAGGATCATAATTTTCGTGAGAACATAAAATAAAAACACAAATGATTTTTTTACAACTATAAAGCTACATCAAAGATCATTTCTTAACCCTTTTTTTAACTTAATTTTAGACGCAATTACTGAATATATACAAAATTTGGGATCTCGATGTATGATTTTTGCAGATGATATAACTTTAATTAGTGAATAAAAAAAAAGTTAGAATCATAGAGACAAATTTTAAAAATACATAATTTTCATATAAGTAGAAATAAAACAGAATATATGAAATATAATTTTAATAAAAAGCAAATAAATACGAATTTGAAAGTAAAATTTGATAAACATATTTTAAAACAAGTCGTAAGTTTTAAATATTTTAAGTTTATTATACAAAATGACAGCGAAATTAAAAAGAACGTAAACCATAAGATTCAAGTGGATTATATGAGATAGAGGAAAGTTTCGGATGTCATTTGTGATAGAAAAATGTCGCTTAAAATTAAAAGATTTTTTTTTCATATAGTTATAAAACCTGTTATATTGTATAATGCTAAATATTGAGTGGTTAAAAGACAATTGAATATAAATTCAATATCGCAAGTATGAGAATGTTACGCTGGATGTGTGGATACACTAGAAAAGAGATGATTAGAAATAAGTGCATAAAAAAAAAGTTGGAGTAGCACCTATTATAAAAAAAATAGTAAAATCTCACTTAAAGTGATTTGATCATATGTGAACAAGACTTATAAAAATCCTACTAAGAAGAGTAGATCATATGGAGAGCAATACGATAGTTAAAAGTAGAAAAAAATAAAAAAAAATAATTACTGAAACTATTAAAAAAAATTTAATAATTAACAATTTATTTATTAATCTTATTTATAATACACTACTGTGACAGCGTTTGATCCATATAACTGATCATACTTAATGAAAAGAATTAATTATTGTTGTTGTTATTATATTTTGTTAATTATATATTTTTTATAATTTAAAATTTATACTAATATATAAAATAATCAAAAAATTATATTAAAATTAATTTTAAATAATATATATATCCTACCATTATCTGTAAATTAGAATAGAATAACATAATACTATCTAAAAAATTATCTAATGCACATCACAAATACTGAATAAGATAAAAATTTATCAAATTCATATTCTATCGTATTTTTATCTAATCTACTATTCTATCTATCCTTATTCAAGAGTCCTTTAAATTTTGAATACTCTTTTTAATGTTACAGGTACAGAACATAAGGACTTAGCGAACGGCTCTTCCTAATATGATTTTCTTTTGATAAATTACTCCTGTAATAACAATTTAACCCTCCAAATATTATAATAAAGTAGTGTTTAGTATATGAGTATTTTAATATTTCATGTATCTAAAAATTTATATATAAAAAATTTGAACATAAAATAAATAAATAATAATAATTTTTATATTATTTAAATTATATATATTTTAAATTTTTAATATTTACTATAATCAAGTGTCTTAAAAATTGATTTCTAAGTATTTAAGAAACTAAAATCCTCTTGTATCAAACATTCTCTTAAAGTAAAATATTTTGAACTTTCTTAAATTTTAGATTAAACACTTGCCTCTTCTACTTTTGAAATCTCTTATATTTTTAAAATATATTACTATTTAGTTATTTTTAAAGGAATGTATAATAATCATTAATTAAGACATCAACAATAAAATAAAATGTTAAATTTGATATATATATATATATATATATATGAACCTCTAATGTCTATATTAACAATTATATTAAGTATCATTTTAAAAAAGGATTAAATAATAATATAATTTTAAAAATAGGACGCAACTGTATTTAATATAAAATTCAAAGGAGTAAAAGTATTTTACTCTATAACTTTTTTTCTCATATTCAAAATTTTAACAAAAAAGTCTAAGAGTACCTTCTCTCTGGCCACTCGATGCTTCTCCAAAACCAGAAGGAAGTTCTGAAAGTCTCTACTCGAACAAAACTGATGAAACGGTTTGTAGGAGAAGATTTTTGTTTTCCTTGTTGGAAATGAGTTTCCATGTTTGGCTGGTACTCTACATCTTCTTCTCCCTCCCACCGGAAGTGACCTTTTGAGAAAATCCAATTTCTTCAAAAGCTTGTCAGGAAGCAGCAACTCAAAAGCATGACAATAAATATTGATTTCGAGAGCGAGTATCCAGGTTTAACCTAACATACGAGGAACTCAATTCCAGTTCATTTCCAAGAGAATGAGCCATCAGTTTCTAAATAAAATTTCAAATGAATACTAACATGAAAAAAGAAGCTCAGATATTTAACTCCAAAATGACACAAACTAACAAATGAAATGAAAGATCAAGACTTCTGTCAGTACCTTACTCATGAAATTCATCAATACAATAATTGCTTGCATATAGATAAATCATCAATCCTGAAAACATCTACTTTTGGGGATGGTGACATGACCAAGGTGACTAAAGACGCTAAAAACATGCCTAATCTATTATTATACAGTGCAGGGCATGGTAGAGGAACTTTTGAGGAAGATAGGGGATGTTAAGCTTAGGCACATTACAATGTAGGCATTGGATGAATGGACTTTGGCAAATAATGGATGGATTATTATTAGATGCACCGGTGGAGTTAAAATTTCCATTTGAAACAACAATGAGGGCATTAAATTAAGGCACATTAGTGAGTTTTCTATCAACCATGTTTCCTATAGACATCAAGTCAGATGGCCATAGGGGGTGGTCCTACTGGCTTTGAGTGACCAGAGATTAAAAAAAGAAAAAAGAGAACATAAAAACTGGGCAATCTCGGCGGAAGAAAGTAAAAATGGGAGTAAGGTATAAAGAAAGGAGCCAAGATAACAAGAAATACACATCAAAGAATCAGTTGCCACCCCGTCCCAGCCAAGAGAGTCAATGCTTCTAACCTCTATCTTCTGCTCTAATAGACCATGCTAAGCAAACCCATACACAGCAGAACTGACCGAGTCAAGTGAATTTTTTTGTCTTCTTGTCTCACTTAGTTTCAGATATACTTAATTGCATACCCATTGGCCAGTAGTGTGTCTAAGTCAGGGTTACAAGGTAATTTTTACCAAACATGGAAGATGCAGCTGAAGTGACCGCATCACACATAACCCTCTTTACCCATTGTTGCGGACACCATCGCAACAGGGACTCTTGGAGACATGGAGCGTAGAGCCGCACATTGCATCATTGAAATGTGGTGTCCATAAGTCTATAATCTAAAAGAAAAATAAAAGACAGGTGAAACTACAAAGAGATAGATAGAGAGATAAGAAACTTATTTATTTTATGGATAGAGAAAAAAAAAATTTAACTCACTTAGAACGTAACCTATATAGACTCCCACAACTATCTAATCCAAATGGATCAAGCCTACAATATGACGGTCATATTTAAGTTTCTTTTTTGTTATAATACTTGCTAATTTATTTTTTCAAAATAAAAAATTATTTGAACAAGTAAATAAAAACAGTTAAGAAAAAAGAGAGAGAAGAAAACAGAGGAAAACATTATTTCATTGCTTTAAGATAAATCATAGAAGAGAGAGAGAAAACAGAAGAATTAGAGACCAGAAAAACCAAGAAAATAAAAAGAAGAAAATAGAAAGACATAGAACAGAAATAAGAGGAGGAAAAAGCAAAAGAGAAAAATAGAGAGAGGGAGAGAGATCCTGAACCTGGTGAAAGGGGGAAGGCAGCGAACTGAGGGTCTGCGAATTTGGTCCAGGTATGTTTGACAGTTTCAGAATGGAGGAGATAGAGGGCACCACAGTGTGCAATCCGAGCGGTGCTTGCTCTGGTTTTGCCAGAAAGGCAGTGTATCAACCCCGCATCATGTAACCTGCTCTATATCAGGCTGCCTGATGTGCAAGCCTCAAAACCCCACCACGCCACAACCTTATGAGGTTGTATCAGCAGCTTTTGATGACACAGGTCTTATACATTCCTAATTTTTTACTTGATCCAGAAAGCCAAAGCCTTGTCTGGCATTCACTTAATTCATATTATAAAAAATTATGAAGCATGGACACTTCAAAAACAGAGCTGTACCTGTGTCCAAAATTTATCAACACTCATATCATGTATAATGTAGCACTTCAGATTTTATTCGTGTCCTGTATGTCTGTGCCCCATGTCCATGCTTCTTAGATCAAAAAATTTATTAGATCGTTGTTATCATAGTACCAAATCAATTTGCCTCTGCAATCAGCCTCATGAATAACTCAAAGAATTTTAAAAAATGCAGCACCACAGAATACTAACACCAGACACCAGTACTCCAACAACACATAGCTTGTTATGGCTTTTATTACTTTCTCGTAGAGAGAAATATTTTTGCAGAATGTACATTCCATTAAATATTGAAGAAGACTAAATACTTTAAAAGAAAAAAAATTGAACTATCCATTGACTTGAATTCACAGCGATAACACAAACAAAAAGTTTCACATAACTCGAGTTCAAGTTACAAGATTGACATCAAAGAATGCTACAAACATAACCAAAAACATACACCCTCTTGAAAACAAACAACGAAAAAGTACAACCCATCAACTACTGTCTATGTGATCACAAATCAATTGCATATATAAACCCCACTTTCAAATCTGTGACTAACCTCATAAAAATCCGTCTTACCCTCTGAAGCAGGTCTTAGACAAAGACCAGACAATGACTGAATTCCTTGAACAGAAAATTTCACGTAGGCAACCACCTCAATTTCTTCATCTTCTTCACTTGAATCTACTGGCATCCTAACTCTCAACCGACCAGGAGAGCCCTTGAGTGGAATCTCTGGCACTTGCCATTTAATTTCTCTTTCAGACCTATTTAACACAGCTTTTGGTGAAACCTTCAACAATGTTGGGTCAACTGGTAGATTCAGAATGAATGTAACATCATTCAAGGGAGCTGGCAAATCAGGGTTTGAAGCATATTGTATCATCACAGAAAGCAAACTTCCAGTATGGCGTTTCAAAAGCCGAACCCTCAAAGGCAATGGCGTCAACCGGGGTAGCAAACTGTACTTTATTATTGGAATTGGCTCATCTGAGGCTGCAGTCCTCACATGAAACATCCCGTTACCAAGGGTACTCACACGAGAGCTCTGTATAACAAATCTTTTGACTGCACTTGTTCCCTCAACTCGGAATGAGAATTCAGTTTCCTTATCACCAGACGTTTTAGTGGGCAAAGTTCTAAGGTAAACAACACCCATTAATCCCACCCTTGCAAGTAATGATTCTCTGAACTCTGCACTAATCTCTTCCGATATATACATCTCAGGACCCTTCATTTCTGTTTTCTTCGCCACTAAGTTCTCAAGAGGAGTGCCTGCTCCACCTTCTGCTG
Organism: Gleditsia sinensis; assembly: GCA_037074535.1. Taxonomy (NCBI): domain Eukaryota; kingdom Viridiplantae; phylum Streptophyta; class Magnoliopsida; order Fabales; family Fabaceae; genus Gleditsia; species Gleditsia sinensis. The sequence goes on along the minus strand of CM073464.1, from coordinate 12,735,278 downwards.
CAGGTGCTTTAACTGCCACATCTGGCCCAGTCTGTAACAATTCAAGTCCACCAAGCCCTTGCGATTTTGGAGCCTTCTTTGTACCTACGAACTCCGACGGATCAAGTCCACCACCCCAAGCGTCACTGAAGGCTTCAAAAGCTTCTCCTAGAGTTGCCTGTTCATTACCAAATTCAACTCCACCGTAGTTTCCTTCAAATCCCTCGACATTAATATGGGTGGATTGGGTCGCCTCTGGAGGTGGCAATGTCGTGACCTCAAGCCCCGCTAACGCCGTTGTCAAATCAGTAGCAGAAGGGTCCTTAGTCTTCTTAAACCCACCCACCAGTTCTTGGGGTTTATTGATCGCATCACTTGCTGCAAATGGGTCTTTTTCCGTCGAGGATTCTTCTTGCTTCGTCTGCAGCTCATCCTGTTGCTCACCCACAGCCTGTGCCACAGGAGCAAGGCTAACTGCAACTTCGTCTCCAGCTTCAAGTGTCTCAGGCGGCATCTCAAACCGAGCATTCGAGAACGCATCAATGCCCGCTTGGTGCTCGACCGAATGCACTTCAACAACAGTCCACGTATCAGCACCGCGGATCTTGTTCTCAGAGTCAAGCCCCGAATGAACCATCTTGGCTATGCTTTCGCCGTGCATTGTCGCCAGCATTGCAGCAAGGCGAATGTTACTGACACCTCTAAGAACAATATCCAAGGCCATGTAAATCTCGGCGTATTTCCGGCTAAGTTTCTCGGGAGTAACATCCACGCCGCGGCAAGCAGTAACGATGACACTAACAGCCTGATTCACAATATTTATACAGTCAAAAACGTTTACCGAATTGTCGTGATCGGCGACGGTGATGCCAAGCACATAAATTCCATTCACTAACCGATACACAACACGGTAGCGGCTTTCGACGCCAACAATAACTTGGCCACTGGAGGCAGCGAGTGGATCGTCGCCGATAGACTCGGCGGCGTAGGCATCATCGCCAGAGGGTTGGGAATTCTTGTTGGAAGCCAAGGCGCGACGGGTTTGGCGGAAGGCGGAGAGGGCACCGAGAGCACGAGCGGGTGGGAACCACTCGCGTGTCTGGAGCAGGATATCTGATCCGTTGGCTGGTTGTAAGGAAAGGGCTAAGCAAGACATGGCCGGCGAGAAGATTCCGATCTGCTAGGGCGAGGGATCCAACTTGATATGGATCAATGCGGAAATATGGTTATTTTGACCATCTAAAAATAAAAAAAGATCTGGATTTAGAACTCAGGATAAGAGAAATTTGAGATATTTTTAAAAGAAAATGAGAACCCAGAGCAGCAACTTCTTTGATTGGATTATTGTAGCAGAGAGAAGAGACCAGATTTCGGTGGAGGACTGTGTGAGACCGGTGGAGAAACCTGCCATTAGTTGCTTCTTTTCTTTTCCTCATTCTTTCTTGGGCCTTGGGCCAACCAAAGATTCGGCCCATGATTAAATTAATTATCCCAAAAAGTAACAGTGAGATTAGAGAGGATATATTCCTAAACCCTTATTTTTCATCTAACATTCTAACTTTTAAACTCTTTCAAATTAAGATGGTTTATAATTATTTGATTTATTTTGAAAATATTTTACTAATTTATATTGATATATTTTTTTAATTATAATTTTTCTTTAAATTTAAAAATTATTGTAATATTCTTCTTTAATTTTATATATTTCATTATAACTAACACAGTTCTTTTTAATTAGTATAAATTTATACAATAGTCCATCCAACAAAACCAACATTTCCCCCACCCTTTTATACCCGTTCTCTAAATTATATTCCCCATTGCAAGCTCATCCCCTTTCCCATTGTTCATGGCTGCCATTCTTCCCACTTTCCCTCTCCCATTCTTCATGGCTTCGATGCTAGATCCCAAGTTCCAGTACTGGAGGGAGAAACTATGATCTATAACAACTTGAACAGTGATGCTTTGGTCGCTTTAGCTAACCAAGCACCCTTCCTTTTTTTGAGTGAAAGAAGAAAACTCCAGAATATCCTTCATTCATTCGTCAACATAAAACCATACATATTCCCATATGTAGATTCTGCATAGGTAGCAAAGCAGTCAAAATAGGTGAGGTCCATTCAACTTTAAAAAAGAAATAAAGTCATTATGAAATAACATAAGCGGGTTAAGCAAAAACTTGCAGATTTGACCTGTTAATTAGAAGCCATGAGAAACCCCCCTTCGTCAACACTATGCAAGTTTTCTTCTATTTTTTTTTTCTGTTTTTATTTTCTTATATTCTCTTTCTTTAAAAAAAAAAATTTTTTTTTGAATTTTTTTTTTTTACTTTCTTAATTTTTTTTTCATCTTTCACTAAAATAAGTTTTAGAGTTATACATTATTTTCATCTATATTTATAGCATTGAATTTAGATATACAACTTTAAATTTAAATTTAAATAGAAAAAATTAGATTTATAATGTTTAGAATTATTTTAAAATTTTTTTAAAAGAATTAATATTCACATAAAATTGAAAAATGTACGTATTGTCTATATATATATATATATATATATATATATATATATATATATATATATATATATATATATAATGTTATATTATTCGTTAATTTAAAATATTAAAATATAATATTTGATATTTTGTTTTTTTATTTTTTAATTATAATATTTTTTTTAATTTTTAAAAATTACATGACTTGATTATCTTAATTTTATTTTTCATGTATTGGCTTTGATACTTGATATATTTCTCATTATGTTAAATAGTTGTATTCTATTTGTTCCAAAAAAAAAAAATAACATCTTATTTTTAAAACTTGATATATTTTTCATTATGTTCAATAGTTATATTTTATTTGTCTAAAAAAAATAACATCTTATTTTTAAAAAAGACTTTTTGATTTAGTCCTATTTAACCCTAGGGTTAACTAGGGGGTGGTTTTGGCCTTAAAAGTTGAACAATTTCTTATTTGTAAAAAATTATAATTTAAATAAAAAAAATAATTTAAAAAATAATAAATTAATTTATTTTAAAAAATATAGTGTGCTTTTCTTTATCCTTATATTAATTTTTTTTTTGGAAAATTTTTAAATAATTTTTTTATAAGAAACTAAAAAAATTCTGAAAATAATTTAATTCAACTCTTACGACAATTTTTAAATTTAAAACTAGTTTTGAGGATTAGAGTCAATCTTTAAGATCAAATCTTTAAAATTAATTAATAGGATCAAGTTGGCTCACTAAATTGAGATCTCATTTTATAATTTTTTTTATTTGACCTTATTTAGTCCCAAAATTAAATAAAGAAAAGCCAGCCAGTTAACAACTCAGGTATGAAAATAATGGAAAATAACATAAATGAAAAACAATTATTCAAGCCGGACATAACTAAATGTGACGTAAACAAAGCTACTTAGCCGATCAATTCTAACCACTTTGCCCCATGACATAGTCATGTGTCCATCCAGGCTTATTCTTCACTCTCTTCTTGACTCCTTTGTTAGCAACCATATCTTCCTCTTACTCCTCCAAATTCGCATCTTCATTTCCTTCTTCCATTAATTTCTTTGTAAATTTTGTATAAATAAACCCGCATTCGGAAACAAACTTGTCCTTAAAGTTTATGTAAGGAAAGGCCTCTTCCAAATCATGCCAAAACTCCCCAGTTGCTTTACTCCCATCGTCTCCCTCCCATTCCACCAACACCCGGTATTGCAAGCCAGTTGAAGTTGGAACATAATCATACTCTGTGAGAGCAACTGGAATGTGGTTGTACAGTGGTAAATTGTCTAGTGAGTAGCATTAACTTGTGAGGTGCCCCCCCGAGAAAAAAACATGAAAGACATGATGGATTTTTTATTCTAAGGGCAATTGCAATTTGTAAGCCACATATCTTATCTTAGCCACAATTTTAAAAGGCCCATAAAATCTTTTAGCTAACTTAAAGTTCAACCTTTTCGCTGTAGAATTTTGTTTATAATTTTGCAGCTTAACTAACACATAATATCCCACCTAAAACACCTTTTCCCTCCTGTTTTGGTCAGCCATTCTCTTCATTCTATTCTAAAGCCTCTTGCAAATTTGGTTTGAGTTGTTGCTGTATTGTTTCTTAGTACTGTAACTTTTGATCCAAACTGTCTATAACACCACTCCCAGTGACATAGCCTGGTATAGAACTTGGGTTGGCTCCATACAATACCTGGGAGGGTCTCATGTTGATTGCAGAATAAGAGGAGGTATTATTCCATAATTCAGCCCATGCCAAATAACTATGCCACTCTATAGGTTGGTAAAACACAAGGGCTCTTAAATATTGCTTGAAACACCTATTTAAAACCTTCGATTTCCCATCGGTTTGAGGGCGATAGAAAGTGCTAAAGTAAAGAGTAGTCCCACTATATTTCATCAAACTCTTCTCAAATTTATTTAGGAACAAAAGAATCTTTTTGAAATACAATTGTTAGTGGTGGATCCCTTCAACATAGAAGACTCACCACCATTGACTTGATAATTCTCCATGAAATGAAAGAAATTAAGGCAACTGCAGGAGCAGCAAAAAGAACAAGAGAGAGCGTGTTAGGCATTGAATAATTGTCAACAATTGCGGAAGTAGGCGCAGCAGGCGCAATTTATGAGAATTTCATTTACACTTCTCTTGCCAAAATGTTAAGTGCATCCTTGCCTATAAATAGGCAAGAGATGGAAGGGAGAAACACACATTAGAAGAAACAGAGGCAATAAACTTGAGAAGTCAGATAAGTTCTTTGAAGAGAAAAATAAGGGAGAGTTTGGTGTGATATTTGAAAAATAATTCTTAAATAGTGAGTGACAAAATAGTGAGAAAATACTTTTGAGAGTATTGTGGAAAACATTTTGTGTGCCACTATTTTGATTAAATTTCAATTGTAGCCTCTAGATTGATTTTAGAGGAAATTCTCTTTGTATATGCTATTTTTGTAGTGAAAAATTTATATAGATTTGGTCCCATAGACGTAGTTCAAAAATCAATGGTGAATCACGTAAAATTTTTTAGTGTTATTTTTGTTGATTATTTCGTATTTACTCTTGCTGGTAATACTCGCTGTGCCCAACAAGTGGTATCAAAGCCGTGGTGGTTATTCTTTTAAAATTCTTAGTATGCTCTGTGGTTACAGTATTGACTGATCTTCTACATTAAAATTTTTTTTACTGGAATTACTATTGGATGAAAGAAGTTGTACCGATACTATTCATACGTACATGTACTGTTCATACGTACTAGTACTATTCATACTACTCAAAATAGAGGCAAAAACCAGTAAAATGATTAATTTACATGGAACAAACTACCACATCTAGAGAAATAAGATGAAAGATCTCCTGTTTGTGACGAAACTGCATCTACTGGTGTTTACTACGACTAAAACCAAAGATAAATTAGATGAAGAATGTGACTTCGAGCATGAGCAGGTATGTGGATTCATTCGACAGTTTGTTGAAGATAATGTGTATAATCACACTTGTAATGAGACTCATGCATGAACGTTGTGGCATAAGCTGGAAGAGTTGTATGCTACAAAGATCGGTAACAAAAAATTATTTTATTTGACAAAATTGATGTATGTGAAATATCGAGAAGGTACTTTCATAGCAGATCACTTGAACGAGATACAAGAGATCGTTGACCAATTGTCGAGGATAGGCATAAAGTTTGACGACGAAGTACTTGCTCTCATGGTGCTCGCTTCCTTACTAGAGTCGTGGGAGACTTTGAAGATTTCAATTATTAACTCAGCGCCTAACAGTGTCGTGAGTATGAAATCTGTTAAAAGCGGTATTTTGAATAAAGAGATGAGAAGAAGATCACAATATTCAACCTCTTCATCATAACCAGATATTTTGGTTACAAAATCCAGAGGGAGGAGTCAGTATAGGCACACAAAGCCTAGAGATAAAAGCAGAGGAAAGTAAAACAAATATGTTAACATTGAATGCCATTACTGCAAGAAGAAATGGTATATCAAAAGATTATGCCGAAAGTTCAAGTAAGATAATAACAAAGGCAAGGAAGTGAAAAAAAACGACAACAATGATGATGAGCAGACAAATGCCATAGACGAATTTAATGTCGTTTATGATGATGATATTGTCAATCATTCATCCCATGAGATCAGTTGGGTGATTGACAATTGAGCTACCATTCATGCCACACCTTGTAAAGAATTCTTCTCATCTTACACAGAAAGAGATTTCGGTATTGTTAAGATAAAAAATGACAACTTACTAAAAGTTATTAACAGAGGAGATATCTATTTGGAGATGATGAACGACACCAGATTAGTATTGAAAGATGTCAGGCATATTTCAGATATTCACCTGAATCTGATTTTCACAAGCAAACTTGATGATGCAAACTTCTGCAACATGTTTATAAATGGCTAATGAAAATTCACTAAAGATGCTTTGGTGGTGGCCAGAGGTAGAAAAAACTCAATGTTGTATGTTATGCATACAAAGCTCTCCAACGACACTGTGAATTCCTTGGAGAAAGAAAATGTAGTTAAGTTATGGCACAAGAGACTTGGCCACATAAGTGAGAAAAGTATGACATGTCTGGCCAAGAAGAAAATGCTATCTGAAATGGATCAAGTACATTTAGAGAAATGTGCTGATTGCTTAGCAGGAAAGCAGAACAGAGTTGCTTTCAAGAGTTTTCTTCCTTCTAAAATGAAGAATGTGTTGGATCTAGTACATTTAGATTTGTGTGGACCAATGCCAAAGTCACTTGGTGATACTCAATACTTTATAACTTTCATATCTGATCATTCTAGGAAGACGTAGGCATATACTTTGAAGACAAAATATTATGTGTTAGATGTCTTCAAACAGTTTTATACCTCAGTTGAGAGACAGACTGAGAAAAAGTTAAAATCCATCCGGACAGACAATGGTGGAGAGTATATTGGACCATTTGATACTTATTGTAAAGAGCACAGTATTCGGCATCAGACAACGCCTCCCAAAAAATAGTAGTTAAATGATTTAGCTGAGAGGATGAATAGAATTTTGATGGAGAGAGTCAGATGTTTACTTTCACATGTAAAGTTATCCAAAATTTTTTTGGGTGAAGCCTTACTTACAGCTGTACACATTCCTCTAGAGTATAATACACCAGGAAAAGTGTGGTCAGGAAAATATGTTTCCTATAATTATCTGCGGGTGTCCGGCTACAAAACCTTCGTGCATATCCTTAAGGATGAAATGGCTAAACTTGATGTCAAAACACAACACTATGTATTTATCGGTTATGGTCAATATCAATTTGGTTATAGATTCTACGACTTAGTCTAGAAAAAGTTTATTAGAAGCCGTGATGCTATATTTGTTGAATATCAGACCATTAAATATATAGAAAAAATGGAAAATGATGTTCTTGATTCTAATGAGAACTCAACAAACTTGAGATTAATTCCTCCAACAGTGGTGCCGAGTCAAGTTGGAGATGATGATCAGCCTGATGATACTCCTATAGAGGTTGAATCAGAAGAAGATGATGATAATGCTCACCATCAACTACTAACACCTCTGACTTTCCCAAATTGATTGAGGAAAACTAGTAGAATAAGACAACCTTCTACTAGATATCCTAATGATGAGTATGTAACACTCACTGATGGGAGAGAACTTAATAGCTTTGAAGAAGCTATGAAAGATGAGCACAAACAGAAGTGGAGAGAAGCCATGTAAGATGAAATGAAGTCCTGGCATGAGAACAAAACATTTGATCTGGTGAAGTTACCAAAAGGCAAGAGAGCTTTGAAAAATAAATGGGTGTTCAAGATCAAGCATGATAAACACAGTCTCTATCTAAGATTCAAAGTTAGACTGGTTGTTAAAAGATTCAACCAAAGAAAAGGCGTTGTTTTTGACGAAATATTTTTACCAGTTGTAAAAATGACATCCATCCGTACAGTGCTGGGCTTAGCAGCAAGCCTTGACTTGGAGGTTGAATAAATGGATGTGAAAACTGCATTCCTTCATAGTGATTTGGAGGAAGAGATATACATGGAGCAGCCAGAGGGTTTCAAGCAGAAAGGAAAAGAGGATTATGTTTGTAGACTGAAAAAAAGTCTTTATGGCTTGAAATAGGTACCAAGGCAATGATATAAGAAGTTTTCATTCTGTTATAGGGGAGCAAGATTACAAGAAGAATATTTTAGACCATTGTGTTTTTGTGCAGAAGTTATCTGATGATGATTTTATTATTCTTTTACTATATGTGGATGATATATAGATAGTTGGTCGAAATGTTTCCAAAATCAATTGGTTGAAAACACAATTGAGTAAGTCTTTTGCCATGAAAGACTTGGGGTTAGCAAAACAGATTTTTGGCATGAAGATTACCAGAGATAGAGGCGCCAAGAAAGTGTGGTTGTCACAAGAGAAGTATATTGATAAAGTACTTTAGAGGTTTAATATAGATAAGGCTAAAGTGGTTAGTTTTCCTCTTGCTGATAACTTTAGACTAAGTTTTAAATAAAGTCCCTCTACAGATGAGGGGAAGGAAGAAATTGACAAGGTTCCATATGTTTTAGCAGTTGAAAGTCTGATGTATGCCATAGTATGTACACAGCCAAATATTGCTCACTCAGTTAGAGTAGTGAGTCTGTTCCTTTCTAATTCTGATAAGGAACATTGGGCTGCAGTGAAATGGATTTTCAGGTATCTTCGTGGTACTTCTAAAATATGTTTATGTTTTGAAGATACCAAACCTATGTTAGTTGTCTACATAGATACAGATATGGCTGACGATGTAGACTTAGGAAAGTATACTTCAAGTTATCTGATTACATTTGTAGGGAAAACTGTGTCATGGCAATCGAAGTTGCAAAAGTGCGTTACTCTTTCAACTACTAAAACAGAGTTTATTATAGCAACAGAAGCGTGCAAGGAGCTGCTGTGGATGAAGAAGTTCTTAAATAAACTTGTTTTTCAGCAGGACAGATATCAACTATTTTATGATAGCTAGAGTACTATTCACCTTGGGAAGAATTTCTCATTTCATTCAAGAACCAAACATATTGATGTAAGATATCATTGAATTAGGGATGTATTGGAGAACAAGCTACTACAGCTTGAGAAGATCTATACTGATGAAAATGAATCAGACATGTTGATAAAAATTCTATCAAGAGAGAAATTTGAGTTTTGTCGATTAGTTGTAGGAATGATGGAACCCTCTATGTAGTTGGGAATGGGAGATTTATTAGTAGTGGGTCTCTCTAACATAGAGGGCCCACCACCATTGACTTGATAATTCTCCATGAAATAGAGGAAATTAAGGTAGCCGCAAGAACAACAAAAGAAACAGGAGAGAGCGTGTTAGGCACCGAATAATTGTCAACAACTGCAGAAGTAGGTGTAACAGGCGCAGTTTATGAGAATTTCATTCACACTTCTCTTGCCAAAATGTTAAGTGCATCCTTGCCTATAAATAGGCAAGAGATGGAAGGGAGAAACACATATCGGAAGAAGTAGAGGCAATAAGCATAAGAAGCCAGAGAAATTCTCTTAAGGAAAAAATAAGGGAGAGTTTGATATGATATTTGAAAAATAATTTCTAAATAGTGAGTGACAAAATAGTGAAAATATACTCTTGGAGTATTGTGGGAAACATTTTGTGTGCCACTATTTTAGTTAAATCTCAGTTGTAGCCTCTAAATTTATTCTGGAGAAGATTCTCTTTATATCTACTATTTTTATAGTGAAAAATTTATTTAAATTTGGTCTCGTAAACGTAACTCAAAAATCAAGAATAAACCACATTAAATTTTTTAGTGTTATTTTTATTGATTATTTTATATTTACTCTTGCTGATAATACTCGTTGTGCTCAACAACAATAACATGAGGGAAGCCCAACATATTAGTAAATAAGCCAACTACAACCATAGCAGAAAAGTTTGGTTTTAGCCCCCAAAATATGCCACTATGGTCAACCTATCTATTACCACCATCATAGCAGTATGACCAATAAAGTTAAGAAGTTCCAAACCTTAGTAGTAGGGCTTCTAAAATTTCATCCTAAGTTTCCTCTAAGTTGTTTTTCAAAACCCACTTGTACCTCGCATAAGCAGATCCTATCACGTGGAATGAAGCAATTTTGATATCTTGCTTTATTAAAATATAAAAAATAATTTGATTTATCATTGATTGACAAATTTTTTATTTGTTAGTAATTTTTAAATTATGACATATATTTTTTTTAAAAAATTATTTTTACTATATATCACAATTTAAATGTTATTATTCAAGTCAGCTTAAATGTTATTTTTGTTTTGAAATAGTATCAAAAAATACAAAAAAAAAATGAATGTTTAATTTTGTTCATAAACTTAAAAATTTTGAAGAAACAAGAAAAAAGTGAAAGTACAATTTTTATTATTATTTATAACCACAAAGAAAATTAAAAAAAAAACTAAATAAACAAAATAACAAAAGTACAAATAAATAAATAAAAATCTTATTACTCTTTTAGAATAATCAGAATCAAAATATTTATTCACAATTGAGGAGAGGGAGAACGATTGAAAGAGCATAGGAGTGTGTGATAACATTCGAGAGTGAAAACGCGAAGAGGAGAGGAGAGGGAGTTCGGAGCAAGTGTTGCGACGGTGGTGAACCTAGCGTTATCGAGTTCTCAAGTAATGGTTTCCGCCATTTGCTTCTTATTCTCCCATTTCCCACGTCCGATGCTCTAATTAATGGATTACCTTTGAATACGGATTTTATGGGATCTTGATTTGGTTTAAGCAAAGATTTTCCAAATGGAGTGTGTTTTTTTATTGAGAGATGTGGTCAAGTTCATTTTTCTGAATATTGTGATTTCATCTACCTTGATTTAATGGTTATTGTAATCTAATTATGAGTTGTGTTTGGGTCAAAGTCTGTGTGGAATTTGGGTGTTTATATTCAGATGTGAGTAGGTGAAATATGATTATATTGTGGTGATGCGTCTGATTTTTGAAAAAAAATAAATTCCAAAGTAAAATGTGTTTGGTTTCTTGCTCTGTTTCGCATCAATTTCTTGTTGGTGTTGATTCAATGACACTCTCTGTGTATTTTAGAAGCATGGGCTTGATTTGGGAAGCAAAATATGAGGTCCATAATTTAATAATGCATTCTGGATTTTAGAAAAAGGGAATCAATTTGGAAACAGAGGGTGTGGTTTTGATTTATACTTCTCCTATATTCTTCCTTCTCATTATATTGTACTTTGAAGAATTTTGATTGGGCATTAACTGAAATTATTCTGGGGAGTGAATCTTGATTGTGTTTAAGACATATTGCTGGGTTGAATGTCTCAAGGCTTATTCTGTTTGGTGCTACTCTGTTTATTAATCTTCCAATATACATGAGTTTGCCATGGCTTAGAGTGATGATAGTAGCCGTGGGCCTAGTGTTGGTTACTGTTTGATTAATGAATCTGCCTGCTATTATAACCCTTGTGTTTTAAAATCTGATTTAATGGTCTCATGTTCATCACAGATTTTGTTGTTTCAAGTTTATGCATGCATTTGGTGCTAATTTGTGTGATGGAAATTTCTGGTTTGTGCTGGCTATTTTGAAAGTTGAATCTAGCTTTCTGATTTAATTTTACTTGTCCTGTACTGGTCTTAATTTTTAGACTCGGCATAAATTTTGTTCGGCCTCTCGAGTTTTTTTCTTTTCCAAGAAACCGAGTGTGTTTGAATGTCCATCCTATTACAGGTATTCCAATTTATTTTTTCAACATGATGGTTTCTGAGAATTTCATTTTGAGGTGACTTTACTTATTATGACGAAATAGATTGTGATTCTTTTATTTTTATTTTTGAAACAGTCGACTCCTCATTATTTTCGTTTCTAATATGCATGTCATGGGAGACTTTAGGAGTCTAACACCACAATGAGCTAATATTGGACGTCTGTGGTTTATCATCCTTTTATTGTTTTTTATTTTATTTTATTTTCAATTTAAATTTTTAATAAAAATTATGCATAAGTAGAATGTATTTATCACGTTTTAGTTGTCTGTAAAGATGACGTGACTGATAATTATCTGATTAAAAGGACGCATATTATTTTATCTTTAAGCATAAGCTAACACATCACTATTAACTTGTGGACTGACAATAGTGAGAAAGGGCATGCGACACTTTTAGGATGCATTGCATGTTTACATTTTGCGTTCTGCAATTATGCTTTTTTTAATTATTTGTGCATGCATGATCTTTGCTTTACAAGTTAAAACGAAAGTCCTTTTTACAAAACGAATCTTTGTTAAAAAATCTGAAAAATAAAAAAAAAATTCTTTTAAAAAAAAATACACAAAATTGAAAATACTTTCTTCAAAATTCCAAAAAATAAAGAAAAAAATAAAAATGAAAAATAAGGTCAAAAGTGGTAATAGTTTTCTAAATACAATTAATCAATCTCACTTCAAACTATCTTTCGAATTACTATTAGCCACTTAATTTTTTTATTTCACAAAAAATAATTAAAATCAATCAACTCTACATGGACTTCGATTTTTTTAAGGGATACATAGGCCTTTAGGACAATGTTTTAACTAAGTCTAACTTTGTACATAATCAATTTATCTCCATTTTCATTTCAAAATTTTCTCTTATTTTTTTCTTTAGCACTTTTGTATCTTTTGAATTCATTTTTCATGTGATTGATAGGATTAAGCATTAACGTTTTTTTTTTGGTAAACGAATAAGCATTAAAGTTAAGCTGTCCACTTGAGTTCCCTAACTTTTTTTCAATTTATTAGGATATGGTGTGCGACACACCTTCCCTGTCAAAACATAACCCCTGAATCTTCTTTAGTAAGTTGACCATGCTTTTAAACGAAAAAATAAAAAGTTTTTCCAAAATTTAACATTTCAAAAAATAAAATGTTGGTGGCGATTCTATTTTGAAAAGATTTTTTAAAATCTTTTAAAAATATTTTTTCTTTAAAACCTTGCCATCCACGGCATGCAGTTCCCTTGGCAGGATAGGTGTGACACGTTTCATTCTCTCCATCAAAATGGGGTATCTCTTTCTTCATCCCTAGTTATTTGCCAATTCCACTTCTAGTTGTGTGCCATAGGAGGGTTGGTTTCCGATTATCACTATTTCTATTTCGTAAAAAATGCCTCCTCATCCTTTCCATATTCTGAATGGAAACTTTGCAGCCTTGAACAATGGCATCAAGTTATAATAGACAAAATCCTACAAGACATGCTTTGAAGATTTATTATTGTTTCATACCAACCCATAATTTGGGATGACGCTCCAATGGCGGACGAACTATGCTTTGAAGCTTTAATTTAGACAAAATTCTGCAACATATTATGAGATTTTGTAATCCAAATAGTTCCAAACAACTTTTTGGAGAAGTGGTGGTCTTAGGGGATAAGGGTAAAAGACAAGATATAGTTTTCACTTCAATAAACTATTATTACCTATTGAACTCTTGCAAAGTCTTGACTCTGACTAAAATCTCGAGGCTCCAATAGGTTCATCTAATAATGATATAAATGATATTAGATTTTTCTCAAAATGAATTTTGAAGATTGGTGATAGAAATATTGATATGATTCAAATGAAGGAGAAGCTAAAATTGAAATACCAAATGACATACTTATAAAAGAGTTAACTAATCTGATTGAAGCCATTGTCAATAGTACATATCCTTCGTATACGAATCATATGCATGACTTAAAGTATTTTAAATAAATGTGTATTCTTTTTTGCCCTTGAATATGTGGATGTAATAATTGAACTAAAATTTATACAAATAGAAAATTAAAAGACTGTTATGCGTCCTTAGTTCATTTTTTTTATCTAAGTAGACATATGATGACATTTTAATCCTTTGCTGATGTAAATTTTAGTACACTGTCATTGAACCAAATATATACTCTTAACAATTTATTTAAGTTCTGACAATGTCTACCAGGCGTGATCATTAATTTTTTTTTTCATTTCAAAGGGTATAAGACACGATTAGGGTGCATTGCTTGTTTAAGAGAAGGACAAAGGGTTGTTTCGTATTGAAAGAAAAGTCAGAGTATACAATAGATAAAGCATATGAGTTGAAATGAAAGAATAACCAAAATTCTTATTGTTCTGTGAATGTACAATGGTCTCTATATAGGTGTACCTAGGGAGTACAATAACTCCATTACATAACACATATTAACTATTCTCTAGGTACTTGACTAATTAACTATCTAACCAACAGTAGCTGGCTACAATTATAGGTCACATTATTCTAACATTTCCCTTCCTCTCTAAAACTAATTTTACTTCATTCCCCCTCCATTAATTCAACAATCTTGAGATGAGTACAACAATAAGCAAAATGGGAGAAGAAAATGGGCTTAGTTAAGACATTGGCTACTTGCTAAGAGGAAGGAATATGAGACACCGAAATATTCTTTTGTTGCACCTTTTTCCTAACAAAAAGTACATATAACTCTACATGTTTTGTCTTTGAATGTAAAACTGAGTTAGCAAATAATAGAATAGCAATTTGGTTGCACATTATACTTGAGGTGGGTGATTAAGTGGCAACTATAATTCAGTGAGCAAGGACTGTAGCCATTGCAATTTTGCCACAGTATGAGCTACGTTGTTGAACTAAGCTTTTGTGGTAGATTGTGACAACATTGATTGCTTCCTTGAGCTCTAAGTAACCAAATTATCACCAAGATATACACAATAGCCTGTAGTAAACCTCATATCATCTAAGTTACTAGCCCAATCTAAATCACAATAAGCAGTAAGATACAATTTAGTAGAAGATTGAAAGTGCATACCATGAAATTTAGTCCCCTGCAAGTAACTCAAAATCCTTTTAATAGCTTGCCAATGGGGTGTCTAGTGGGTTGTGCATATATTGACTGACTTTATTGACATTAAAGGCTATCTCAGGTCTAGTGGCAGTCACATATTGTAAACCTCATACTATGGACCGAAAAAGATGAGGATCATGCATAGGAATACCAGAATCAGTAGTTAACTTGTGGCCAGCAACCATAGGAATAGGAAGAGGGTTAGAGTTATCCAAACCAGCTCTAATAAGTAAGTTAGGGGACATTTGGTAAACGATAAAAAATTTTGTTCTTAAGAATCATGTTTCTTGGTAAATATAATTAATGGGAATTATAATTCCTGAAAATGTGTAAAATATGTTTGATTGACCTTTAAGATTATTGTGAATCTTCTATTATTCTATTTGGTTATATTTTATTTTCAAGGAATCTTCGTACATTTTTTAAAAATATCCCTTATTCTTATGAGAGAGAAATTAAGAGTGAAGAGAGAGAATAAGAGAGAGGATGAGAGAGAAAGTGAGAGCGAAGAGGGAAAGAGATGAGTGAGAGTAATTTTTTTTGTTATTATTAAAATTATGCCATTAATAAATGAAATAATTGTCTTTTAATATCATAAGATGATTCCCATTTTCATAGAAAACTAAAATTTCCACTACTCCCCATAGGAATATTTTTGTGGAAAATTTACTAAAAAAAAATCCTGTAAATTTTAATTTTACAGGAATGAATTTTTTAAAACTTGTACCAAACATATAAATTCTAATTTCCCAGATTGAAATTCAAAAAAAAAAAGAATTCGTGTACCAAACGCCCCCTTAGAGATATATTTTGACTAAGATAAATGTAAACCATCATCTGTGGTTCTTTTAACATCTGTTCCAAGGAAGTAAATAAGGCCTCCGTGGTATTTAAGAGTGAATTCAGAACTAAGAGCAGTAATTAAGTTAGAAATAGCTGTAGATGAACTACATGTGATGAAAATGTCATCAACATAAATCAAGAGAAAAGTAGTAGCAATACCAACTTGATTTATGAATGGAGACTAATCACACTTGGACAAATAAAACCCAAGCTAAATCAAGGTGGCTGCCAACTTATCAAACCATGTCTTTAGAGCTTCCTTAAGGCCATAGAGGGACTTATGTAATCTATATACCAAGTTAGGATCACAGGACACAAATCCTTCGGGCTGTGACATATAAATTTCTTTTTACAGCACACCATTAAGGAAAGCCTTGTTGACATCCAGCTATCTAAGTGACTAGCCTTTAATAAAAGTAATAGTGAGCACTACACGAATAGTGGCAGCCTTCACTACTAGACTAAGATCTTTGTATAATCATTGCCTGTTTGTTGAAGATATTCTTTTGTAACTAGTTGGGCCTTATGCTTGTTAATTGTGCCATCTAGGTTCTGTTTAAGTTTGAAAGGCCACTTACATCCTATTACATTTTTTTCTAGGAGGAAAAGGCACTAAAAACCAAGTGTTATTATGTATAAGTGGATCATATTCATACTACATAGCAACAAGCCACATGAGATTACTTATTGCTTCCTTCACTATGTAAGGTTCAAGGACAACAATAGTAGTTAATGCTTTGAGCTTGTATATAGCTGACTTAGACCATGTCTGCATTGGATGAATAGAGAAAGATGTTACTGGTCGAGCAAAAACTATAACTGTAGTATTTGGGATTGTAGAAACTAAGTTTGTGCTAAAATTTGCAGAAATTATTCTTGTAGCTAGATAAGGAACTGTAGTGCACTCATTGTTAGTAAGAGATTGTAATGTAGACAAAAGCATTTGAGCATATTGGTTATTATCATGAAATAATGTAATAGTAGGTGTTTGAGAGGGTGAAATAGTATTAGTATTAGATCTATTTGAAGAAGAGGACGCAATTTTGAAGGAAAAAGATGACTTATCAAATGTAACATGTCTACTTATATAAACCTTTCCAGTGGAAAGATCAAGGCATTGATAACCTTTATGATATTGACTATACCCCAAAAAAAACACAAGGTTTATAATGAAAGTCAAATTTATGAGTGTTATATGGTCTAGTGTAAGGAAAACATTGGCAGCCAAATACACTCAAAAGATTTTAAAATGAAGTTTTATGAAATAAAACCTCTAGTGGGGAGGAATTTTGAAGAATTGGAGTAGGTAATAAATTGATAGGAAAGGTAGAGGTCTGAAAAGCATAGTTCCAATATTTGAGGGGTATAAATGCATTTGCAATGAGGGTAAGACTCATTTTAGTTACATGTCTATGCTTTCTTTTAGTAGATCTATTTTGCTCATGAGTGTAAGGATAACTTAGTTTATGCATTATATTGTGAGCAGTGAGAAATTTGAAAAATATCCTATATTCACCCCACAATTTGACTGAAAAGCCTTGATTTTTTCCCTAATTGTAACTCAATCATAGAATTAAATTGTGTAAAGATTTTCAAAGCCTCAGATTTATGTTTCATTATATAAACCTAAGACAATTTAGAATAGGTAATCTAGAAATAAGACATTATCTATCACCATTTATAGAGGGAATAAGAGCAGGACCTCAGACATCTGAATAGATTAATTCAAGAAGTTGTGTGTATTGTGTTGTAGAAGAGAGAAAAGGATATTTGTGACTTTTTCTTCAACAACAACCTGAACAAACAGTAGAAAGATCATTCTTGTGAAAAGAAACATTCTATTTATTCATCAAAGTTTGTACAATTTAAGTGACAAGGTGTTCAAGCCTACAGTGCCACTTTTAAAAAGTATTTGTACTGGAATATGAAACAAAATTATAATTAGTATCGACATTATAAGTAGATAGAAAGGTTGAAGATGTGGTTGCTTTATCAAAAACATAGAGTCCTTCTCTAACATAACCTTGAAGTAATACTTAATGTGTTTCCAATGATTTAACACAATAGGAGATTGAGTGAAACTCAAAGTACACAAAATTATCCTTAGCAAAATTGGAGACACTAAGTAAATTCTTAGTAATGGCATGCACATGGAATTTTTTTTGATAGACAAAAAATAATTAGTGAAAGGAGAAGAAATATGTTGAATAGACAAATTCGTACCATCCCTTGTGTGCACTTTCCTTGTCCATCATACGGTTCCTTTGAAACAAATTTATTAGCATTAGGTGTAATGTGGGTTCTTGCTCCTGAATCAAGAAACTAAAACTAAGTAGCCAGGGGAGAACTAAATATGGCAGTATTGGCTTGATTTTGGATGGAGAGTTCTAATAAATCTATTGATAGATAGAAGTAGTTGTTGTTATATCTATGATAATAGTTCAATTCTAAATGACTATTTTTGCCACATACTTGGCACTATGGTTTATTGCTGTTCCAATTAGGAAACAATTGCTCTCTACCTCCTCTGTAAAATCTACCTCTGCCTTTGTATGAGCTAAAAGTACTCAAGTTATTTTGAAAGTTTCAGCCAATGTGATGATTGATACTAACTTTGTTTTGTTGGAAGCTACCTCATTGTTAAATTTTTTTATCATAATATTGGCCAAATAACTGCCTCTTATCTTAAAAATGTGTAAGACGTAGTAAAATCAAACTACCTTCTATGCATCTCAAAATGTTCCTCTTGTGCCATCAGTAAGGCCTCAATCTTAGCAACATAATACTCTTCCTTTCTGGTAGTAATCGAAGTAATAAAACTATTAATATCCTCTAGGAGACCAACAAAAATTGTATCAATGTGATGTGAGATTGATACTGGTGAACCAACTGCAGCCAAGGCATCCACAATTTTTTTGATTTTCAAGAGGTACTAAAAAATTTTTAGTACTCAGAAATTGTTAAGACACCTTTCTTGATATCTCTTAATTGTATTTTCAGTTGTTGCGCTCTTGCCTTCATTTGTGAAGTAAAAAATATAGTAAGATTTTCCTATATCTAATAGGAATACTCACAGCCAACCATGTGAACATGCATTGTCTTTGTCATAGACTCAAGTAGCCAAGAAAGTAGGAATTGATCTTGGCATTTCCATTGAAGAAAATCTGAAGTGCACCGACCAAGGATCTCATCTTCTTTTCGCAAACTTTGCCAACATACAGTGAGAGTTGAAAATATATTGTTGTAAGCCATATCCTTTTATCACAGCTAAAACCTATTAATGCCATGGAAGAAAGTTTTGCTCATCTAATTTGAGTAATGCAGGATGCAAAAAACTTAGTAATCAATTTAGATCTTGCTACCGATCTAGATCTTGGACCTCCATAGACAATACTTAAATAAGGTTGCTATACAGTTACTAAAATTTTGCATTAATGAAGAAATTCGCGAAGCAAAACTAGCAGCGAGTTCAATGGTGGTATTCATGGTTCTAATACTATGAAAGGAAAGTCAGAATATACAGTAGATAAAGTATGTGAGTTGAAATAAAAGAATCACCTGAAAATCTTATTATTCTGTGAATGTACAATGGTCCCTATATAAGTGTAACTAGGGAGTACAATAACTCTATTACATACCCTTACATTTTAACTATTCTCTAAGTAAATCAACTATCTAACCAATAGTAATTGATTATAATTACAGATCACAGTATCTTAACACATACTTAATCGTTCCTTGGATGGGGGCATTGGCAGTTGGGGAAAGAGCCAATTTTGATTTCAACTCATGCTTTATGCTTAATTGCTATTTTCCTATGATGAGCTATCTGCCGCCCTTTTGAACTCTTTACATTCTTCACACTTGTATCTTTTTGCATGGGATCTATAATCCATGCGATCATGTATTCGTGAAGGGTGATTATTCAGCGGGCTAGTTGCACGATATAATTCCTAGATATTTTTGGTTAACTCGAGATCCCAGTTGCCAATTGGACAACCCTTAAATCTCAAGTGCGTTCATCACTCTTTTTCAAGATTTTCAAGAATTTGAAGTGCATGGTGTTGAGTTTTGAATTGGTTGTAGCAGGGGCAAACCAAATGGTTGATTAGCTTGGACCATGTAAGGCCATTAATGGGTTAAGGCTTGGGAACTTGAGTGGTTTGTATCCACGGTGTAGACACAGCGTTCTTGTTCAGGAATAATGAGATTTGGTTGAGGAGGATGGTAGGGTCTCTGCTCCTCATTTACCGAAACCCACCTCAAAATTGGTTATAAAAAAGGGGAACTTTTGCCATTGAGACATAGAAGTCATGAGAGATGTGTGTATGGTATCCTCTAATTTATTGATTAATGAATTCGGAAATTTGAAAGGGTATACCAACTTTGTATTACTGTATAGTTGTCTCGTTACTCTCAAACTTCTGTTTCTTGAACTTCCCTTTTGACAAATGACATTCAATAAACTTTTCACGTTTGCTTTATGTTCTTACAATGCTATATCATTGTCTTTCTATAAACAACCCTTCAATATCTCCATTATTCTCAATCTCCCTCTACTCCCCGGGTACGAATCGGAATGGGAAGCCCGGGATGAGCTTCGTCAATCTGTTCACCATGTTGCTACCTATGAGGATTTTAACATAGCTTTTCATGATAAATGTTGACTCTACCTCGTCATATTAAACGTCACCAACAAATAAAACTATCTTGCAATCATAAATGGCGTAACTTGCACTAGGTATTAGATTAATGCATTTACATTCAATGGCCCCAGGAAACTAAAAAGAACACCCATCCTTGTTGCTTGAGTCAATTCTATCACACCTAGGTAATTCATCTTATCTCAGAACCTTGACAATAGAAGGTGACAATATTGTCTTGACTGTCCTTTTTGCCGACTTGTTCTGCTTGAAGGGCAGCTCCAATACATCCTGATAAACACAGGGCCAATGAGCTTAATCATGCCATTCGTGTTGCTAAGTGAAGCCCTGCAAAAGCTGAAGACCAATAAATTGCCTTCCAAGAGAAGCTAAGTTCTTGAAACATTATTTCAGTATCTATCTCAATACAGAGATCTGAAATATCTTAATTTACATGATCTCAAATACAGAAGGCAGCAGCTAATCTTCGAGACTAAGAAATTGCCTCGAAATGAAGAACGTTATGTTTGTGCTGATCAAGGAAACATGGAAACCGTGTCTGTTGTGTGCAAAATTCTCGCTATTACAAACAACAGTAATGTTACTTATTTAGATGTGTATCTTAGTAAAAATATGTAAAGTTTTAATATATACTATGTCACAATGTCGTCCACTTGCACCATAGATGCATTTATGAGCAAACCATATTGATTATTTTTTTTTATCTGTAATCCATTTTTATGCATTACTTTTTTTAATTCCTTGAAACTTGTATTCTATTATTATAAGAATCAATTAAGTTTGTCCATATACAGTTGTATTTTGGCACATTTTTAGCAAAATATTTCACTTAACCTTTTGTTTTGGGTTTTGAATGCAATAAGTACAGTTTTCTTGCCCTAATGATCATTTTTGAATTGATGGTAGATATCTTTTTGTCTGTGTATAAAATAGACATTTATAAGTGCCATTGCAAATTTTTGTGATATTTTTTTTCCAGGTTTGGAGTTTTTTTATAGGAATTTATTGCAATATGTTGAATTTCTAACTTTCAAATAATGAACCGATTGAATAGATTGGATGCCCATCTATATAAAGGGCCAGATTTTTTAAAAATATTTTAATAGATACTAAATAAGCCAATGTATCATTTTGGACTCATCCTTCACAATGCGATCCACAATCTCCCGGTTTTCCACCCCTATTCCAGATACTATTATTTTATTCGTTCCAAAAAAAAAAAAGTTCTAAGGCTGTAGAAATACCTCTTGTTCTGGTTGAGAGAAGAAGCAGTTTAACTCAACTTGAATAACGTACAAAGGGAACTGCATAGTATGAAAAAAGAGGGAGAGTTTTTTATTAGCTTGGCTTAATTCAGGAAGTATGGACGCAAAATCTTTAATAGACAAGTCTTGAATGTCAAGTAAAATGAAAGCAAAGCAATAGTGAAAGCCCAGAAATTGCTGATTGAACAAACACATTGCATCCTGTTGAACCAAAAAGATATTCTGCTGTGTAGTGTGATACATTATTTGGCATGGTATAAAAGAGCTGAACATCATCCACGTATTATTCTATAAACTGAAGTGTAGGTTACACATTTGAGAGTTAAGTGCAGAATAGATCACCATTGATGAAAAATCGCCAGTTAAGATTTGTATACAGCATAAGCAATACTTGAACAAGTAGGATCCTCACCATATTGCTAAGGGGGAAGAATAGCAAATTACCCATGAAAGATTGGTAATTTCAAAATCTAGCCATAAGAACTATCATCTCAAAACTAATATCTAGATCAGATACCAGACAGGGCATGCTTTCTATCCAAATTTCCTTTTTCTGTTTCTCAAAACTAATGATCTAATAAATACCAATTATTTGGCCACAGATCTATTGTGCACCCTTTTTTTAATTGGCATATTGAATACAATAACTAGTATCAAGACCTTATATTCACAACTAGTATAAAGACCTTATATGCATTATACATAGGAGAACATAGGAAACAGATAAAGTTAGATCCCTCTCTTTATTCCACTTTGACTAATAAAAGACATAAAAAGAAAGACGACATAAACATAAATCAATTGCAAACTTGATGAAGACAGAGTTCTAAGAGGTAAAGAATCCTTAAAGATTAAGAAAATGAAACCTTACCAATGAGAAAAATGGTCAGCATCAGAGCAAGTGTAACTTGAATAGAACATCGATATCGCAACTGCAGGGGACTTTGAATTTGCCTTTGGAACCAACCAATCCTACCAAAATGCTGCAAAGCATGAAAAACTCATTAAGATGCCCTTGAAACACAACCCAACATAATCCTAACTAATGAGACAACTTTTCTTAATTGTTGACTGTAAGCACAGCATAAGTATAGAATAAATTTCCTGCTTTCTTTTTCATGCATCTCTTTCTTAAAAACTTATTTATCTAACCTGATTGAATATATGAACTGCTTGCATGGCCTGAGGATATTCTTCAAGTTTATGTTTCCAGAAGACAGGTTTGAGCCCTTTTTCTTTAGGGACGCCATCAACAGTGTGCATGAGTTTATTTCTATGTTCACCTTCATCAGCAATTACAATTTTTAATGCCCCAAAATTTGGCGAACTCCATGTTGTCCTTGTATTAGTTGTTCTATCTGCTTGAGAAACTACATCATCACTAGTTCCAGAAATTGCGTCTGCTTTTATTTCTATTATGTAATTTGCATCTTTGTGGGCAACGTCATCGTTAGAAGCTTTATAATCCCTAAAGATATCTCTATCGTTGGCAGTAATTACATTGAAAATTTTCTCTTTTTTGTTGACTTGTTTCTCCGAAAGTGAACTTTTCAAGGAAGGAGTAATCTCTATGCATTCATCCTTAGCACTCCGCATAGTCTGAGAGGTTCCAGATAGAAATGCTGCAAAATCATCTTGCTCTTCTTCATCCAGATTTACCCATCGGAAGGGTTGCCTACCTTCCTCAATGAAATATTCCCTCAGTGCTGCTTCAACATGGGAAATTTGGCTTTCAATGGCTGAAATAAATTGGCTATGCCTAGTGGTTCCATTGTCATCACCAAGATGTCTGTGGCTTAGCCTGACAGCCTTCTCAAACTCTTCCAACTATTACAGCATGTTTAAAACAGAATATTAGAAGTAAGAAAACTTGAAAAGGAACATTCAGATTTAAGAGATTAAAGGAAGGACGAAGGAAGAGGGTCAACTACTCAGAAAATCTACAATAAGAAACTGTATTAAAGAACTTTGAATGCTGGATATTCAAGGCAGTTATGGTATAAAGGAATAGTAATATACCTGCCATTTTGCAGTACCCAAAGCAGTTTGCAGCTCCCTGCATAGTTCATCTAATTCCTTGGGATTTGGTTGTTCCTTCTTCACTCTTACCCATGCCCTGTATGCGGATTCCATTCTGCAAAACAAGAAATCAAGAGAAAAGGATATAAAATTGTTGTAGGACAGAAATTCCACATATTGTACGAACAGGCATTCTAATAGCAAGAAACTCTACAATGATGTGTCCCTCTGAGAAAATCAAGTAAGTGACTAGGCTCCCTCAAATTTAGGAATAAGTTAACAAGTGAGATGGCTGTACAGATCATGTGTAATAAGTATGCAGGGGATAAATAACTCTATAAAGTATACTGCTTTTCTTTTTCTTTTTGTACCTAGTTATAAGATGTGAAACTACTCTATGTAAGCCACTGCATCATTAAAGTGCCAGTTACTCAAGCTAATGATTAATGATTCAGGATCATCAAACGTTTAAGCTTGTCTTCAGCTCCAGATTTTTAGACAAAGAACAAGTTAGACTTTCTTATTTCTTATTGATATCTGTGAAAACTGAGAAGTTCTGTTTGTATTTCACTTATGAAAAATTGTACAAGGCAAGCCTATATATATACACACAAAAGTAACGGCTATATCCCAATAATTAAGGGATATCAAAAGCTGATTATCCTACACTTAAGAAGATAATCGAAATTGCCACCAAAACTGCCTAAACAAAATATTTACTCTTGAGACTACTGTCTCAATTTATGAAGATATTTTCTACACTCTCCCTCAAGTTGGTGAATAAGTATATTCCATTCCCATCTTGGAAGTAACATTCTTAAATATTGAACTGTTTAAGCCTTTGGTAAGCACATCTGTAAGTTGGGCTTGAGTAGATACATATGGTGAACAAACCAATCCACTTTCTAACTTTTTCTTTAATAAAATGTCTGTCTATTTCAATGCATTTTGTCCGATTATGCTGAACTGTATTATGTGCTATGCTAATTGCAGACTTGTTGTCACAATACAGTTTTATTGGTCCATCACATTTAATCTTTAAATCTTCTAGGATGATCTTCAACCAAAGCAACTCAGACACCCTTTGAGCAATGGCTCAAAAATTTTCTTCTGCACTAGATTGTGTTACTACTCCTTGCTTCTTACTCCACCATGTCATAAGGTTTCCACCAAGAAACGTCTAGTATCTTGTAGTTGATCTTCTGTCAACAATGAACTCAGCATAGTTTGCATCTGTGTAAACTTCGAGTAAAAGACCTCCATTTCTTTTAAACAATATACGTTGTCCTAGTATCCCTTTGAGATATTGTAATACTTGATAAGCTGCTTGTAGATGAACCTCTTCCAACTATGCCTAAACTGGCTAACCACACTGACTGCATAAACTATATCTGGTTATATGTGATAGATAAATGAGTTTTTCCACTAGTCGTTGCTACATTTTTTTATTCACTGTAGTGTTCTTCTGCTTCTCCCAATTTATAATTAGGATCAATTGAGGTATTTGTAGGCTTGCATGCTGTCTTTTTTATTTCCTTGAGGAGATATGTGACATACTTTTGCTGAGAGATAAAAATGCCTTTCCTAAAGTGAGCCACCTCAATCTCAAGGAAGTATTTTAGTCTTCTTAAGAGCTTGATCTCAAACTCTTCAGACAAGTGTTGGCTTAAGATTAGTTTTTCTCTATCAACATTCCCTGTTACTATTATATCATCAACACATACCAATAGAACTGTGCCTCTCTTGATGAATGTTTGATAAATAAAGTATGATCCCCTTGACTTTGTCTATATCTCATGACTTTCATAAGCCTTGCAAATCTTCCAAACCATGCTCAAGGGGACTGAGTCTGTACAAGGCTTTTTTTAATTTACACACTGTATCATCAGCTACGTTATTCTCATAACCTGGTGGAATCTGCATATAGATCTCCTCTTGTAGCTCTCCATGCAAGAATGTATTTTTGACATTGAACTGTTACAAATCCCAGTATTCATTTTTGCTATTGGGGCAAATATCTTCAAATAATTAATTCTGTAGGTTTGTGTATAACCTTTTGTCACTAATCTCGCCTTATATCTCTATAGATCCATCTGCTGTATACTTTATTGTATAAACCCATTTACACCCCACTGATTTCTTTTCTTTAGGTAATTTGATGAACTCCCAGGTCTTGTTCTTCTCTAATGAATTCATTTCGTCATTCATGGCTTGTTTCTATTTCTCATCAAATAATGCCTCGGATAAGGTGGTAGGAATGAAAATGAAGTTTAAGCTAATGAGAAAAATCCTATGAGATGGTGAGAA
This sequence comes from Gleditsia sinensis, assembly GCA_037074535.1. NCBI lineage: Eukaryota > Viridiplantae > Streptophyta > Magnoliopsida > Fabales > Fabaceae > Gleditsia > Gleditsia sinensis. Next base: position 12,709,330 of record CM073464.1, on the reverse strand, counting down.
ATTCTTGAATGACAAGAAATTCGAGAGGATATAAAGGTCATTTTGTGCATTCTCTGGTTCCTTTCGTAATGGTAATAGGAAGATTTTGGTCACTATTATCCACTTGGTTTCAGTCTCATTTTGCAATGCAAGTTTAGAAGTTATTACATCATTTCCAGGATTTGAATTGGATTCTTAAACTTGCAGAGATTCCAAAGCACTTTTCCTTCTTGAAAACACTTCCATATCTTACATCCTTAAGTGCAAAACTCATCTTTTCTGGTATAGAGGGACATGGGTTTTCAGGTATAGAAGGACATGTGTTCTCAAGGAACTTGAGTTTGAGTGTGGACCAAAGGAGTTTAAATGTGATGGAGAAGATGATGATGGTAGATAAAGAGAGAGAGCAAAATCAAGATCCTTCTTATCTTTTATAACAGAATTCTTCCCCCTGAAGATAAGAAGGGACAAAATAGGACTCTTTAATGTTAATTAAGATATTGGATAGGGGATGATAACACTTATATCCCTTCTAAGGTGGAGAGTAACCAACAAAAATATATTTGAGAGCCCTTGAATCTAACTTTCACCTATTTGGGCTGTGAATATAGACAAACAATTCACACCCAAATATCTTAGAAGTAAGATTATTAATGGTTTTGAAGTTAAGATAGAATGTAGAGAAAACTTCCATTGGACTTCTAAACCGCAAGACTCTATAAGACAATCTATTGATAAGATGTGCAACAATAAGAACAGTTTTTTTCCAAAAAAACCTTTGGTACATTTTTTTTTGTAAAAGTAAGGCCTGGGTTGTCTTAAGAAGATGACCATTTTTTCTCTCTGCAACTGGATTTTATTGAGGAGTGTGTATACAAGAAGACTCGTGTATTATCTCTTCCTGCTGGGAATATGGAGTTAAGATTTGATTGAAATAATCTCTAACATTATCTGACTGAAAGCTTTTGATACTTACTCCAAATTAATTTTTGACCATGGAATGAAAGTCTAGGATAAACAATAAGTGAAATTATTAAGAATGATTTAATAGTTAATAACTTATCTATTGATCTCATTCATGATAGGTTACTGTGGCGCCGTTTGATCTATATAGCCGACCCTACCTAGTAAAAAAAGATTTAATTGTTGTTGTTGTTGTTTGAATGAAGTCTAGGAGAACACTACTAACATCAAATCTTTGCTTAAGCAAAAAGATCTAAGTAATACAGGTACAATCATCAATGAATGAAATAAATCATCATGTCCCAAAAACATTAGGAATGGTGGAGGGACTCAAAATATCACTATGAATGAGATAAAAAAGAATTGAACATCTTTTATTACTTGCTAAAAAAGATACACATTTGTGTTAGTTTACACACCTCACAATGAAAATTTTCAATATTAAATTCCTTAAACAAAGAAGGAAATAAAATGTTAACGGTCCTAAAAGATGGATGTCCAAGACGCCAGTGATAAAACCAATTTTTTTCTTTATTAGATAAAGAAGATTCAGAAATAAGGGATTAAGGTAACTTGCTCTGAGTAACACTTAAATTTCAGTGTTTCAAAGTAGTAGAGGCCATCTCGTTCTCTAGCATGTCCAATCTTCTTTCTTGAATCGTTGTACTGAAAAATACAACAATCATGGTAAAACATTACATTGCAACATAAGTCGTTAGTGAGCTTTTAGATAGAGAAAAGATTAGTGGATAATTTAAGAACTGAAGAACATTTTTTAATATGAGAGATGGGTTTATTCTGACATCTCCTATACTAGCTATAGTAGTTAAGGATCCATTGGCTATGACTATTTTTTTGTTACTTGAGCAAGGGGGAATATGTGCAAAAAATATTCGATGAATGCATTGTATGATCAGTGACACCGGAGTTCATGAAACAAGAATCAGCAAAGGACTTATCCGAGACATTTAGTCCAACATAAATAGAAAACTCACTTGTATATGCTAATAACAAGTACCTGAGGGTTTATCAAAGTTGCCAATAAGAGTTCTCAACCTTTCTACCTCATCTTGATTGAGACCACTGATTCCTGTGGTGCTGTTACTATGTGAACTTGACTATTATTCCTTGCCTATCCTTTTTTTTGCTCCCATTCTCGACTTGGAGGTTTTTCATGGAGTTTCTAACACCACTTTTGAGTATGTGGCATGCTTTCTTGTAGTAAGTGCACCACAAGTTATTTTTACCATCACCTTTCTAGGCTCTAGCAATTAGTGCTTGCTCTGAGTTGGCTCCAATTTTTTCCATCATAACTGAACTGTAAGTACTTAATGGATCAAGCATCAACCCTCTTTTACTTTCTTCACCACCTACTATTGCCACCACTTCATTAAAATAAGAAAATCTCAAGTATTTGGATTCGTACATTATCAAATTCTAGATTGAATCTAACCAAAAAATAATAGACTCGATCTTGTTCAATGAAATTCTTTAGAATAGCAGCATCTTCGGGAAAATTTTTTTTTATCACCTTATAATGATCAAGTTCCTTCCAGATAGATTTTAATTAATTGGCATATTCAGTAATTGACTTATTCGTTGTTTAACAGCTGTTATCTTTACCTTCACCTTATATACTTGGGCAGTATCTCTAACTTTACAATATGTTTGTTGAACAGCATCTCAAATATCTTCGACAGTGGTAAAAAAACATACAAGTATCATTGATTTGAGAAGTCATTGAATTCCATAACCATGCTATAATCATTGCATATTCTTCACCATGCTTCAAATCTGAGATGTCCTAGCTTCGATCCTGTTCTCATGAGATGACTCAACTTACCTTTTCCTCCAAGTATGGTGCGGATAAGTTGAGACCATTTGAGATAGTGTTTTCCATTCAATCTACAGGCAGCTTGAATATTTTGCAGTTCTCCATACTGTTAGTCCAACCACTCTCCCTTGATTCAACTACTTTTGACATAGTAGATATATCCAGGAATGTTTTTTTAACAAAAGAAAATGAACGAAGGAAAAACAGAGAGTAGAAAAAAAAAGGTCTGGGTAATTAAGGCTCAAAGAAAAAAGGCTAGAATAAAAGGAAAAGAATAAAGTGACGAGGGAAAGAAAAAATAGGTAAAAGGAACAGAAATCAACGTAAAAGGAGATTGGGTTATGAAAGAAAAAGAACATAAGGGAACCTCTTGGCAGAGTGGCTTGTGATAGAAGCAGAGCAGAATGAAGCAGCGGATTGCAGAGTGCTTTGAAAAGAATAGAAGGGAACCTGCAACAGGGGTAGAGCAGCTTGTGACAGGAGCAGAGCAAAACAAAGCAGCAGATTGCAGAGTGCTTCGCGATGCCAACAAGAGCAGATGGCCAACTACTTCACAGCTTCCACCAGAGAAAGCCAACAGGAGAAGAAACAAGACCAGAAGTAGCAAACAAACAAGAGCAAAACACGGTGAAGGATAAGGGGATTTGAGGCCCAAAGAGAAATGATGGATTTAGAATGGATAATCCAGCAATGAAGGCTGGCCAGAGGCTACAATATGGTTGAGTATGGACGATTAAGGCCCTAAAGAATGCAATAGAGGAAAGAGAAACCCAAGATGAAGGCTGGCCGATCCAGCAGAAAAGAAAAATTAGAAGCCAACCAGCTCCGATACCATGTGAAAACTGGAAAGTTATGTTTGTATTTCACTTATGAAAAACTGTACAAGGCAAGTGTATATACACACACACAAAAGTAATGACAATATCTCAAGAATTAAAGGGATATTAAAAGCTGATCATGCTACACTTAAGAAGATAATCAAAACTACCACCAAAACTGCCTAAACAAAATATTTACTCCTAACATTACTGTCTCAATTTATGGAGAAGATATTTTCCATAATATCCCTTGTTTCTATCCTTTTTTTAAACTGATAAACCCATACGCATGTGGCAAGATAATACACACCATAAAATGTTGAAGAATAATTGAAGCCTTTTTATTTTGAAATAAAACAATATACGTTACCAACTCGAAGGTCAAGCCAAATTTGATAACACTAAATCATAAACGTCTAGGAGGATGGCTAGTGGGGAAGGACAACAAGGAAAAGTGAAGCAACCAAAAAGAAGTGAATTCCCAACGAGTAAATACAAAAGCCACCCAACACCGCACAATTTATTCGGGGGAGATAAAGGAAACCAATATTAGTCGTAAAAGAACCCATAATAATCGATTCCCCAACATCGCCTTAACCCTTAAGAGGTAGACTTAAACGCGCAATCCTTCAAATCTTGTAATTAATCAAAGAAAGCGAAAAATATAAAAATCCAATCGAAAACTGTCCATCCAGGACGTGCAATTTAAATAGGAAACGTACCTATCAGCTGATTCCTGCACCTCCTCGGCCGCAGAAAAGAAAGCATCCTTTTGCCAAAGATCAAAACTGTTAGCCACTAACATCTTGAAGGACAGCACCAAAACCCAAATAGCAAATAATCAATTATAAATAGAAGCTTTAATTCGTCCGAATGCCAAGCAAATCCAACCCAGCTTCAATTCACCCACAGTTTTATCCCGTGAACAACAATTACTACTGGGTGGAGTGATTGCACATGGGTTCTTTCTCTCTCTTCTGTAGCAGGACGAAATGAAAGAAGAGAGAGAAAGAATCCTCAAGTGTGGAAGACAGAGACGTTTAAGCAATTCTTCTTGCCCTTTTCTATCTTCAATTTTTCTTTTGCGGGCTGTGCGTAATTTTCTTTATCTTTTCCGGTAGGGAGTTTCAATCAGCTGTTGGAACTCCACAATACGGAAAACTCTAAACCATAATGTCTCAGCTTATTGGAAAATTAACGGACAATAATACGAGGTAGAGATTCTTAATTTTTTTTTTTTTAGCAAAAGTATATATTCACTTGAAACTAAACACACAAAAATCAATGATAGTTCAACGGTAAATGATACAGAAATAATTCTTTTAAAGGCAGTAAAGAAGATAGATAATAAATTTTAATTACTCTTTATCCCAATTTATATTCTTTATCTTGATTAGATTTCTCCATCATTTTAATATAGAAAAGTGAAAAAAATTTGTAGATATATATTTGAAACTTAACAAAAAGTAATAAATAGTTAGTTAAAAAACAATCAATAATTTTAAAATAAATAATAAATAATTACTTAAAAATAAAAAATATTCAGATATTAAAAAACTATTATTTGTTTAGATATTTAAAATTTTAATTTATTGTGTTATGTTAAAATTTTAATAAATATAAATTAATTAATTAATATACACATTAATATATATCAAACTATTAATATTAAATATAAATCTTATTAAAATATGTATATAATATAACTATCTATTTAATTAATAAAGATCAAAATACTCTACTTAAAACTAATTTATAAATATTGGTTGAAACTTGTATCATAAACAATCTATGAATTCTATTGTAAGTTTTAGATCAAACTTGTACCATACCCTATATGTGAAATAGAATAATCTCTAATAATCCTATGATTGAGCACATGGACTAAAGTGCATATTTATGTTAGTTGAACGGAATATATTATTCTTATTAAATTATGTCAGAATTACACTTGGAGATGCAACTTTTTTAATTTAATTTAATTTAAAAACCTTTTACATTTCATAATGTCAATTTATAAAATTAACTTTAGAGTTGAATTTATTATCAGTTCTAATAAAAATAATAGATCTCCTAAAAAAAATTAATAAGAAATTCTCAAGTGCTGTTGAGGGTAAGAAAATTTTTGTTCACATATAAACTTTTTAACTTACGTATATTTTTTGTCTTTTAATAAATAATTCAGCCCTTATATTTTACAACACACTAATTTTCACAGCTTCCTTTTAATGAATAAACAGTAGCACATAAAATAGTACTTTCCACAGCTTCCTCAACCGCCGATTTAACAACCGCCCATTCATTCTCGTTGTTGGTTGGCTAAAAACAAGACGTTGGGAATTTTCTATTCCCCTTTGAAAGTGCAAGATCAACCATTTGGGTAGACAAAAATGTCTTGGTTTTTTGGCTAATAGACAAATGTTTCTTATCTGTACAAACATGATGGTTTTTATTCTGCTAATATTCATTACCTTATACAATAAACAATTGAATGGAAACGTGAAGAAAAGAGAAAGAACATGGAAAAAATTTAAAATTGCTTTGCCTATGCCTTGTTATATCCACGATCAAGTAGTAAATTAAATTTAATTTAATAGATAAAAAAATTTACAATATCAAAAATTTGATATCTTAAAAAAAAATGTGTAAAAATAAATTAGGACTCTAAAAAAGATTAATCTTTATCCAAAAAATATGAAAATACTTAAATCAGGAAAAACAATGCCTTATAATTAAAACAAGTTTGACGTTAAATTTAAAATTTCATGCTTAAATTAGCATTATCCCTAATCTCTTGTGGAGGCTAACAGAAAAATCTAGCACTCCATGAATCGCATGGTTGGTTGACAGTCATAAAAGGGTGATAACTCCAAAGTCAAAGTTCCATTTAAAAATTAAGTGCATGTATCGTTTTTTTTAATATTTAAAATATAAAACAATTAAATATGTGTTTAGTAAAATTTTAGAAAAGATATTTTCTAAATACATTTTTTAAAATAGGTTAAAATTTTCTACAAAATGAGTGAGCATTTTTATAATTTCAAAAAAAAATAATCTAAAATAATCATTCATCAAACAAAATCATCTCTACAGTTATAGAATATCAAACTTAAAAATCAATTAATAAAATAAAAATGAACAAAGTTTTAAGTTCAAGAAGCAAACATGTTTCTAAATAATAAAAATTTATAATTAAAAATAAATTTAAAAAAAAAAGTTAAAAACATTTTCACAAACCTAACGCATGTCAAGATAGTATATGCACAATCTAAAATAAAGTCATTCTTTTTAGTAGTATAAAGACAAAAACTAATAAACTGATAACGGGTTTGGATTTTCTAAAGTTCATGTTAGAGTAAATTTCAGAGAAATAAATACATAGTTTAATAAAATTAATATTTAATGAATAAATAAAACACACAAGTCCCATAGGTCTCTCTCTCCAAATGTATCCTGTAAAGTCCTTTAAAATCTTTAAAGGATCCCAACCAGTTGATAGTTCATATAACATATTCAATATTTAATGTTGGAAGTAAACTTGATATATTAGGTAGAAGTGGTTATTCCAATAGCACTAACAAAAGAACAGCTATCATAATTGCTTTGGAAAACAACTGCGTTCTTCTTCACGCTATTAAATTTTGGAACCATCCATTTCACCTAAAAATAATATTCCGTGCTCATCTACACATGTAATACCAATAAACTCGACCACTTAAGCAGACAATGACAGTTGGATGACTTTGTGGTCTCGAATTGATAAAAACAAGATTGATCAAAGCAAAGACGTATGGTTCTTTTAATCTATTATTTACACTACCAAGGTACAAAAGACCCACCTTTTGGGTTGAACGAAAGACACAATGATCCAAGCTGCTCAGTTACCCTCGGATGTCCTCAGTCATGCACTTGTATAGTTCATCAATAGCCATTTTGACACCAGCATGACATGAAGTTGAAATAGAAGAGAAAATTCGTCTTTGGAGAATTCTATACTCCAGTGCCAATTTTTCATCCCAACTGCAGTTTTCTCTGAACAAAAACAAATGAAAATTATATATTAACATAGGAAACTTTCTATTTTTTTTAAACTAATAATTAGGTCCAAACCCTAACTAATGCCTTCACCTGTTATCAAGATCAGTCTCACCCATATCGTCCATCATGTTATCAAAGATAAATCTGATATCTTTCAGAATTTCCAACTCATTTTCCAAATGTCCTTGCAACTGTAAAGAAATTGATTTTCATATATAAAAAAATAGTGTTCAATAAAATTTGATGAAGATACAAAATCTATATCACAGATTTACTCTTTCTCTCCTAGTAAGAACTGTGGAACTTAGTTAAGACGCTCCTTTTGATGCTTAATTAAATCAATCTTTTTCAAAACACCTCTCCAAGAGGCAAAGTGATCAAAGAGAGTAAGAGAAAAAATAAAAGAATTTAGAGAATACTAGAGAACTTTTATTGATGAAAACTTCTTGGATAGTTTACAAACGAGGAGGTGAGGGATTTATATAAGCCACCTCCCCTTGAATCAATGGTTAGGATCAATTTGATCTAACGGTCTACATTAATCTTCTACCGAATTTTAAGTCTACTTGTATTTACATTATGTCTCCACATTATTCTAGGACTTACAAGGTGTTTCTATTACATTCTAGAGTATTATACTATATTTTAGAGACTTCTACTAAATTCTAAAGACTTCTAGAATATACAAAAATTGTCTAAAAATTCTAGAGCAATGTAGAACCTTTTAAATGCTCGCATAGCAAGGTTACTTGTTAGGTGCCAAATCATGTCCATGTCATGCCTACGTGACGTTGATGTGTCAGGGTGTGACACTCTCCCCTACCTATAGCGCAGACGTCCTCGTTGTGCTCATATCGTGAAAATGCTTTAAGTGATCTTGGATCTATCAAAGATCTTTTTCTGCTTCCCAGTTAGCCTCACTCTCTAGCAATATCTTTCATTTGATAAGGTATTAGGTACTTAGTGGTACCCCTCTCTTTCTCTGGCCTCGGCTGGCTAAAATTTCCTCCACTTTTCGATCAAAAGACTTAATAATAATGAGAGGTGCCTGCCTGGAGTCACTCCTGTCGTGGTCTTCCTTATCTTTATGGTAGGGCTTGAACATACTGACATGAAAGATCGGATGTATCTTCATGCTAGGAGAAAGATTGAGTTTATAAGAAACCTTTTCCACTCACCCAACAACTTCAAACAAGCCCTCATACTTGCAAATTAGGCCTTTATGCACCTTTCTAAAGGCTTTGAATTGTTGTAGGAGAAACTTCACCATAACCATGTCTCCCACCTGGTATTCTATTGCTCGTCTCTTTTTATCTGACCACTTCTTCATCTTCTTTGCTGCTTTTACTAAGTTAAGAGCGTGCAACATCGGCTTGCTCTTGCAAAGATTTCACCATATGATAAGTTTCTAAACTCCTCACCTGATAAGAGTTTGAAAAAGTGTAGGGCGTGAGTGGTTGTTGCCCAGTCACAACTTCAAAAGGACTCTTCCCCATGGACTCGCTCTTCTGAAGGTTGTAAGAAAATTGTGCCACGTCCAAGAACTTTGCCTAATCTTTTTGGTTAGCACTCAAAAAATGTCTTAGATAGCATTTCAATAAGGCATTCACCCTCTCAATCTGTGGATGAAAACTTGTGAAAAAGTGTAGCTTCGAACTCAAGAGCTTGAATAGCTCAATCCATAAGCGGCTAGTGAAGCGGGGATCCCTGTCACTGATGATGGTCATAGGAAATCCCCTATACTTAACTACATTCTTGAAGAATAAACGGGCAGCTTTTTCGGTTGTGTAGTCTTAAGGGCAAGTATAAATGTAGCATATTTTGAGAATTTGTCCACCACTATGATGGAACCAATCTCTCCAGACTTGGGCAGTGCAAAGATGAAGTCTATTGAGATGCTTTCCCATAGTTGCTCCGGTATTGATAATGGCTCCAATCGGAATTTTGTTCTCCACCTTGTCTTGCTGGCATACAAGACAAGTCTTTACATAACTCTCTACTTCATCTCGCATCTGAGGTCAATAATAGGTTGAGTCTAATAAAGCTAGTGTACGTCTCTGCCCTGAGTGACCAGCCCATTTAGTGTCATGATATTCTTTGATGAGACTCCTCCTCAAGTTGTTCCATTTAGGAACATAAAATCTTCTCCCCTTTGTATAGAGAAGGCCATTCTCCAATCAAAATCTCTTGGTCTTACCAACTACTTCAATCGTGTTGCCAAGGAATCATGGTTCATCCCTTCTTTGATAAGCTTTATGATGTTCCCTTGGGCTTGAGAGATGACAACTAATTCAGCCTTTTGGCTTAGTGCATCTGCTACCACGTTGGCCTTTCCTAGCTTGTACTCCATAGTGAAGTCAAACTCAGTCAAGAAATCCTGTCACCTTACTTACTTCGGAGTCAACTTCTTATGGGTTTGAAAGTAGTTAGTAGCCACATTATCTGTTTTGATAACAAAGTGTGACTCTAGTAAATAATGACGCCATGTCCTTAAGCAATATATTACAGTTGTCATCTCCTTCTCCTAAATTGTATATCATCGTTCTGTCTTATTCAACTTGCGGCTTTCATAGGCTATCGGATGCCCCTTTTGCATTAGGACCCCTCCTATGGCAAAGTCAGAGGCATCAGTGTGTGCCTTAAATAATTTTGAATGATCCAAGAGAGCTAACACTAGTTCCTTCGTCACCGTAGCTTTTAATTCTTCAAAAGCTCGTTGGCATCTCCCATTCCATTTCCACCCATGGTCCTTCTTTAGAAGATTCGTAAGAGGTGCGACTACGGCAAAATATCCCTGGATGAACTGCCTGTAGTAATTTGTCAACCTAAGGAAAGATCTCAATTTTGAGACTTTGGTGGGTGACTCCCACTCCTATATAGCCTTCACCTTAGCTTGATCCATCATTAGGGTCCCGTCTTTAATAACGTATCCCAAGAAGTCTACTTCATTATTCGCAAAAGAGCACTTCTCCTTCTTCACATATAGAGAATTCTCTCTCAACACCATGAATATGGTCTAGAAGTGTTCAAGATGTTCTTCTAAAGTATTGCTGTAGATGACAATATTGTCCAGGTACACCATCATAAACTAATCAAAGTATGGATGGAAGATCTCATTCATTAAAGTGTAAAATGTTGCTAGTGCTTTGGTTAAGCCAAAAGGCATCACCAACCACTAGTAGGACCCATATCGTGTGACACAAGTGGTTTTGAATTCATCACCATCGACAATCCTCACTTGGTGATAACCTGACCTCAACTCTAACTTTGTGAACCACTTGGCCCCTCTAAGTCTATCAAACAAGTCAGCTATTAAAGGAATGAGATATTTATTCTTAATAGTTACCTTATTAAGAGCCCGATAGTCGATACATATCTGTAATGATCTGTCATGCTTCTTCTGGAACAAGACCGGCACTCTGTAAGGTGCTTTTGACGGTTGAATATACCCGGCATCCAAGAATTCTTTGAGTTGCCTCTTAAGTTCCTCCAATTCTGGAGGTACCATAGCGGATATTTTTGTCAACGGCTAATTGACATTTATTGACATTTATTTCCTTGATTTGCTCCTCAATTAGTTTAATTCCTGACAGATTGTATGAGCATAATTCTAGCAAATTTTTAGCCTTTTTCCTTGTATAGAATTCTTTTGTAAAAATTATATAATAAAGAGAAGTTAGAAGGCTTGGCATTCAGCTATTCATACAGCATATTTGTGTTATTATTGACATGGTATCAGAGCCTCATTGATTTTTTTTCCCGTTTGTTGTTGCTACCGTGAATCAATCTTTCGGTGTTGTTGGCGTCGCTGGGTCTCGACTTGTTGGCACGCATAATTCTTCGATTGCGTTGGTGTGTTCTGCGTCTTGGGAATCTGTTTCTCGGCACCTTCTGTTTCGGGCATATCCACGTGCGGCACATATCGACGTTGTGTTTCTCAGCTTCTTTTGTTTCTGCGTCGCGGCTCTTTCTGCGCATCTCGTTGGTTGTGGCAGCCTCTCTCGGCACTTTTTGTCTCAGTGGTATACAGACCTGATCAATTTCAGCCATTTTCTCGGCCCCTTGTGTTTCTCGGCCATTTTTGTTTCTGCGTCTCGGCCTTCTGGTTCTTGCTTTTGTTTCTGGGCAGTTTCTTGCACATTTTTTTTTTCTTGGCCTGGTGTTCATCTCTGTTTCAGGTTCTCTTCTCGTACCTTTATTTTTCTTGGCTCATTATTTTTTGTGCTGTCTCGGTTTTTTTTTCCCAATGGATTCTGCATCAATGTGTGTCAAGTTTACGGGCAAAAATTACGCTACTTGGGCGTTTCAGTTTGAATTGTTTCTCAAAGGCAAAGACCTTTGGGGACATATTGATGGCACGGATGTTGTACCAACATCTGACACTAACAAATCCAAAGATGTTACGTCTTCTCCTTCTTGAACTGTGCTTGATGTTAAAATCATGTCTTGGCTTCTTGGTTCGGTGGAGCCCAATATTGTGACCAATTTGCGGGCTCATCGCACGGCTCAATCTATGTAGAGTTATTTGAAGCAAGTTTATCATCAAACTAATTATGCTCGCCGTTTTAAGTTGGAACATGCGATTGCTATGTTTCAACATGGTAGTATTTCCATTCAAGACTACTACTCGACATTTTCGACTCTCTGGCATGAATATACAGATTTGGTTACAGCTAATGTTCCTGCTACTGCTCTTTTAACTATTCAGAATCTTCATAATACTAGCCAGCGTGACTAATTTCTTATGAAACTACGCCCGAAATATGAATCTGTTCGCTCCTCTCTGCTGAACCGATCACATATTCCTTCTCTTGATATTTGTTTTGGTGAGTTACTTCGCGAAGAACGTCTTAGTACTCAGATTATTTTGGAGCAATCTCATGGAAATTCTGAGACAGCAACTATGACTTATGCAACCCAAGGACTACCTATGCCTTCTAAAAATCTGCAATGTTTCTACTGCAAAGCATATGGGCGTATTGCTACTAATTGTCCTAAAAAATATTGTTCTTATTGTAAGAAAAATTGTCATATTATTAAAGAATGCCGTATCCGCCCTCAGAATCATCAGGCTCAAGCCTTTCAAACTGTTGTTACTATTCCTCCAGTGTCTTCTGCACCACATGGTTCTTCTTCAAGAGCTTCCTCTGATCTTGCACCGCCTGCACCAACTTACTGCACCCCTAAAATGGTGCAGCAAATGCTAATTTCTGCATTATCTGTGATGGGATTTCAAGGTAACAATTCTACTACACTCTGGTATGTAGACTCCAGGGCTTCTAATCACATGACAAATACTCTCAAAACTCTGTCTCATGTTTGACCTTATGCTGGTCAATCTACCATTCAGACTGCTAATGGCAATTCTTTGCCCATCGCTGCGGTCGGAAATGCCTCCTCTACATTTACTGATGTGTTTCTTGCTCCTCAATTTTCCATAAATCTTATTTCTGTTGGTCAATTAGTTGATAACAATTGTGCTGTTAATTTTTCTGGTGATGGTTGTGTTGTACAGGACCAGGTAATGGGGAAGTTAATCGCGAAGGGACCTAAAGTGGGGCGCTTGTTTCCACTATTTTTACCTGTTCCAGTTCATCCTTCAATGTCTTCTATTACATCTTTTGCTTGTAATAATGTTCCTACTTTGAGTATGGTGTGGCATCGTCGTTTAGGTCATCTTAATCCTCAAATTTTATCTCATATATTGAACTCTGACTTTCTTGGTAATAAAGAACGTTCTTCTTTATCTCTTGAATGTGATTCTTGTAAACTTGGTAAAAGTAAAACTCTTCCCTTTCCTTTGCATGCTAGTAGAGCTTCTCATTGTTTTGATGTTATCTATAGTGATGTTTGGGGCCCTTCCCTAGTTAGTTCACATGAAAAATTTAAATATTATATGACTTTCATTGATGATCATAGCAGATTTACTTGGGTTTATTTTCTTCGCTCTAAATCTGAGATTTTTCGTACTTTCACTGAATTTTTAGCGTATGTTGAAAATCAGTTTTCTACGAATATTAAGACATTACGTACCGATTCTGGTGGTGAATATATATCGACTGAGTTTCAGACATTCTTGGCTTTTAAAGGGATCATACATCAATGTTCATGTCCCGCTACTCCCCAACAAAATGGAGTAGCCGAACGCAAGAATCGTCATCTTCTTGATATGGTACGTACTCTTTTGTTAGAATCTACTGTTTCATCCATGTTTTGGGTTGAGGCTCTAAAGACTGCTACTTACTTGATTAATCGTTTACCTTCCCAAATTTTACACATGGAATCTCCCTACTTTCGCCTGTTTGTTAAAGAACCTAGTTATGATAATCTTTGTATATTTGATTATGTATGTTTTGTTCATTTACCTCCTTCTGAGAGACATAAATTATCTGCTCAATCCGTTCGATGTGTTTTCCTCGGATATAATGTGTGTCAGAAGGGATTTGTTTGTTATGATCCCATTTTACATCGTACTTGTATTTTTCGAAATGTTATTTTCTTTGAAAATCAACATTTCTTTCATGTTTCATCTGTGCCCTCTTCTTCTTCTTCCACCGTGGTCCTTCCTTCCTTTGAGCAGCCTTTCTCAGATCTTCATCAAGTTAAGTCTCGCTTTAAACCCGGTATGGTGTATACAAGATGATCTCACACACGGTTTCTTCCGGTAGCTCAATCGATATCTGATCCTAACATGCACCAGAATCAGTCAGTCGTAGCACCTCCAGAGCCTTTGGTACGTCGCTCTCCTCGAGTGTTTGTACCTCCTGATAGGTATGGATTTTCTTCTGACACTATTATTTCAGCTCTTACTGTTACCTTGTCCAATTTTGATATTCCCACCTACTACTCACATGCTGTTAAGCATGACTGTCGGCGACAAGCTATGCAGGAAGAAATTGCCGCTCTAGAGGCCAATCACACCTGGGACATTGAGCCATGTCCTTCCACTATTGTTCCTCTGGGTTGTAAATGGGTTTACTCAGTCAAGGTTCACTCTGATGGAAGTTTGGATCGTTATAAAGCTCGACTTGTTGTTCTTGGAAACCATCAGGAATACGGTGTGAATTATGAAGAGACCTTTGCTCCTGTAGCTAAGATGACCACTGTTCGTATGATCCTAACTCTTGCTGCTTCTAATGATTGGCCACTACATCAGATGGATGTTAAAAATGTGTTCCTTCATGGGGATCTTAAAGAGTGTATTTATATGAAACTACCCCCGGGATTGTTTTCTTCTCCGACCTCCAATGTGTGTAAACTTCGTCGTTCTCTTTAGGGGTGTAAATAACCCGATAATCCGTTACAAACCGAATTAACCCGACCAAAAAAACAGGCTACGGGTTAGGATCATCGGGTTATTGGGTTTCAACGGTTTGGGAAGCAAAAAATTTTCGGTTTTCTTCGGTCGGTTCGGGTTGGGAATCATGGAACCTGTGAAAACCGAACCGACCGAATTATGCCCTTAAGCACCACGCCACGTGCCTCCAGACTCCAGTCCTCCTCTGTTTTGTTTTCCCCCAAATCCCCAATCGAGCCAATCCCCCCCTCTTCGTTTCGGCTCTTCCTCCCTTCCCTTCACCCGAGTCTCTCCTCGACTCCTCTCACTCTCTTCTCACTTCTCACTCGCAGCCCACGCGATAACGACGATGGCAGTTCACGGTCACGGTACACGGCCTTCAGCTTGATGATTGCAGTTCACCAGTAAGTTTCTTACCTTCTTCGTCCCTGTATTTTGTTCAAATCCGAAGCCCTAATATCATCTTCAGGTAATCCGAAGCCTTAATCTCAGTTTCTTATGCTTCAGGTAATCTCAGCCCTGATTGTTTCTCACATTCAACTTCTCCATTTCATCCTTTGGGTAATTTGAGGATTCTGAGCCCTAATTGTTCCTCACTTCAAGCTTCTACATTTCATCCTTCAGGTAAGCATTTCTTCTCTGCATTTGAATGGTTGGTTGGTGCTCCATGCTCAATAGCATTTCGAAATTTAGCTGTCTGGGGCCAAGTGATCAGTCTAATGCATTAATGTTGGTGCTGGTTGTGTAATAAACTCGTGGTTTGATTATTTGTCAACTTTGAAGCATTAATATAAACTTTTAACCAAATTTCCTGTAATTTTTAGCATAATAGGATTTGAAATGTCAGATGGAGTCATTGAGGAACTTATACTAGAGAAATTCTTGTATAGAATAATAGAAGTAGTCTACTAATTTTGATAGAACTACTCTAATAAAAAGTAGCCATTTAGAGGTAGAATTAGTCTATTATCTGATATGTACATTGCTTATCATTATTTCTTATTCATTTAATCTATCTAAAATTAGTAGATCAAGTTTGTCTGAGAATTTTTTAGGACATGAATTCTTTGGCATTCCAATTAAGGCTAAAATTCCCTGCAAGAACAGGATGAAATCATATCCATTTGAAGAGACTTCTTAAGAGCATAATGACAATATTATGAACTAATATGATTGATTTTGGGTATTTAGTAGGTTAACATGGATTCCTCAAATTCAAAGGAACAAGAGACAGTGGCCTCTACACTAAAATCTCCTGTTAATCCGAAAGGAAAGGACAAAGTAGATACTTCATTATCACTTGATACTGAAGTTTCTAATGTTGCTCCCCCTAAGAGACAAAAAAGGAAGCCCCCTGCTAGTGGATCTCGAAAATCTTCTGTAGCATGGGATCACTTCACCAAATTACCTGATATGGCGGAACCTACAGCTCAATGTAACTATTGTGGAAAGAGGTACATGTGTAATCCTAAGACGCACGGTACTTCTAATTTAGTAAGCCACTTGTCTAAATGTTCTAAATATCCTTATGCTTTGGTGAATGACCCTAAACAACAAGTGCTTGGTTTTGAACCCAAAAAAGATGGTGGGGGAAGTAATATGGTAAAAGCACCACAAGTTTATGATATTGAAGAGTGTCGAAGGGCCATAGCTATTTTTGTTATCACTGATGAACTGCCATTTAAAATAGTTGAAGGATATGGATTTAAGTACCTTTGTAGTAGGTTGCAGCCACAACTCCATATTCCTTCCCGTGTTACTATAGCTAAAGATTGTCATCAATTGTATTTAGATGAGAAATTAAAGCTTAAAAGTTTCTTACAGTCAAATTGTTCTAGAATATGTCTCACCACTGATTGCTGGACTTCAATTCAAAATTTAAGTTATATGGTTCTTACTGCACATTTTGTTGATAATGACTGGAGACTTCAAAAGAGAATTTTGAACTTTTGTCCTATTCCTAATCATAAAGGGGAAACAATTGGAAGACATATAGAACTTTGCTTGAATGAGTGGGGCATTGAAAAAGTGTTTACGGTGACTGTGGATAATGCTAGTGCAAATGATGTGGCAATATCATATTTAAAGAAAAGAATGAAGACAATGAATGGTTTGGTTTTGGATGGTGATTTTATGCATATTAGATGTTGTGCTCACATATTTAATTTGGTTGTTAATGAGGGATTGAAGGAGATGCATTCATCCATTGCATCTATTCGTAATGCTGTGAAATATGTTAAATCTTCTCCCTCTAGACTTGCAAAATTTAAATGGTGTATTGAACAATTAAAAATTGCATCTCAATGCCTTGTATGCCTAGATGTTCCAACTAGGTGGAATTCAACATATTTGATGTTAGAGGCTGCTGAGAAATTTGAAAAGGCATTTAATAGGTTAGAGGATGATGAAACTGCTTACATTGATTATTTTGATGATAAGACAATTGGTCCTCCTTCTTCTGATGACTGGAATAATGCTAGAATCTTCATACAGTTCTTGAAAGTTTTCTATGATGTGACTTTAGAATTGTCTGGGTCTTTATATGTTACTTCAAATAGGACCTTCCCTCAACTTGCTTTGATTCAGAGTGAATTATTGCACTGGAGTACAAGTGATGACTCTTTGTTGAGTTGTATGGCAACTGAAATGAAGAAGAAATTTGACAAGTATTGGGGAAAAGTGGAAAATATAAACCCCTTATTGTTCATTGCCAATATACTTGACCCAAGGTACAAGCTTGCTTATTTGAAGTGGTCATTTGATGATATTTATGATGCGGTTGTATCTTACAATATGATTTGCAAGGTGAAGTCTGATTTGCAAAAATTGTATGAGTGGTATCGCCAATTGTATGACCCTAAGGGTGCTTCAAATGTAGAGAAACAATCTTCAATGACCATTGAGAATGTAGTTGATTCTGCAAATAGAAAACCTGCACAAAAAGCTAGAGAGGCTGCTTTCAAATCCCATTTAAGGGCTAAAGATTCCATTGAAGCTAAAAATGAAGTAGAAAGATATCTAGCTGAACCTTGTGTAGATGCAGATGATTCTTTTGATGCTTTAGAATGGTGGAAATTAAATGTATCTAGGTTCCAAGTTCTTTCTATGGTTGCTCGAGATGTGTTGGCTATTCCTGTGTCAACGGTAGCTTCTGAGTCAGCATTTAGTACTGGTGGCCGTGTATTAGATGTATTTAGATCATCTCTCTCTCCAAGAATGGCTGAAGCATTAATTTGTACTCAAAATTGGTTGAAACCCAATTTGTTTCAATTTGATATTAATGATGTAGATTTTGTCGAAGAATTACAACAATGTGAGCAGCTTGAGACAGGTAAAATACTAAATATTTGTTTTTATATATTATGACTCTTTATTATAATTTATTCAAATAAGTATTTATTATTGCTATTTTAAATTGTTTGCAGAACTTGCAGGATCTACTTCTAAATAGCAACACTTAGCAAAATCAGAGGCCCATGCTTATTGGTAGTGTCTAGGTGTGCTGCTCTGCTCATTCAATATTCTTATAATTTTTTTTCAATGTTATAAACCTTATTCTTCATGTATTTTTGGTTGCAGCAATCTTCCCAAATGCATTACTCTTCAGCTTCAGCTTGATGGATTAGCAATTATCACTTATCAGGAATTGATGAGCCTCATTCTTAGGCCTTTGTTGGATTATTTTGGATATTCATTCCTTAGTTCAAAAGTTGTATTTCATCAAGATGATTATGGTCATATCACATTATTCTTTTGAGTATCTTTTAACTCATCAGAACTAATATTTAGTAATTGCTATTAATATCATGTTGCTTTGATCTTGGGTAGTTGTATACTTGTATTATTGCTTTTGAGTTTTATGTTTCTAATTATTCACTGTCATTTGCTTGTGAGCTTGTCCAAGTTATAGGTATGCTGACCTATATAATTTCCAATTCTTTTGGGTGATAGAGGTAATGAACATATCCAATTTGTAGGTATTTGTTTGTGAAGCACACATGTCCTGAAAATGGTGTTGGTAAATATATGTGTAGGAGCAGGACAAGCAAGGCTGTTGAATGCCTAAACCTTACAAAATAGGCACAAAATGTGAGAGTTAATGATGTAAGTTTCTAATGCATAATTTCATGGATCTTTTAGAACTTGGTAGTTTGCTAATGTTTCATGTATTGATTGTATATTTAGGATGAATGCAACTATATGGAGACATTCTGATTTCTGATTTCTGAACAATGGAGAATGCATTGAGACTTCAAGATGTGAGAGTTAATGAATAATTATGTAAGATTTTAATGCTAAACTGAACCTTGCCCAAATGAGGGAGTATTGTACTCAGAAATTTTATTGCGTCTTGAAGGTTTTATTTTTTCTATAGCATGACATGTGCACAAACATTGGGGTTGATGCAATCTGGGTGGGAAGAAGTATGCTATATTATGTTATTTGCTAATATTTTTAATTACTTGTCTTAATTCTAGACAAATGCACTCCTTAAGATTGAGATGGGCAATATACTAACTTTTCCATGTGTCATTTTCTCTATTATTTTGGGCACTGAATAATGTAGCTGCTGTACGTGAGCGGCTGTCAAATGGCTACTTGCTTATTGCAATAAGTGGAGGACTGAACCAACAAAGAACTGGAGTAAGTAGGACATAAGTCTTACGATACACATTGTCCTGTAAGAATGCTATAAAAAATGTGCTGGTCAATAGTTTATTGATCGTTTTCACCTTTATGGATGAAAAAGAACAAGTGCGTCTGGCAAGGTTTTTTTTACTCTCTTGATTAAAAGCATTAAAAAGACAGAAGCTTTATGCATTTTTTCCCTCTTAGCTAATTGACTATGTTTCAGTTTTCAGAAAATATGAGGCGTGGTTAAGTTCTTTCTAAGTTGATTGCCAGATGATTTTTTTCATTTCCATATGATTAAATTTTTCTTTTGTGAAAATGATAATCGTGTCCCCACATTCAGATAACAGATGCTGTAGTTGTTGCACGAATTCTTAATGCTACTCTAGTTGTACCTGAGTTGGATCATCAGTCCTACTGGAAAGATGACAGGTAATTTGCTGATGTTATCTACCACATTTATTATTCAGGTTAGAGTTGGTAAGAATCTAGTTTACAGTTCTTTCATTAAAGACACCTTTGTTTGAATACAGTGACTTTGTCAACATTTTTTATGTTGATTGGTTCACTTCTTATCTCGCAAAAGATGTTACTATTGTTAAAAGAGTTCCTGATAAGGTCATGCGGTCAATGGAAAAACCACCACATACAATGCGTGTCCCAAGGAAATCAGAACCTGAATATTATCTTGATCAAGTTTTGCCAATACTCTTGAGAAGACGGGTAAGGATGCTTTACTCATATTGTAATAGTTGTATTTCATCAAGTTTTGCCATAGCTGTTCATGAGCTGTCTTAGATGAAAAGACATTCATAAATCATATATTCATATGTGTAATGTGTTGATTTCTTTCTGTTTAGGTTTCTTTGTTTGTGAGTAGAGTTGCTAGACTATCAATTTCTACATTTCCATTTAGTTTGTGGATAATAAATAACTCTTTGATTGATCATAGAGATTACTCTTAAAAAAATAGTGAAATCAGTTGTTGTGGAATTATTCATAACATTTTTTTTTTTGGAATATCTCTTCAACCCGCCCAACCCGTCCGACCCGCCCAAACCCGAAATTTTGGAAAACCCGAACTTACCCTTCATCACCCGAAACAACCCGACATGCTTCGGGTCTCCTTATGCTTTGGTCGGTTTCGGATGGGTAAGACACAATCCGAAAGGTGTTCGGTCGGGTTGAAATAATCCCTCAACCCGACCGAACCCGACCCGCTTACACCCCTAGTTCTCTTTATGGTCTCAAACAAACTCCACGGGCCTGGTTTGATAAATTTTGAACCACGTTATTACAATTTTTTTCCAGCAGAGCAAGTATGACACTTCATTATTTTTTCGGAAATCAAACATGGGTCTTGTTGTCCTTTTGGTCTATGTTGATGATATTGTAATCACTGGTTCTGATTCTGCTTTACTTGTCCAGCTCAAAGAGCATCTCTCACAATCCTTTCATATGAAAGATCTTGGATCTCTTATATATTTTCTTGGTCTTGAGGTGCATCGTAGTCCTTTTGGTATTTCACTTAATCAACATAAATATGCTAGTGATTTGGTGGCTACAGCTGGACTACAGGAAGCTTGCTCTATTGATACTCCCATGGAATTAAATGTTAAGCTTCGCAAAGAGGAGGGTGACTTACTTGTTGATCCCAGCTTATATCGAAAATTGGTGGGTAGCCTTGTCTATCTCACCATCACTAGACCAGATATTTCTTTTGCTGTACAACAAGTCAGTCAATTTCTTCAGACTCCTCGTCATCTTCATTTGCCTGCTGTCCATAGGATCATACGCTATGTTCAGGGCACTTCTGCCCGTGGCTTATTTTTTCCTGCCAATAATCCTTCTCGTCTTGTTGCTTATAGCGATGCCGATTGGGCTAGTTGTGCTGATACACATCGCTCCATCACTGGTTGGTGCGTGTTCTTAGATGATGCATTGATCTCCTGGAAAAGTAAGAAGCAAGACAGAGTTTCTAAGTCATCCACAGAATCTGAATACCGAGCAATGTCCCTTGCTTGTTCTGAAATTATTTGGCTTCGAGGTTTGCTTGGTGAGTTAAATTTTCCTGCGAACAATCCTACACCTTTATATATTGATAATACCAGTGCTATTCAGATCACGGCTAATCCTGTCTATCATGAACGCACGGAGCATATTGAAGTTGATTGTCATTCTATCCGTGAAGCCTTTGAATATCATATTATTACTATTCCCCACATTTCTACTGAACTACAAATTGCTGATATATTTACCAAGGCTCTCACTCGTCATCGACATTGCTTTCTCAGTAGCAAATTGTTACTTGTTAATCAACCCGCATCAATTTGAGGGGGACTGTCAACGGCTAACTGACATTTATTTCCTTGATTTGCTCCTCAATTAGTTTAATTCCTGACAGATTGTATGAACATAATTCTAGCAGATTTTTAGCGTTTTTCCTTGTATAAAATCCTTTTGTAAAGATTATATAATGAAGAGAAATCAGAAGGCTGGGCATTCAGCTATTCATACAGCATATTTGCGTTATTATTGACAATTTTAACTCTCGGCTCTAGCTCGATTTTGTGATCCATCCCTTCTCTTGGGCAGTAGTTTCTTCGGCAGCTCAAGTGGCATGACATCCTTATTCTCTTCTAGAACTTTCTTGATGCATGGTGGGATTTCCCCTTTTCTCACCACTGTAGCCTCCTCCTTTAGTGCAGCCAAATAGGTGGCTTCGCCTTTCTTGAGTCCCTTCTTTAGCTGCACAGCTGAGAGCTACTGATTCTCCTTTGACTTGCAGAATGTGAGAACCATACATAGAAACCCCTTCTCCGTGATGCACACTGAGTCGCAACATGGCATAGGTACCATATTCACTTTCCTCAAGAAATCCATGCCCAAAATTATCTTAAATTTATCCATGCACGCAACAGAGAAGTCAATAACTCCCTTCCAAAAACTCAGTGTTATGTCTGTCTCATGAGCTGCACCAGCAATAGCGTAGCTGCTGGCATTGACAATCTTAAGCTACCCCATCTTTGGAGAGAGTTTTAGACCGAGTCTCTCTGCTTCTTTCGGTGTGATAAAGTTGTGGGTAGCCCCAGTGTCCACCATCGCCTCAGCAGGCTTTCCGTTTAGATGAAGGGCCACGTACATCAGTCCCTTCTTCTCCTTTGAGGGTGATGGATCCATCGTCTTCACAACATTCAACAGTTGGAGAGATTCTCTGTTAGCAACTTCTTGGAATTCTCGCTCCTCTGCGAATGTCTCTAACTTAGAATATTCTTTCATCGGGTGTGGTCCCTTGTATACGAAGCAACCAGTCCTTGGCACGAAGGCCTTTTTCTTCTCCTCATACTCTTTCTTTGAAGAGTACTTGTTCTCCTTCTTGGCAACACCCTTCCTTTTGTCTCTTCCACCTTTGCCATAATTATTTTTAGAATGGGGTTTAGTCTTGAATTCACCTCGATAGTACTCGATGAGTGACTCTGCCACGGCAATAGCTTCATCAACGTCCTTGACTCCTCTCCGTTGCAACTCCTGCTTGGTCCATGGTTGGAGATTGTCAACAAAAAAGAGAGCATCTTCGGTGGTTAGGTTAGGGATTTAGAGTGTGAGAAATGTGAATTCTCTAATATAGTCACTTATGGTAGTCCTGTGTTTGAGTTTCCTTAACTTTTTCTTAGCTTCATAGACAACATTTATAGGAAGAATTGCCTCTTCAATTCTTTCTCTTTCTTCTCCACCATAAAGTTGCATTGTCAGTAAGATAAAGAGAAGCAGTGCGTACCTTCATAGGCTCCTCCTCAACACTCATGCATTTGAAATACCTCTCCATCTGCCAAAGGAAGTTTTTCACCTCTTTGACGTCCCTCACGCCTTTGAACTCCTTTGACTTTGGTAGATTAATTCTCAGAGTTCCTCATACTCCACTTGAACCTGCAGTGCTACTAGATCGCGCCTTAATTTCATCAAGAGATGCCTTAAAGCTATCAAGTTGCCTTATGACAATCTCTAGAGTGTTAAGATGTACCTTCCTCTCTTCTTCACCCCTTTTAGCACTAACGGCATCTTCTTTAAAGATATCGAGTTGTCCCAAGATATGGCACTTCAACATCTCCTTATCATGCTCGCTCCTTTGGAGGTGTATATCCATATCACCTAAGGTGTTCTCCAGTAGCGTAACCCTCTCTTCTAAGACAACAAAGTCTTCAGTCTTTGGCCTACTTGCACCACGGGACTTCTTGCCACCACCGGCGAGAATAGAAACATCCCTTCTCCTCACACATTCTGCTTGCTCCTCTGTCACATTCGATATAATGCTGGTAGAGTAGTTCACGCCTTTCGCGAACCGATAATGGCAAGAAGTCCCATTGTGCAAGTAGACCAAGGACTGAAGACTTCGTTGTCTTGGAGGAGAGAGTTACGCTGCTGGAAAACACCTTGGGTGATATGGATATATGCCTCTAAAGAAGCGAGCATGATACGGATATGTTGGAGTCCCATGTCTTGAGACAGCTCGATATCCTTAAAGAAGATGCCGTTAGTGCTCAAAGGGGTGAAGAAGAGAGGGAGGTACGTCTTAATACCCTGGAGAGCAAGATAGAGATTGTCATAAGACAACTTGATAGCCTTAAAGCATCTCTAGATGAAGTCAGGACACGATCTAGCAGCTTTGCAGGTTCAAGTGGAGCATGAAAAACTCTAAGGATTGATCTCCCAAAGCTAAAGGAGTTCAAAGGCGTGAGAGATGTTAAAGAGGTGGAAAATTTCCTTTGGCAGATGGAGAAGTATTTTGAATGTATAGGTATTGAAGAGGAACTTATAAAGGTATGCACTGCTTTTCTTTATCTTACTGACAATACAACTCTATGGTGGAGAAGAAAGCACGCAGACATAG
Organism: Gleditsia sinensis; assembly: GCA_037074535.1. Lineage (NCBI taxonomy): Eukaryota > Viridiplantae > Streptophyta > Magnoliopsida > Fabales > Fabaceae > Gleditsia > Gleditsia sinensis. The sequence continues at coordinate 12,684,881 of CM073464.1, read as the reverse complement.
AGAAAGGTTTGTACGCCATCAACACATGGGAGGAATTTAAAAAAGAATTGAAGAGGCAATTCTTCCCATAAAATGTTGTCTATGAAATGAAGAAAAAACTGAGGAAACTCAAACCCAAGACTGCCATAAGTGACTATGTTAGGGAATTCATATTTCTCACACTCCAAATCTTTAACTTAGCCACCGAAGATGCTCTCTTCTTCTTCGTTAACAATCTCCAACCATGGGCCAAGCAGGAGTTGCAACGGAGAGGTGTCAAGGACGTTGATGAAGCCATTGCCGTGGCAGAGTCACTCATCAAGTACCATCGAGGTGAATCCAAGACTAAACCTCCTTCTAAAAATAATTATGGCAAAGTTGAGAAAGACAAAGGGAAGGGTGTTGCCAAGAAGGAGAACAAGTACTCTTCAAAAAAAGAGTATGAGGAGAAGAAAAAGGCCTTTGTGCTAAGGACTAGTTGCTACGTATGCAATGGACCACACCCGATGAAGGAATGTCCTAAGTTAAGGACGTTCGCCTCAATCGCAGAGGAGCGAGAATTCCACAAAGTTGCTAACATAAGATCTCTCCAATTGTTGAATGCTGTGGAGGCGGCGGATCCATCACCCTCAAAGGAGAAGAAGGGACTGATGTACGTGGTGGTGGACACTAGGGCTCGATCTAAAGCTCTCTCCAAAAATAAGTTGGCTTAAGACTGTCAACGCCAGCGGCCACGTTATTGCTGGTACAGCTCATGAGATAGATATGACACTGGGCTCTTGGAAGGGAGTTGTCAACTTCTCTGATGCCCGCATGGATGACTTCAAGATAATCCTGAGCATGGATTTCTTGAGGAAAGTGAATGTGGTACCTATGTCATTTTACGACTTGATGTGCATCATGGAGAAGGGGTCTCCATGTATAGTTCCCACGTTCTCAAAGTCAAAGAAGAATCAGCAGCTTTCAACTATGTAGCTGAAGAAGGGATTTAAGAGGGGCGAAATCATCTACTTGACTGCACTAAAGGAGAAGGCTACAATGGTGAGAGAAGGAAAAATCCCACTATGCATCAGGAAAGTTCTAAAAGAGAACAAGAATGTCATGCCACCTGAGCTGCCGAAAAAATTACCACCCAAGAGGAGGGTGGATCACAGAATCGAGCTAGAACCGGGAGTTAAGATACCCGCTATGGCGCCTTACAAGATGGCACCTCCGGAATGGGAGGAACTTAGGAGGCAACTCAAGAAACTCCTAGATGTCGGATATATTCAACTGTCAAAAGCATCTTACGGAGCGTCAGTTTTGTTCCAGAAGAAGTATGACGGATCATTACGGATGTGTATTGACTACTGGGCTCTTAATAAGATAATTATCAAGAACAAATACCCCATTCTTTTGATAGCTGACTTATTTGATAGACTTGGAAGGGCCAAGTGGTTCACAAAACTAGACTTAAGGCTAGGTTATCACCAAGTGAGGATTGCTGATGGTCATGAATCCAAAACCACTTGTGTCACACAATATGGGTCCTATGAGTGGTTGGTAATGTCTTTTGGTTTAACTAATGAACCAGCCACATTGTGCACTTTAATGAACGAGATCTTCCATCCATATCTCGATCGGTTTGTTGTGGTGTACTTGGAAGATATTGTCATCTATAGCAACACCTTGGAGGAACATCTTAAACACCTCCAGATCGTATTCAAGGTATTACAAAAGAATTCTCTATATTTAAAAAAGGAGAACTGCTCTTTTGCAAAAAATGAAGTACATTTTTTGAAACACGTTATTAAATACGGGACCCTAATGATGGATCAGGCCAAGGTGAAAGCTATTCAGGAATGGAAGCCACCAACCAAAGTCTCAGAGTTGAGATCTTTTTTTAAATTGGCGAATTACTACAAGCGGTTCATCTAAGGCTATTCTGCCATAGCCGCACCTCTCACTAACCTTCTGAAGAAAGATTATGCATGGAAATAGAGTGAGCGGTGTCAACAAGCCTTTGAGGAGTTAAAGGTTGCAACGATAAAAGAACCAATGTTAGCTCTCCCAGATCACTCGAAATTGTTTAAGGTGCATACCGATGCCTCTAACTTTACCATAGGAAGGGTCCTAATGCAAAAGTGGCATCTGATAGCCTATGAAAATTGCAAACTAAATGAGATGGAACGACAATACACAGTTCAGGAGAAAGAGATGATGATTGTAGTACATTGCCTGAAGACCTGGCGTCACTACTTGCTAGAGTCACACTTTGTTATCAAAACAGACAATATAGCTACTAGCTATTTTCAAACCCAGAAGAAGTTAACTCCGAAACAAGTAAGATGGCAAGATTTCTTGGCCGAATTTGACTTCACTATAGAGTATAAGTCAGGAAAAGTCAATGTGGTAGCAGATGCATTAAGCCAAAAAGCTGAATTAGCTGCCATCTCTCAAGCCCAAAGAAACACCATAGAGCTTATCAAGGAAGGAATGAACCATGATTCTTCAGCAACACGATTGAAGGAGTTGGTAAGAGAAGATAAGACCAAGAGATTTTGGTTAAATGATGGCCTTCTCTATATAAAAGGGAGGAGATTTTATGTTCCTAAATGGAACAACTTGAGGAGGAGTCTCATTAGATAGTGTCACGACACTAAATAGACTAGTCACCCAAGGTAGAGACGTACACTGGCCTTATTAGACTCAGCCAATTATTAGCCTCAGATGCGGGATAAAGTAGAGAATCATGTGAAGACTTGTCTTGTATACCAGCAAGACAAGGTGGAGAACAAAACTCCGAGTGGGTTATTGGAGCCATTACCAACACCAAGGCAACCATAGGAAAACATTTCCGTGGATTTCATCTCTGCACTGCCCAAGTCTGAGGGGTTTGGTTCTATCCTGGTGGTGGTAAACAGATTCTCAAAGTATGCTACATTCATACCTGCCCCTATGGACTGTACAGTCGAGGAAGCTGCCTACTTATTCTTCAAGAATGTGGTTAAGTATTGGAGATTGCCTAAAACAATCATAAGGGATAGGGATCTTCGCTTTACTGGCCGTCTATGGATTGAGCTGTTTAAACACTTAAGTTCGGAGCTACACTTTTCCACAAGTTTTCATCCACAGACTGATGGACAGACTGAAAAAGTGAATGCCTTGTTAGAACCATGATTCTTTGGCAACACGATTGAAGGAGCTGGTAAAAGAAGATAAGACCAAGAGATTTTGGTTAAATGATGGCCTTCTCTATATAAAAGAGAGGAGACTTTATGTTCCTAAATGGAACAACTTGAGGAGGACTCTCATTAGATAGTGTCACGACACTAAATAGACAGGTCACCCAAGGTAGAGACGTACACTGGCCTTATTAGACTCAGCCAATTATTAGTCTCAGATGCGGGATGAAGTAGAGAATTATGTGAAGACTTGTCTTATATACCAGCAAGACAAGGTGGAGAACAAAACTCCGAGTGGGTTATTGGAGTCATTACCAACACCAAGGCAACCATAGGAAAGCATTTCCGTGGATTTCATCTCAGCACTGCCCAAATCTGAGGGGTTTGGTTCTATCCTGGTTATGGTAGACAGATTCTCAAAGTATGCTACATTCATACCTGCCCCTATAGACTGTACAGTCGAGGAAGCTGCCTACTTATTCTTCAAGAATGTGGTTAAGTATTGGAGATTGCCTAAAACAATCATAAGGGATAGGGATCCCCGCTTTACTGGCCGTCTATGGATTGAGCTGTTTAAACTCTTAAGTTCGGAGCTACACTTTTCCACAAGTTTTCATCAACAGACTGATGGACAGACTGAAAAGGTGAATGCCTTGTTAGAACCATGATTCTTTGGCAACTCGATTGAAGGAGCTGGTAAGAGAAGATAAGACCAAGAGATTTTGGTTAAATGATGGCCTTCTCTATATAAAAGGGAGGAGACTTTATGTTCCTAAATGGAACAACTTGAGGAGGAGTCTCGTTAGATAATGTCACGACACTAAATAGACTAGTCACCCAAGGTAGAAACGTACACTAGCTTTATTAGACTCAGCCAATTATTAGCCTCAGATGCGGGATGAAGTAAAGAATTATGTGAAGACTTGTCTTGTATACTAGCAAGACAAGGTGGAGAACAAAACTCCGAGTGGGTTATTGGAGCCATTACCAACACCAAGGCAACCATAGGAAAGCATTTCCGTGGATTTCATCTCTGTACTGCCCAAGTCTGAGGGGTTTGGTTCTATCCTGGTGGTGGTAGACAGATTCTCAAAGTATGCTACATTCATACCTGCCCCTACGGACTGTACAGTCGAGGAAGCTGCCTACTTATTCTTCAAGAATGTGGTTAAGTATTGGAGATTGCCTAAAACAATCATAAGGGATAGGGATCCCCGTTTTACTGGCCGTCTATGGATTGAACTGTTTAAACTCTTAAGTTCGGAGCTACACTTTTCCACAAGTTTTCATCCACAGACTAATGGACAGACTGAAAAGGTGAATGCCTTGTTAGAATGCTATCTAAAATATTTTGTGAGTGCTAACTAGAAGGATTGGGCAAAACTCTTGGACGTGGCACAATTCTTTTACAACCTTCAGAAAAGTAAGTCCACAAGGAAGAGTCTCTTTGAAGTTGTGACTGGACAACAAACATTCACACCCCACACTCTTTCAAACTCTTATCAAGGGATAAGCCCAGGAGCTTATCATATGGTGAAGTCTTGGCAGGAGAAAACCGATGTTACACGCTCTTACCTTAGTGAAGCAGCAAAGAGGATGAAGAAGTAAGCAAATAAAAGGAGGCGAGATATGAAATATCAAGTGGGAGACATGGTCATGGTAAAACTTCTCCCACAACAGTTTAAGGCATTCAGAAAAGTGCACAAAGGCCTAATTCGTAAGTATGAAGATCCGTTTAAGGTTGTTAGGCGAGTAAGAAAAGTTTCTTACAAGTTCAATCTTTCTCCAAACATGAAGATACACCCGATCTTCTATGTCAGTATACTTAAACTCTACCATGAGGATAAGGAAGACCAAGGAAGGAGTGATTCCAGACGAGCGTCTCCCATTGTTATCAAGTCTTTTGATCGAGAAGTGAAGGAAGTCTTAGCCAGCCAAGTCCAGAGAAGAAGAGGGGTACCATCAAGTACCCAATATCTCATCAAATAGAAGGAATTGCCAGAGAGTGAGGTTAGCTGGGAAGTAGAAAAAGATCTTTGATAGTTCCAATACCACCTAAAATGCTTTCACGAGATGAGCGCGACGAGGATGTCTGTGCTATAAGTGGGGGAGAGTGTCACACCCTGACACATCAGCACCACATAGACATGATGTGGACATGATTTAGCGCCTAATAAGTAACATTGCCATACGAGCATCTAGAAGGTTTTAGAATGCTCTAGAACATTATAGATAATTCTTATATATTCTTAAAGTCTCTAGAATCTAATAGAAGTCTCTAGAATATATTAAAATACTCTAGAGTATAGTAGAATATCCTAAAATATAGTAAAAACACCTTGTAGGTCCTAGAATACTCTAGAACAATGTGAAAACATTATGTAAATACAAGTAGGCCTAGAATTTTCTAGAAGCTTAATGTAGCTATTGGATCAAATTGATTTTAACCATTGATTTAAGGGGAGGTGGCTTATATGAACCCCTCAGCCCCTCATTTGTAAATCATTCAAAAAGTTCTCATCAATAGAAGTTCTCTAACATTTTTCAAGTTCTCTAAGTTCTCTTACTTTCTCTCTTGCTCTCTTTGATCACTTTGTTTTTTGAAGAAGTGTCTTGAGGAAGGCTGACTTAATTAAATATCAAAAGGAGCGTCTTAACTAAGTACCGCACATTATATAGTTGGAATTTGAAAATATCATACTTGAGTCTACGCCTAGGATGCTTTTGTAAAGGGTAAAGGGAATTTTTTTTTTCTTTTCTGCAGCAAGGTCAAAGTAATTGATGTATACAAAATATGAAGCAACATTCTTCACGGTGACTGCTAATTGGAGAAGGTGAATGACCGCATAAAATGTAACATTAAAAAGAAGTAAGGACATAAGGCATTACAAAGGTTTTAGTTTGCATCCTGGGACATCGAGATCTCCGAAACTGGTCTAACAACGGGGAGGGGAGACCATAGTGGAACATACTGTGGTTGTTGGAAAGCCAAGTACCCCGCACCATGTGAGTAGTCCAGGCGGACAAAGGTTCACCACCGTCAGTAGAATCAATGTCGGAAGCATCTATGTCTGCTCAAGGACAACAGTTAGTATTTCTATCTGAAAGCCTGGGCTCTGCAAGCTTACAACAAGAGGGGCAATAAATTCTGGAAGAGAAAATGACTTAATGTTGAACAATCGATAGACATTACTTGAAATGAGATCCAAATGGACAGGGGGAGGTGGAGCATGATTATTACCAAGAGGAATGAAATCATACGGGTTGTCTCCTTGTGGTAAGAAACCATAAAAGGTAATTAAATGAGAATTGGAGAAGTTCCCATAGCTTAAACAGCATTCTTCTCCAGATCTGCATGGTCTTGATAGAGGAAATTTCAATGAATTTGTTGCAGTATCTACTTTTCCATAGTGCATAATATGTGGGCACAGCTGTAACCAGGAACCAGAAGACGAATTAGAAATAACCCTCTTAAAAGGCTCCAAATGTAGTGCAAAAATTGAATTTACTTGAATAAGAAAAGTGAGTTATATTATTATATATATAATAAAATAAAAATTATGAACTCCAGAAAAGTAAGAAGCCATAAGACATCATTGTCCATATGCAATTTCTTTTAATATATCTCAAATACAATTCAAGTCATATGTTCAACAAAAAATTGTAGAGCTCACTAAGCATGGATATCATCAATTGGCAGCAATAATCTTACTAAGCATAAAAGTCAGCAGGGAGCAATAAGATGCTAACCGTGCTTCAGAAGAATACGCAATCCTTGTAAAGTGATTGACAGCCCTTGTCATTTGAATTTTAACTACCTTTGGTTTTCTCACTGAATTAAATGATCTATTCATAATATTTGGAAAAATTAATCTTAAAATTCTAAACACGGGAGAATGGCCTACAGAAAGAGAGAACAAAAGGGAGGGGGGGCACAAGAAAGGCAGAGAATATACATACTGAATGATTAAGAAATCCGGCAATAGGAATTAAGCATGTCCTTAAGTTTCCATCAGAGAACATTATCTTCACGCTATTTGAGTACCAGAGTTCGCAAGCCCATAAAAATTTCTCCCACGTGTACAGCTCTGGTGGAAATATATCAGGAAAAGAAGTGCACAATGTAGGGATCAACTCATCATATTGAGCATGCAGGTGCTGCCACAAAATAAAATAATTAAAAAAACCATTCTTTAAAAGAGGGCAACCTTTAGCAATATATAGTATAAATAGAATATAAGTATATTTAACCCACTAAAATTAGTGTACCAAGAAGAGATAAATATTATTCCCTAGAAATTGAAAGTTTATTATGATAAGAGATAAGAGTGCTGTCATACAACAGCCATTATTGGAAAGAAAACACAGATCAAATCTTATCCTTTATACTACATTTTTCAGAGAACATTAAGCTTTCCTGTGGTTTTAAAATCTGCTCCTTGACAACAGTAAGCAATTTCACTAATATGCTATGGATTGATGGGTCACAGCCAGAGAACAATTTAACTCAGTTTGAAAATGGATTCTACAGAATTGAAATCAAAGAATATCCACTTTCATATTTCTAAACCCCTTTCCACCTTCCCCTTCAATACTAAATGCATATGGCAGTTAAATGTCCAACCTACAGTACATAGCACAACGGAGTTGCAATGAATTCCTAAACATCTCTTCCAGGGAAAGAATAGGTATCCTTCATTTGGTCCAGCACCCAAGTTAGTCCAACATTTAATGGTTACTTGGTTAGATCAGAGTCATGACTTTGAGAAGAGTCATCCTGAGCACCTGGATTAATGCAACACTTAATGCTGTTTAAACACCATGACACCGCCTCTTCTCCCAGAAAAACAAAAGAGAAAAATTATAAAGAGATTGGAAGAGATTATTTTGAAATGAAAGGATAAACCTTGCAGCTTGAGTCAAGTAGGATACTTCCTTAACTTGGCCCTCACTTTAAACAGGGCATATTCTAGATAATTTTCAATTCTGCCACATCTTTAGGTCAATTCTAAAAACGGAAGCAGGGGCAGGTACACTAGTTGCCACAATAACTGGCTAAATAACATTAACAAGACCAATAAACATAATAGAGTGATAAGTTTAGTTTAATGTTTTTACTGCAACTCAAAGGAACTTTAACATTCAATGTAAATTAGCTGATCAATGAACAGATTGGAACATTGTAATGCATTATTACCTGTCTTGCTTGCATTATCTCTTCCAAGAGTAAGGTTCCATCTAACATTGTAATTGCATCAAAGCCAAAGCTCAAACCTGTGATATAAGATATCAAACTATTTGAACACAGGATGAAACAAAATAAAATAATATTACATTGAGCCATGTTTTGAACACAAACATGTGCACATAGATGCTATATGCCATCATGTTACACAGGTGCATCTTTAGTTTAGCCAAAGTGCTAAATCCATATCATTAGCTAGGTATCTGGTTGCAATTTGACACTTCAGTGTGCATGCACTCTGGATGCAACACAACACAATCCAGCATTGATTTCACAAAAACACCAGCAGACCCAAAAAAGTTATTAAAAACTGTTATGTCATAAAAGTAGACTAAACTCTGAACAATACAATATTTTTAGCGTAAACATCAGTGGTAAGAGCACATAGGACAATCAGATCTTTACAAGAAAGAATAACTTGTAAAAATTCACGTCATCTAATTCAACTCTCACTCCTTGATTTTTCTTAGTTCTTTTATTTGCAATGGAATTCCAATTGTGAGCATAATCGTATATCCTTGGCTTGCTGGTTGAAACCTTTTTAAATTTGTACTGAATTTTGCATCTGTTCACGTTTTGCAGATATTCCACTCTCTAGGTATTTAAATTCCAATGGCACTCAGACCTGCAACTGTTTTTAATACTCTTTTATGACATATTTAACTGAATGAATGCAATTACCTAGCCCTGATTATTATAATGAATTCAATCTTATAAATGTTTTAGTTATAATATCCTTCTTCAAATGCATCAAATTTTATTGAGTGATAATCCACCATAAATTCATCATTGAACATACCATCAAATGAGAACAGCTTATGCCACATTTTTTTCACAGTACATTCCATCGCATCACTAAGGGGGTGTTTGGTAGAAGGAAAATTTTTGAATTCCTGGGAATCTTAATATGAGAATTGAAGATTCATTTGTTTGATTTCAAAATGAAAACTCTGATTCTCGGAAAACTTCAATTCCTGAGAATGTTTTTTAAGTAAGGATTCCCATGAAAAGATTACCATAGAGGAGGTGGGAATTGGTGATTCCCATGAAGGTGGGAATCTTTATAAAAAATAAAATATAAATTTATCCTTCAATATTTTATATAAATTATTTTATAAAAATAAATTTAATTGTTAATATGTTTTTTTAATAATTTTAAAATTAATATAAACTTAATAAATTATTAACAATAATTTATTATATTTTTTGTTAAAAAAATAAATAAATAAGAGTATTTTTAGAAACCATATACATAAATAAAGATTCTTAGAAAATGTTATTTAAAGATTCCCAGCAATCTTAAAAGTCAACCAAACACATTTTATACATTTTCAAGAATTATTATTCTCGTCAATTATGTTCCCCAGGAAACACATGATTTCTAAGAACAAAAAATTTTGTCGTATACCAAACGCCCCCTAAGGGTAAAGTTATACACTTTTAGGTATAAAGCTATGAAGCACGAACACTTCATTTTAAGACGTGTCGACGTGTCGGACACTCTACGGACACCGACACTCCTCGGACACTCTTAGGACACGTGTCCGATGCGTGTCCCGTGTCCCACTTTTCTAAAAAAAATTATAAAAAAAAACTCGTGTCGGGCACATTTTTGAACGTGTCCAACACTTATTTCGGACATTTTAGGCATAAATCCTCCATCCCCTTTAGATTTTTATTTAAAGTTAGAACCCAACATCAATGATTGCAACTTGTATTTTAGTCATCGTAACATGTCTTCTATTGAAGTTAGGTACCCATCATCTATCGTAACTTGTATTCCAATCATCGCATTTTTATTGTTTGTTTTTGTTGAACATTGAGAATAAATTTTTCTATTTTCTCTTATTGGATTTGTCTATGTGCGTATGGCCATGCACATATTCCTTTTCAACAAATCTTCGAATTTTTTTTTTTATGCAAACATATATACCTATTCGAAAATTTGCTTTTGGGGTTCAAACTTTTCTATGGAGTAATAGAAAGCCAAATTCTTTTACTTTTTGTGTTGTCTCTTAATGTCTTACATAAATGTAATGGTAAAGAACTGAGATAGCTTTTGTCGGTGAGAGAGTTGAATTATAATAATGCACATATTTTTTTTTTGGAGTTGCTCTCTTATTTTTGTTCTTTATTATTGCTGTATGTACACATAACTTTTGTTTTATTTGTTATTTTTTGTTATTGTTGATGTTAGAGTTTTATCAATTGCAAATATATTTTTGTATAATTCAGAATTAGAAAGTTCTTTTTACAGACGAAAGGAATGAAAACAATAGCGATATGAAGAATATATTGAAAGAAAAATAATGTTTATTGTATTATAAATTTATGATAATTTTTTTGAGATTAAGTTGTGAAATGAGTTGTAAATAATATTATTTTCTAGCTCTATATATATATATATATAAATTTTTTTTAATTCACATGTCTTCATCGTGTCGTCTCTTATATTTTTTTAAAATTTACGTGTCACGTGTCACGTGTCCGTGTCGTGTCCCGTATTCGTGTCCGTGTCCGTGTTTCATAGGTATAAGGTCACCATAACCATGATAACATTGGGCAATTTCTTAAGATTTCCCTTAATGTAAAGCCTCTACAGAACGAAAATGTTTTCTCACTGCTTCATTCTTAACAGCAAAATAATGCCTCATTAACACCAAAGCACAAAAACTGAGATGGAGTGAACTACATACCCTGTAGATGCAATTTATTGGCACTGTAACAAAGTTATTGAGAAAACAGGGAGAGCAAAAGTTCGCAAGAAAAGGAATGGACTGAACAGAACATATATTACTGAAAGACTCAATGTCGTTGTGTATAACACTGACCCCTCATCCTTTATTTATACTAAGACCACACAAAAATACTTTTACCTTTCACTTTGGGTACACTACAAAAAACTACTTTCTTAACCTACAATATCTCTCTAAATTCTTGATAACTCCTAACAAGGTAACTCTTTCTAACTGACAAAACTTTCCTAAATTCTTTAACAATGACTCTCAAGCTAAAGCATGCAACTTGTCACAAATAAAACCCAACTTGAAGTGAACAACAAAGAACAATAGCCAAATAAAGAACTCAACCATTGATAAATTTTCTCAATGACATCTTTGGCAAGCAAACAATTGATAGATTTTTTGACCCGCTTCCTATGAGTGGCCCTCCTCAACATTCTCCCAACTCCTCTCATTCACCGCATAGTCTGACATGACAAATCTTTCAGAAGTCTTTGACCTACATCCCATAGGTAGCCCCATTGACCTCCTTCCAACTTCTCTCCACCAATTGAGTTTAACAAAAGAGCATCTAGTAACACACAATTCCCTTTCTAGAGCTCAAGTCTTCACTCTTCAATATGCAAATCTTAGTATCTCTACCCTTTATGATTGCCAAGTTGCACCAAGCTTTGACTATAATTTCTATTAGAATTAATGTAAATAAATTATGTGTGATTAGGGAGTGTTAGTTATATTCTTCGATTTAAGGGGTTACAGTAACTGTCTTATTCCTTAATTTAAGATATCATAGTCATGTTTTGTAATTATTGACTTATCTGTAATTTTGTCTATAAATATCAAGGATTGATGTAGGTCTTTTTTATAGACTATATTTTAAAATTTTGTTTCTATTTTTATTTTTCTTTGATTTAATATGATATTAGAGCCTTGAGAAAAATATAAATTAGTAGTCCCTTTCTTTTCTATCAATTTTCTCTTTTTTTCCTTCAAAAAAAAAATCATCGTGAGCGTCATGCTATAGAAGCTGCGAAGCCTCTGCCAAAGACACCGTTGCCTAAGCCAAGGAACCGGACCACCACAGACAGGGGTGTCCAGCCATCCCCCACCACCGACAGTCCTCCATCCCTCCGGCCACCGCAGGTTAAGCGTTTTCTTCTGTCCCGCCACACAATTACCTCTTAGTCACCCAAGAAGTACCAAAAACCATCCCAATCACACTAGAGATTGTCGAAATTCATCCTTGGCACATACCTAGTTACTGCTTTGGCTACTTTGCTCTCTGTTCATGGTATTTTGTTGTGACAAATCCGTTTTTCGGTTGGTTACTGCTTCAATCCCTTTGCTTTTGCTGTAACAAGATCGTTTTTGGGCTGCTTTCTTCATTCACACGTGATGTCTTCCTCTCCGTGGTATCCACAACCCCAAAATCAGTAGTATCTTTGCCTAGAGTAGATTATCAGAAATTTTTACAATATCATGTCACTAAAACTAAAAATATTACTGGTTTCATTGCTTCCGTTGTCCATACTGGTAATCCTATTACTTGCCTTAGTAAGTCTCCTTATTCAAGATCTTGGATCTTAGACTCAAGTGCTTTAAATCATATTTCTAGTAACCCTCATCTTTTCTCAAAATTAGATATTTCATCTTTTTTTCTTGTTATTATTGTCGATGGCTCCAAAGTTGTTATTAAAGGTATTGGTCCATCACAACCATTTCCTTCCCTACCTCTTGCGTCTATTCTTTACGTTCTTGGTTGTCCTTTCAATCTCATCTCTGTTAGTAAATTTATTCAAACTTTGAATTGCTCTATGACTTTTTCTGATTCGTTTGTGCTTATACAAGATTGGAGCACTAGTCAAACAATTGGAACCGGACATGAATCACAAAGCTATATCATCTCACTATGTCCACATCTCCAGCAGTTTGTAATACCTCTGTCTTTCCATCTGCGCTTCATCATAGTTTAGGGCACTTTAACCTTTGTAAATTACAACAAATGGTACATAGTCTTTCTTCTTTAGAGTCTTTAGAATTTAAATCATGTCAATTAGGTAAACATACCTGTATGTCTTTCCCTAAGCAGAGTCAGAGTAAGACTGAGTCCTATTTTTTTTTAGTTTAGTTCATACTAATATTTAGAGACCTAGTTATCATCATTTTATTTTAGGTTTTAACTATTTTGTCACTTTTATTGATGATTACTCTCGATGTACTTTGTTGTTTTTAATGAAGGATCGATCTAAACTGCTTTTTATTTTTAAAATTTTTTGTACTGAGATTGGTACTCAATTTAATAGTTTGTTAAAATTTTATAAAGTGATAATACACGTGAATATTTTTCTGCCTTTTTTCAAAATTTTATGACTATACAGGGTATACTCCATCAATCTTGTGCTCACGCACCACAACAAAATAGTATAGCTGAATGGAAAAATTGTTGTTTAATTGAGACAGCTTGTACTTTATTACTTCATCACAATGCTCCTCTTTCTTTTTGGAGTGATATAGTTCTTACAGCCTGTTATTTAATCAACTGTATACCTTCCTTAGTGCTCAAAGGACAGATACCTCATTATCTCATATTTTCAGGTCAACCATTGTATCATCTCCCTCCTCGTGTCTTTAGATGTGTTTGTTTTGTTCATAATAATATCTCAGGTCGTGATAAACTTACAGTCAAGTATGTTAAATGCATATTCTTGGGCTATTCTAGATTACAAAAAGGCTACCAGTGTTACTCTCCCTTAACTTGTCAATTCTTTGTGTCTGCAGATGTTATTTTTTTGAGCAATCTTTGTAACTCTTTCATTTTTTTTTACATATATACATACATACATACATATATATATATATATATATATATATATATATATATATATGTAAAATCTCATGAAATCATTACCTCTTTACTTCTAACTATTTAATTCATAATAACATTTAATAAATTAACCAAACATAATTAAGGTCTATAATATACTATTAACACTGATATAATTTTTAAATTCACATACACATCATTAATTAAAAACGTCCATACAAAAGACAAACACACATATTTCTATATCTTATTCATCCATGTTGACCAATTTCAAAGATACAGGTGCGAGTGGTTGCACTTTCACTGAGATCTTAACCAACTCGACTCAACGTATGCTAAAACCGATCATAAAGAAAATCTGCATATTTAGTCTTCTGAACATAATATGAAAATATAGTGAGAATTAAATCTCAGTAAGTTCAACAAAAAAATCATAATTATCATCAATATAACTTATCATGTCATGTTTATCTATATAAGCTACAACAAATGTCTTAAGTCACATGAATACACTTTATCTATGCACATGAAAAAAGTACAATAATGACATGTATGGCATGAATAACTATTTTCAGAATATCATATAATGGCTATCAATTTATTCTCATATCAAGTTACCCTAGTCAATGGAGTATTTTCTACTTTCCAGTACAGGCTTTTCTCGCTCCGTCTGATAGGTACACTTTCTCTTTTTTTCTCATTATTATAATCATAGTCATGAATAGGGTGTCCCCTGCTGGTGCACCACACAAACTACCATATGACCGTACTTGTCTTTTTTCTTTTCTTTTCTTTTTCTTTTCACATTAATAGCAAAAAATATGATTTCAATAACAAACATATTTATTATATTCTCATGCCATAATTTATCATCAAAGTATAATCATTACAAAAAAATTATTGATAAAATACAATCATGCCATGAATGTAATCATTTTTAAATATCACTTTATAAAATATTTTTATGTCAAAATTACACACTTAAGATAGTAAAGAGTTCATGCAATGACAATGGTTAGAGCATACACTAGTCATTTATTATTTTCATTTATAAGATTCTTCTTCTATCTTAAATATTATTTTCATCTCTCACTAATTAGAGTATAACTCTCTCATTTTAACTCCGATTAAGGTGATCTTGGTGTCCATTTAAAATTAAGAAAATCCTCTAAAACTCTTATGTTAAACCATTTAGTAAAATCATAAGGAATATTGGTGCTATTACTCCCTCAATTTCAATTTTATTTTTTTCCGAGTAAGTTCTGACCTCTACTTACAAATCTGACCATATCTCCCTCCTATGGACTCTAAATCGAGTGATTCAAGTGGCTAAAAATTCGTGAGTCATATATCTATATTTTTTATGTTAGTTATTTCTTTTAATTCCCTACAAATTGTTTTCAAAAATTCATACATATAAGTTTACCTAACAGATTCTTCCTTAGTTAACTAGTTTCTAACAACAGATTACTAATCTGACCATATATCCCTCGTATGAATTCCAAATTGAATTATTCCAGTAGCTAAAAATTTATAAGACATATATCTATATTTTTTATGTTAACCATTTCTTTTTCTTTTAATTCTCTACAGATTGTTTTCAGAAATTCAAATACAGAAACTTACCTAACAAATTCTTCCCTGGTTAACCATTTTTTGACCACTGCTTACTAATCAGACCATATCTCCCTCATTTAATCTCTAAATTGGATAATTCCAATAGCTAAAAATCTGTAAGACATATATTTACATATTTCATATTAACCATTTCTTTTAATTCTTAACCGATTCTTTTCAGAATTTCAAAAACAAAAACTTCCCTAATTACTCCAAAATCCAGTTTTCCACCCGAACCCTTCCTAAAATTTTAGTCCATCCTTTTATTATGTCATCTTCCATTTTTTTCCTGATTTACATCTAATCATAAGATTACTCATTTCAACAATTTAATTAAATTCCTTCTACTTAATTTAACATATTCCATCGTCTACTTCTCAAAAAAATAGAAATCAAATCATATATTATTAAGGGTGTTTCCTAAAAGAAATGTCTCATAGTCTTCTTCTAAGTGTTTAAAATTATATTCATTTTATCAATCTAATCATATTTTATCAATTTTTCACCACATTCAAATATACATAATAACAACATAAAAATTCTAAAATTTTGCCACCCATAACCATACTTATGCAGAACTTTCCACACCAACCGAAGTATTCAAAACATCCATCATATACAAGATCAACATATAACATGATATAGCAACATCCATGGTCAATTATTAAAGTAACAAATATTGTAAATTTTATCAAAATTCTAAAATCAAAATCTCATATAAATGTTACAAATTTCAAAATTTTTTTTCAAAAAGACTAAAAGAGATAATATTAAACCTACTTAAATATCTCCCTAACTCACTTAGTGAATTCTTTTTCTTGTTTTCTCTTGAAGGAAACGGCAAAATTCCTCCCTTCCTTTAACTTTTCCGGCAGCTTGAATAAGAGAGAGAGGACGAGTTTTGAACTCCACAGATGAAAAAAAAGGATAGATTCAAGTAAAAATTAAACTAACTTACCTTAAACACTTAGTCCTCTAGACTTCTCCTTCTTCTTCCTTCCTTTCTTCTTATCTCTTTTTCTCTTTTCCTCACTCTACCTTGTTTCTGTTTTTTTCTCTCAATCACTTGGACGAAATTCTAATGTTATAAAGGTGATTTTTGTTTAAATAAATTATCAAGTGGTCCTCTTCTCATAATTATGAGTCTATCTTATCACAATTAAGATACACTTAGTTGCTTTTTGCAAAAAGACAAATCATATTCTTATTTTTCTCTCCCTTCGTCAAGAAATGTATAGCAAAAAGATATTTATATTTGAAAATCATGATAAAATGTTCTTAAGACAAGGGACAAAGTCTCTTTAATTTAAAGATTCATTTCCTTTTTCTTTTGACTCATTCATGTATGATTGATTTGTATTTCTAGGTGACAAATTTTCAACCCTTGATTCTCCTTGCTTGGCTGAAATTATCTGCATAGAATAGGAATGCTTTGTCCTAATGCCATGAATTATTACCTATTATATCATCACATGGCTTATTGAAATTATGTGTTGAATTTAAATGTTGTCTTAATACCATGTATTATTACCTACTATTTCATCACATGACTTGCTAAAATTATTAGTGTAAGGGGGCATTTGGTATACGGCAGAGTTTATTGTTCTTGAGAAACATAATTGATGGGAATAATAATTTCTGAAAAATGTATAAAATGTGTTTGATTGGTTTTTAAGATTATTGGGAATCTTTAAATAACATTTTTTAGGAATCTTCATTTATTTATATGGTTTCTAAAAATACCCTTATTTATTTTTTTAACAGAAAATATAATAAATTATTGTTAATAATTTATTAGGTTTACATTAATTTTAAAATTATTAGAAAAACATATTAACAATTAAATTTATTTTTATAAAAAAAATTTACATAAAATATTAGATGATAAAATTGTATTTTATTTTTTATAAAGATTTCCACCTTCATAGGAATCACCAATTCTCACCCGCTTCCATGGTAATCTTTTTATGGAAATCTTAATTTAAAAATCATTCTCAGGAATTGAAGTTTTCTAGAAATCATAATTTTCATTTTGAAACCAAACAAAACAATCTTCAATTCCCATATTAAGATTCTCAGGAATTCAAAAAAATTTCTTCTACCAAACACTCCGTAATATATAAATGTTTTGTCTTGATACCATGTGACCTAATCTTAATTATTATTACACTACTATTTCATCATATTACACTACTATTTCATTACATGGTTCTTATTTTTTTCTCTTAGATTTGGACTCATTCTTACCTATTTCCTTTGCTTTGATTAAAATTCTACCTCTCATTGAGGGTTTGGTCTCATTTTCATAATTTTTAAACTATCGGTCCAATTTTTATATCCTAATTCAAATCTATTATATCTCTTACTTGGGCTATCTAATTGACTTGTTAGAAACTCATGTGAAGTGAAAAAATTCTATAAAGTGTCTATAAGTGAAGGCCTAATGTATAGATGGAGATGTTAAACTTAAAAACTCTAACTTTTAAATTAAGAAAAATTATTCAAATCCAATCTTTTTAAAATTTTAAGACTTTTACTCCCAAAAATTTATCTTCCTTATCCAAAAATTTCGCTTTAGAATGTTATTTCTAATTTTTCTTATTAGATTTTCTCTCTTTACCTATTCCCTCAATGTTAGAAACATTTTTTATGCATATACGTAAGGTGAAGAATTTTTAAAACTTATATTTTCTTAAATATCTAAAAACTATTTAATAAATTTTATTTACTTAATTAAATATTTATGTATTTTTATTAATAAAAAAACGAAATTAAAGATATTACAATCTTATTATTATTCACCATATCCTTCTGTTGATCAGTCTATTGTTACTGATACTTTTTCTCTTCCTCTTCTCTATTTGGATTATTCCATTGTTCCTTTAACAGACACTTCAACTTCACCTTTACAAATTGTTTCACCTTTCCAGGTTTATCATCGCCATGTATCTACCTCCACTCCTGTAGACTCTATAGATGTTTCTGATGATTTACCCCTAATCCAACTTCAGGACCTTCTTCGACCTTGTCTCCTACTGATGTTTTTCCTATTGCCATTAGAAAAAGTATTCGCTCTTCTCATAACCCCTATCTTGTCTACAATTTTGTGAGTTATTATCGGTTATTCTCTTCTTATTATGTTTTTGTATCATCTCTGTCTTCTGTTTCTATTCCTCAGATAACACAGAAAGCTTTATTTCACCTTAGGTAGCAACAAGTAATGGTTGATAAAATGATTGCACCATAGTCATGTGGCACTTGAGAATTGTCATGTCTCCCTCTTAGCAAGTCTATTGTTAATTGTCGTTAGATTTATTGATCGTCTCAAGGCTCGTTTGGTTGCCAAAAGTTATACATAGATTTTCGGGTTAGATTATGATGATACTTTATCTCCAATTGCCAAAATGGCTTCCATTCGACTAATGTTGTCCACTACTGCTATGCCACATTAGCTTCTCTATCAACTAAATATTAAAAATGTCTTCCTTCATAGTGATCTTGAGGAGGAAGTGTATATAGAACAACCACCTGATTTTGTTGCTCAAGGGGAGTCTAGACTAATATGTAGACTATAACGATTTATCTACAATTTGAAACAATCTCCCCAAACTTGGTTTAGCCAATTTAGTAGTGTGATTCAACAATTTAGGATGATTTGGAATGAGACAAATCACTTAGTTTTTTATGCACACAAATCCTCTAGTCGTTACATTTATTTAATTTTCTATAAGAATGACATCATCACCGGAAATGATCAAGAAAGAATTCCCCAGTTTAACATCATTTTCTCAAGAATTTTTAGACAAAAGACCTAGGGAAGTTGCCTAGGGATTGAATTGGCACAGTCCAGTACCGGTATTATAATCTCTCAAAAGAAATGTCTTAAATCTTTTTACAATTTCCACGCACAAGTCATTGGGATGCAATGATGCGCATTCTAAGATATATCAAGGGTGTTCTTGGAAAAGGATTATTGTATGAGACTCATCAACATTCTTGAATAACTATATATGCAGATATAGATTGGACAGAATACCCCTCAGATCGACGATCTACTACAGGCTATTGTGTATTTATTGGAGTAGACCTAAAATCTTAAAAAAGCAAGAAACAAGAAGTGGTGGCTAGATCCAGTGCAAAGGTTGAATATCGAGCATGGCCCTAGCTACGTGCGAGTTAGTATAGATTAAACAATTGCTTCAAGAGTTGTAGTTTGAAGAACTTGACAAAATAAAACTCATTTGTGACAATCAAGCTACTTTACACATTGCCTTTAATTTCATGTTTTATGAACGGACCAAGCATATAGAAATTGATTGCCACTTTATTAGAGAGAAGATTTTATCAAGAACCTTTATCACAAGTTTTGTCAATTCTAATGATCAATTAGTTAATATTTTTACCAAGCCCTTGAAAAATCCACAAATAAATTATATTTGTAACAAGTTCAGTGCATATGACCTATATGCTCCAACAAGAGATCGTAATATCCTTTGATTTAGAGGATCATAATCATATTCTATAATTATAAACTTATCTATCATTTTTCCTACAATACTGACATAGGTCTTTCTTATAGACTACATTTTGGAATTCTATTTTTCTCCTATTTTTCCTGATTTAATAATTTCCTTGACAGCAAAACCAACAATATCGCACTAACCCACTACTGCCACAACAGAATTCAATATGGTAAGAGAAAACAGTACCTTCACATATTGAAATCCCATAAAATAATGGCAACCTCTGTAAAATATATGGTCAAGCAAAACAGGTCCCAAATTGTGTTAAAGTTCGGATTAGGATTCAAGGTGGGAATCTATAGACTATACTATGATACCGTGCTGAAAAAAATAGGGAGAGCAAAAATAAGAGAGAAAAAGCAAAGAATATTATAACCACTCAAAGACGCATACCTTTTACGTTGCATGCACTACAAGACACTCCTTTCTTAACCTACAAGATTTTCCTCAATTCTTAATACCTCTTAACAAAAGTAAAGGAATGCAAAGGACGCTTTAAGGCCACTACTCAAACTTCACTAAGATATTTCAAATAATATTATTGCCCCAACTTTGTCTACAGTTCAATCCTTTACCAATTTCTTAGATACTGAAGGTATCTAGAGATACTATTAAAAAGGAAGTAAAGTCAATTACTTAACATATGCTTACTACAGTAGACCAAGAGTTTGTACCAACGGAAATTTGTTTCAAACTAAACATTAAATGGGTCATATTGTCATAAAACTATATTAGTTCTTTAAAATTGTCTTGGGAGAATTCATAGAAATAGTAATTCAATAGGATTGATATGTACATTTGAGTTATTCAAAATGAGTTAGATACATCATTATTCCTGCTGCTACTGAACATGTACTCTCATTGTTAAGAATAAACACAGAATGTTGAAAATCAAAGACTTAATCATTCTTCTTTTCATTCATTTCCATTATCCATATGCTTATATTCATTTTCTCATAAGGGAGTTGTCCTTTCACACATCAAAGCGATTCATCATCCTTACTATTTTGTTTTCGGCAAAACAACAAATCAGTCACGTTTATGTGAACCAGCTAGAGGTGAAAAATCTAAAACAGTTCTAAGTGTTTCCTACCGGATCCTGAGATATTAAGAATGCAATTATAGAGCTTAAGCTGCTGAACTCCCATTAGATGAATCTAAAGAGGGATAATTGACATAAATTATTTACCATAGAGATCAACAAACAGGGCAATAAATGATAGGAACAGAGGTACAAGGGTCTTTTTATAAATAACAACAACAAAAATAACAACTAAACCTTTTCTCATTAGATAGAGTCGGCTACATGAATTAAATGACGCTATTGTGGCCTATTATAAATAAAATCAATAGAGAAATTATTAATTGCTACATTCCTTTTCATATATAAATAAATAAAAAGCCAGACTGCACCCTAAAGAGACATCTCCTCAGAAAGGTAACTTGTTCTTGTGCAGCTACAACTCAAAACACTTCCAAAGTTGATAAGGAAGGCAATCTTAATGGCACCACTTACAAAAGCAATCGGAAAACTTATGAAACAGGCAGAATAGTAGCCCTGGGAAGCCTATAAAATGAAATGTCTTATGAATTACCAGAGTTACTATATGCAGGTACCATTCATACCCCTAGAACAGCACCTTTAGTCACTTGTAAATGCTGAAGTACAAAGATCCTCCATCACCCTGACTTGCAATTTTGGGTCTATATAATTAGCTACCTAAAAATAAACACAAAATCTATGTATTTGCAAAGCTCAATAATAGAAAATGTATGTTTATGTGTGTACAATGGAAGACAAAAATCAGCGGTTAGATTACCAGTATTAAATTTTTCTGGGAGTGTGTCAAAGTAAACTTTGAATTTTGAATCACAATTGTGCTTCTCTTTCATACTCCATAACAGCAATATTGTCTCAGATGATATGCCATCAACCTCCTTCAGGACATGGTACTGCGATGGGTTTTAAGGACAACTATCAGTAATTAAGAACATAAAGTAAGGAACAAATGACAATTTTTCCTTTTCCATATTTTCAGAAATAATATCATCTAGGATATAAAGGATAAAGACATGTATTCTACTATCCAATTTGCAATATTTTTGTATGAACAGGGTATAGATAAATGAAGTTCAGGTATAAAGGGTATCAATATTCATAACTCTATAACAGTGTAGCAACACAATGAACATTAAAAAAAACAGTAGAATAGATGTCTTATTTTTCTATGTTCTGATTAAAGAGATGCATCAGAATATTTAGTAATAGGCTGGTGCCAAAATCCCAAGAAATCATTGGATAAACATGAAATCTGAAAAAAATAAAAGCAGATTACTGCAATGAAATTAACACCTAGAGATAAGGCCAAATTAGGATATACTTTAAATAATACCTTAATCTAGTTTTCTAGGATCTCGAAAATCTTGGTTCCGAGAAAGGAGAGAATTTTCAACACTCCCGATGTTGATCTCCTATTTGTTACTAATCCAGCCCAATCAGCATCAATGTATGCTTCCACTTCTTGAAAGTGTCCCTTAAAGAATAATCATTTTCTCAGGCTTCCCTTACAATATTTTAAAATGTGGATAACAACCTCCAAATGTTTTCTTCGTGGATCATACTTAAATTGACTTACCATACTGATTGCATACGTTATATCTAGCCTGATATATGCCAGATAGATCAGTTTCCCAATCAATTTCTGGTACCTTCCCTTCTCCACTGGTGTGCTAGAATCATGACTTCTAAGTTTAATGCTAGGGTCAATAGGAGTATCCATTGGTCTACACTCAAGAAGCCCAATCTCATTCAAAAGATCCAAGGTATATTTCCTATGGAAGACAAAGATTCTAAATCTATTTCTTGCTATTTCCATCTCCAAAAATTACCTTAGCATCCCTAGGTCCTTGACTTCAAATTGATTGGCAAGTCTTCTCTTTAAGGAGTTTATTTCTGAAACATTATCCCCTATCACTATAATATCATCCACATAGACTGAGTATAGAGGATTTTCCTCCTTCATACTCGTAAAATAAAGTATGATCAATATGGGCATGTGCTTGTTGAAGGATTGCCTTACTGAATTTTTTGAACCATGCTCTAAGATATTGTTTAAACCCATAAAGAGATTTTTTTTAGTTTACCCACTTGCCCAACTGCCCTTTTAAACCTAGGAGCCTCCATGTAAACCTCCTCAGTTAAATCTCTATTTAGAAAAGCATTTTTTATGTTTAGCCAATGAAGAGGCCAATCTAGGTTTGCAGCAATAGAGAGAATAACCCAAATGGTATTTAGTTTCGCAACTAGAGAAAAAGTTTTTTGGTAATCTATACCATATGTTTGAGTAAACTTTTAACAACCAAGCATGTCTTGTACCTTTCAATTGCTCTATTTGATCTATATTTGACTATGAAAATCCATTTGCTGCCACTGAAACACAATCTCTAGGTTTCTCAACCAAATCCCAAGTCTCATTTTTCTCTAGAACTTGCATCTCTTCCTCCATAGCCTTCTTCCATTCAGGTTTTTTTAAGGGCCTCTTCAATATTTTTAGGAATTTCTATCTCCTCCATATTAGAGGCAAGAGCCTTCATAAAGTTTGACAAATGTTCATACTGAACAAAGTGAGCAATAGGATGTAGAGTACGTGACTTGATACCTTTTTTCAAGGAAGTGGGTAAATCATTAGAATCACTTATATGTGACAAATCAGAAGTATTACCCGAATCCAGGTTTGATTCGTGGCAACTTTCAAGAATTGGAAGAGCCATATTACTTTATTGCTTTTTTTTTTTACTAAAAGTGTAGACCAAAATATCAGGCTCAGGTTGGTTTTCTTTCTCTAGAGCTTGCATCTCTTCCTCTATAGCCTTCTTCCATTCAGATTTTTTAAAGGCTTTGTCAATATTTTTAGAAATTGCTATCTCCCCCGTATTAGAGGTAAGAGCCTTCATAGAGTTTGACAAATGTTCATACCGAACAAAGTAAGCAATAGGATGTAGAGTACATGACTTGACACTTTTTCTCAAGGCAGTGGGTAAATCATTAGAATCACGTATATGTGACAAATTAGAAGTATTACCTGAATCCGAGTTTGATTTGTGGCAACTTTTAGGAATTAGACGAGCCATATTACTTTTTTTTTTTTTACTGCAAGTGTAGACCAGAATCTCAGTATGAGGTTGGTTGGTTTTCTTTCTTCTGGACATTAAGTTTGAGAGCAACACTATTTTCACTCTATTCTCCTTCTGGTTCATGGCTGCAAATTTCATTTTCACTCTGTTTTAGAACAGACAGAGGTGTTTTGGGTATTTTAGTGTAATGACTAGGCTAATTGTTGTTTGGCAGATTAGTGAGCCAATGGTTATCGTTAAAGAGAAGGAAAAAATTATCTTCATCGTCCTTCTCCTCCTAAAGGGAATTGTTGAAAAAAGAAAAAGTGTTTTCAAAAAAGGTAATGTCTATAGTCACAAGTAATTTTTTTTTTTGTTTGAGAGATAGCATTTATACTTTTTTTTTATTGGCAGCCTATCCAAGGAAAATACATTTCATGGCTCTAGGATCAAGTTTATTTCGGTGGATGTCATGGTTGTGGACAAAGTTTATACATTCAAACACTTTTAAGGGTAAATTATTGATAGTTCTTGTCTTGGCAAAATATTTGGAGAAGTTATTTAAGGGTGTTTGAAAGTTGAGGACTTGTGAAGCCATTCGATTAATCAGGTAATATGCAGTAAGAACTGCATCTCCCACAAAGTACTTGGGGGTATTGGTAGTAAATATGATGAATCTAACTACTTCCAAAAGGTGTTTATTTTTTTTTCAGCAATGTCATTTTGTTGGAGAGTGTTAAGACAAGAACTTTGATAAATAATTCCATTTTGTTGGAGATAGGTGCCCAAGATCTGGTTAATATACTCCCTGCCATTATCGGTGTGAAGGATTTGAATATTAATGTCATACTAATTTTTAACCATTGTGTGAAAATTGACGGAAGTGTTGGTAGCATCAGACTTGTATTTTAGCATGTATATCCAACATACATGAGTATGGTCATCTATAAATGTTATGAACCAACATTTTGAGTAGATATTGTGGGCACGTGAGGGTCCCTAAATGTTGCTATGGATAATGGAAAAAGGTTTAGTTGATTTACAGGGTGTAGATTTAAACACATTTTTTGTGTTGAGAGTTGGCAAACTTCACATTGAAAATTGTCATTATTCTCAAACAAATATGGGAACAAATGTCTTAAATAACTAAAACTTGGATAGTCTAACCTAAAGTGTCATAATATGACTTGTTGTCTAGAGAAAGATTTCCAACCAACAGTATGAGCTTGCTTTATGTCTTCAGCATCTTTATCAAAGTAATATAGCCCCCCTTTTTCCTTATGATTGCCAATCTTCTTCTCCAAACCCTGGTCTTGAAATTCACATTGTTCTTGTAAGAATATTATCCTACAATCACTATCTTTGGATATTCTACTTAGGGCCCATTTGGATAGCAGAGCTTACAGCTTATTAGAGTTTATCTATCAGTATAAGTGCTTTTATGTTAAAAAAACAGTGTTTGGATAAGTTTAAATAAGTAACTTTTCAATCTTCAATAAGCTAATTTTAGCTTATTTTATAAGCCAGTTTTTTAAGCTTATTGAAAAAAGTCTCTGTGAAATCTCAAATTCATATGATCAGCAAGTTATTTTGCACTTTTACAAGTTAAAATTTCATCAAAACTATACCATTCACCTCTCTCCTTCCATCAAAACTATATCCAAATGTTTTAAAAAAAATTTATAAATTTGAAAAGCACTTTTTCAAATATGTATCCAAACGCTAAATAACTTAATTTAAAAGTTCTTCTTCTATAAGCGCTTTTTATATAAGGCCTTATTCTATAAATACTTAAATAAACGGTATACCCAAACTGAACCTTAGTGACAGAAGATTGCATAATAGATTTAGAACATGTAAAACAAATTTGAGGACAAGGGTTGAGTTTCTTTTTACTGCCCTAGTACCGATAATGTTAGATAAGGATCCATCAGCAATTCTAACATTAAATTGACTGTAATTAGGAGAATATGTAGAAAATAATTGCACACACCCTGTCATATGGTTAGAGGCTCCGAAATCTGTAATCCATGATCTTTTCTCATTCCAGTGCAATTCAAGGAAGAATAGAAGTTACCTTGTTAGGCTATTAAGTAGGTGACACCAGGTTTTTTAGTGCTAAATAATTTGAAGAGTCGCTCAAATTGCTCCTTGTTGAGATTAAGATTACCTAGGGGTTCTCCTCCTTTCTAATTAGAGGATTATGCATTAGCTTGATAGATACAGTTTTCTCTCTATAGGGACCAATTTGTTTTGGTTGTTTTCGATTGGATGACCTTCTATGTAACTTCCAACAAGTGTCTCTTGTATGATTTATTTTTTGACAGTAATAACACCATAGGTTCCCTCTTCTAGGTCATCTTTGTTCTTCTGGGAATTCTGATTTTTTGTTTTACTCTGGTTGAGCATTCCCTCCGTATTCTCTTAGAATGATTTTTCTCCTACTTTCCTCCCTTCGAACTTTAGAGAATACTTTTTCAATCCATGGCAGAGGTTTCATCCCAAGTAATCTCTCGTGGACTTCATCAAGCTCTTGGTTTAGGCTTGCAAAGAAGTCATATATCCTGGTCATTCACACCAGTTTTAAATATTTCTATTGGCACTTATAACACTAGTCAATAGGTTTAAATATATCTAATTCTTGCCAAATTTTTGTAAAAGATGTATAATATTCTGTGACACTCATACTCCCTTGTTTAAGACCTCTAGCTTTATCTCTCAATTTACATAACTGGGTAAAGTTATCTAGATCAAAATAGACAATTTTTACCTTGTTCTAAATGTACTTTGCAGTGGTGTAGATGAGATACAAGGACCCAATATGCTCTTCCATAGAGTTAATAAGTCAAGACATCACTAAGGCATTTTGAATATCCCAGCTTGCATACATGGGATCGATTGATTCGGGTTTTGTTGTTGTGCCATCAAGAATCCAAATTTTCCCTCTCCTTCTTATTACTATTTGGACAGCTCTTGACCATTGGAGGAAGTTTCGTCCGTTCAATTTGTAAGACATAATTTAGAGGGGAGAATGGTCGAATGTGGATGTTGAATGTATTAGGGTAGTAGGATTAATTGTAAGGTTTGGATCCACCTGACCGTCCTTGCTTAACCCGGTAAGATCCTACTTAAAGCTAGCCATAATTCCTCCTCTCAACGATATCTCAACTCTGATACCATGTGCAAAGTAATACTAGAGAGAAGAAAGGTAAGAAATTGTAGAATAGATGTCTTATTTTTCTATGTTCTGATTACAAAGATGCACTAGAATATATAGTAATGGACCAGTGCCAAAATCCCAAGAAAGCAAGGATTAGATAAACATGCAACAACAACAATAACTAAACATTTTTTCACTAGATGGGATCGGCTACATAAATCAAACGACGCTACAGATAAACATGAAATCTAAAAAAATAAAAATAGATTACAGCTATGAAATTAACACCTAGATATAAAGATACATTAAGATATACTTCAAATATCTTAATCGAGTCTTCCAAGATCTAGAAATCTTGGTTCCGAAAAAGGAGATAATTTCCAATATAATGTATATATATAACTGATCATTGTCCATTAGTTGTTTCTATTAATGATTCTATTCTTTAGACCAAGCAGTTTTGATCAAGTTGGCCCTAGTTTCTAGACTTTTATTGTCTTCTGTGTTATCTTTTAATAATGGGTTAGAGAGAATATCTTCCTAATATCTTTCTATTTTTATTTATGATTGTATTCCTTATTTTCAAGATTTTATTGTTACTTAAGTTTAGGGATTAACATCACTAACTTTTAAGAAACTCATTGATAGACTTGTTGTCAAGTTTTCCTATATATTGCTTCTGTCATTCAGTAAATAAATCGTCATAGAAGAGTTTCTTCTACTTCTTTATCTACATGGTATCAAAGCTTGCAGGTAAGCATTGTAGCACCTCCTCCCTACAACCTCCATGGCAAGTAGACCTCAATTGACTTTTTCATGGAAACAGCCATGAGTGGAACTAAAGGGAATGGCAACTTAGAAACTTGTGTTTCCTTGTAGTCAACCCCAATGACAACTACCACTCTTCATACCACCTACTCTGATAACTCTTCTTCGTAAATTACCTCAAAAAAACTTACCTACCATGGTCAAGGTTTGTAGAGATGGTTGTGTGGAAAGGGAAGGTACAACTAACTTGATGGTTTGGCCGAGAAACCAGTAGAATCAGACCAATTATTTCAGACTTAAGATGCCCAAAAATCGATTATCATGGCCTACTTGAACAACTCCATAGATGAAAAAACCAATGAGAGTTTTATGTGCTATAGAATTGCCAAGGACATGTGGATGTTACAACCTATTTTAATACCATATCAAAATTATAGCAAGAAGTTGACCTATTTAATAATGGGCATTAGCTATATTCTCAATGTATTGAAAATTATAATAAACCAGTTAGCAAGGAAATGATTTATAATTTTCTTTCAAGTCTCAACAAAGAACTAGATAAGGTCTGCAAACACCTTCTTGGCTCAAAACCACTACCAAATACTGAGGATATTTTTGTAGAAATTCATAGGGAAGAAACTTGCAAAGAAATTATGTTGGGTACTACAAAATCAATCACTAAAAATTCTTCATTCACAACCCGTGGAGTTGAAAATTCTCGGAGCCAAAAGAAAAACCTATGGTACGACCATTACTGGAAGCCCAATCACACCCGTGACAAGTGCTAGAAATTACATGGCAAAACCAATAGCTGGAAGAACAGTAGAAGGGATGCTAGGGGTTTCCAAGTAATCGTAGATACGGCATCAAGGTCTAGTAACAACAACTTCACCTAAACTGAAAGCAAATGGAGCAACTGCAGCAGCTCCAAAATTCCCAACTCTCAAACCTGAAGCTATCTACTACCTAAAGTCAGCCATCTCCATCTACCTTGAGTACCTCTCTCTTGGCCCAAAAACATACTTTTATGATTGCTCTAAGTGGTACTTCTGAGATTATTGAACCTTGGGTAATAGACTCTTGGGCTACAAACTATATGATAGGCTGTGCTAATCTTTTCTGCCCTTATAACTAAGTCTAGAAAATTTGAAAATGAATATTACTAATGGCTCTTTTGCAACTGTTGCTGTACTAGTACTATTAATACTAGCCCATAAATATCTCTCAAAGATGCCTTTCATGATCTAAAATTGTGCAATTTACTATCTGTGAGCAAAGACCTAAATTGTATCACACACTTCTCAAAATCTGATTGTAATTTTCAAGATATTATTTCGGGAACAAGCATTGACAATGCTAGATAACACAATAGTCTAATTATTTTGAGGAAGATATCTCTAACCATAAACAAGCCTTGACAACTAGTTGTGAAATTACATTTGTCTAGAGAATCACAAACTATGCTATGATACTCTCAGTTAGGCCATCCTAGCTTTTATTTGAAACACTTGTTTCCTTCACTTGTTCAGAATAAACATATTTTTCAATGTGATATTTGTCAAATTGTTAAGTATCCAAGATCAAATTTTCCTACTTATCTTGATAAATAATCTAAACCTTTTGTTTTAATTCATAGTAATATATGGAATCCTTCACGTGTTCTGAAAACTATTGAAAAAAAAAATAGTTCATCACTTTTATTGATTATCACACACGGATCACCTAAATTTGCCTTCTAAAAGAAAAAAATGACGTCAAATAAACCTTTAAACACTTTCACTTAATGATTAATAATTAATACAGTGCTAAAATTCAAATTCTACAAACTAATAATGGAAAAAAATACTTTTACTCTATTTTAAGAGAGTACCTTTAGAACAATGGATTATTCATCAAAGTTCTTATGATGATACTCTTTAACAAAATGGGATAGTCAAAAGAAAAAACAAACACCTCCTAGAAGCTGCTCACTCTATTATGATTGCTAATAATGTCCCTAAATTTCTTAGGACTCTATTCTTACAGCTTCCTACCTCATACTCTTCCTCCAATATTACCCCCAAACAAGGTTGATTGGTTCATTAACCCTCAAAGTGTTTGGTTCTAAGGCCTTTGTTCATATCGATGGCCATAACCGAAGCAAACTTGATTCCCTTGCCCTTCCTTACCTTTTCCTTAAGTCTTCCACCACCTAACGAGGATATAGGTGTTATTCCACAAACACATATTTTGTCACAAAGGATTTTTTTTTTTTAAAACAGCCCTATTATTCAAAAAATCTACTTCAAAGAGAGATTGAAAGCAAAGCTTCTTTTGGGGAACCTACTTTGGAAACTAATCCTTCCACCCCTAATTCTACCCTTTCCTGGATCCTTAAACCTATACCAAGCCCATAATTGAAACTACCTCATCTGACTCTTCCACTTAGGCTAAACAAACACAAGACCCTATACCCAAAACTATTGATCCTCCTACCCATGTCGAGCATACACCTGAAATTGATGCCATAAACATTGCCAACTCTAGGGGAAGAGGTGATTCATACTCCTACCCATGTCGAGCCTACACCTGAAATTTATGCCATAAACATTGCAAACTCTAGGGGGAGAGGTGATTCATAGCCCGAACTGGTTTATTCTTAGAGAAATTCTTCCCAAAGAGTGGAGAATCTTGCAGACTCACACATTGTCATACCCCTAAATCCAATTCATCTTTTGAGGTTAGCGATCATTATTGTCCTATTGCATTAAGAAAGAAAAACCCCTCTCTTATACTCACTACGCAATATCCTATATAAAATTATGTCTCCTACAATCACTTTTGTTCTCCTTTCCAAGCTTTTTTAACTAACTTGTCTAAAGAAAAGATTCTTAAGAGACACACAAGAGGCTTTATGTATACCAAAATGGAGAAGGGCAATAATAGAGGAAATCCAGGCACTCGCAAAAAAAATAAAACTTGGAACCTTGTTAAGAAACCTTAAGGCAAAACTCCAATTGGGTGGAAATGGGTGTTTACCGTGAAATACCAATCAAATGGGACTATTGAGAGATACAAGGTGAAGTTAGTTGCAAAACACTACACTCAAACCCACAACATTGATTATAATGATACATTTGCTCCAGTTGCTAAATTCAATACAGTACAGGTCCTCCTTTTCGTTGCAACCAACTTGGACTAAAAATTGCAACAACTAGATGTGAAAAATGTTTTCCTTCACCGTGACTTATGGATCTTCTACCAGGATTGAACCAGACTAGAGAAATAAGATGATCTGTAGCTTAAATAAGACTCTTTATGGGTTGAAACAATTTTCAAGAACTTGGTTTGGCAGGTTTACAAAAGCAATGTAAGGATATAAGCAGTTCATACTAATTATACTCTCTTTTATCGACATAAGGATAGTAAGAGTCCAATTCTTATTATCTATATAAATGGTATAATTTTGACAGAAGATGACAATGTTGATATGTAAAAACTAGATTTGCTACTAAATTTGAAATAAAAGACCTAAGCTTCCTATGCTACTTTCTTAGTATGGA
Organism: Gleditsia sinensis; assembly: GCA_037074535.1. Classification (NCBI taxonomy): domain Eukaryota; kingdom Viridiplantae; phylum Streptophyta; class Magnoliopsida; order Fabales; family Fabaceae; genus Gleditsia; species Gleditsia sinensis. The sequence goes on along the minus strand of CM073464.1, from coordinate 12,653,205 downwards.
AGTTGCTAGAAATATGACAAGAATATCAATCACTCAAAGGAAATATGTCCTAAATTTGTGGAAAGAGGGATGCTTGGCTGTAATGATACACCAATGGACCCCACAACAAATATAAGGAACAAGGGGGAAGGAATCTCAATTGATACTGAGAGATATCAATGTCTAATTGGGAAACTCATCTATCTTTCTGACAACCAAACATTGTTTTTGTTGTGAGTATTGTTAGTGAATACATGCACTCTCTCTGCGAAGAATACATGAAGGCTGTTCTCCAAATTCTAAAGTACCTCAAAGGATCTCCAAGCAAATGGCTATTATTTAGTAGAAATGAGTCCAAGAGCATAGAAAGATACACAGATACAGATTGAGCAGGATCTTCAAGCAAATGGCTATTGTTGTCAAGTTTTCCTATATATTGCTTCTATCATTCAATAAATAAATCATCAGAGAAAAATTTCTTTTACTTCTTTCTCTACAGTTTCCAATGTGAGGCATTGGCAATTAGTGTATCTCAGTTTCTTAGGAAATTTTAAATGAAAATTGTTCACCATTTTTTGACTGGACTCATACCATATCAGTTTCATGCACAAGCTCCTCTCTAATGATAATTGACACAGGAATTTCTAAAGCAATATCTCCAACTTCTAGATCTGTTTCTGCTATGGCACCCCGACCTGCTCCTTTGACATCTGTATAGAATAAGGAAAAGAAATTAGTACATGAACAAGTATTAGATTTAACCATGTGTGGAGCAAGGAAAACCAATCCCTAGAAACCAAAGAATGAGATAGCAATTAAAAAGAAAAAAGAAACTACAACAATGAAACTTACATGCTATCTTTAATTGTGTCTTTACACCATTGCTTTTACCCCATTCTAACAGGTGTTCCTCTTGGTCACATCTGTGGTCTCTTTCAACTACTGCTTTCATACTGTTCTTGTCCCCAAAATCAGAAATTGAACCAAGAATTTTCGTCCGTAACTCTTTAAGTAGATTTGTATGCAGATGTGTACAACTAAAAAGTAAAATGTCAATGTGTGAAATAATTGAATTGAGAGCCTCTAACTCATTCCTGGGGCTGTAAAATTCCACTGATGTATGCACATCATCAGCAAAATAAAGTTCCAACTGCAAGTCAGTAAAATCAGTTATATAATGAGTTGGATACTGTAGAGTACGAGGGGGAGAGAGAGAGAGAGAGAGAGATGGAGAGAGATCATGGTGCAGTATATTTCCACTTTTCTCTGTTAAATAGATCAAGAAGATATCCTGATTACTGAATTTGGGAAGTTTTAAGAGAATTTTTAACACAGGGTTGTGAGACTAATCCTAATTTTTTTAATGGAAAAAAGAATTGTATTAGGAAGAGAAAGGGAAAACATTAACAGTACAAAAGAAAGGAGGATAAGGAATCCTCATACCAGTAAACAAAAAAAAAGCAAACAAAGATCCTAAAGAAACAAATTAATGTAGAAGAACTGTGCTCCCTTAAAAAAGCCATGTGCACAATTCTACCCCATATTAGATTTAAAGGCAAAAACACACCCTTGAAGATGCAAGATTAATCCTAATAAGGTAAAAGATTACCTTATCTACCAAAACATCCGCTGTATCTAACTCGAGATATGTCTTGAGAGTAATATTGAGTATTTCAGAGAGCAGTAAGTAACTAACCTCATTCAAATGTATTATTCTTGCAATGTGAAGTAATACTTCCACAGTAGCACTCACCCAACCAGGTTTTGAAGAGCTTTTGAGATATATCCGTTCCTTGGGACTAAAACCTTTACTTTGTAGTAATTTCTGATTAATAAGTTAAATTAATCAGTAGAATATATAAAAACTTAGGACTCAATTTATTTAGAAGAGAATAAAGAAAGCCCAAAAAGGATTCTTACTACAGAGAAATCAGAATTTGCATAGCTTCGAGACTGAGAGAACCTATTGCCTTTACAATTTACGCACATACTAACATTATTGAAGTAGAGTGCTGCATTTACAGATCAGTTTTCTCATACTTAAAACTCCTCAATCAGCGACAATCAAATGAAATTATACACAGAACAATATGCCACCTATGGATCAATGACTAATACTATGAACTAACAAACAATGAGTTTCTCTTCAGGAGTACATATTTGCTTTAATCATGCATTATTCCATCATATTACATCACATCAGTTGCTTACCAAAAAATCTTATGATAAGAGTAAGAAATGACTAAAAGCAAAAACGTAAGCAACATTTGAAAAGAAATCCATCATTACCTTCTTTTTATCAAAGAAAAGATCATCTTTAGATAGTTCTAGAACAATTGCGCACTGCTCATCAGTATCCATGACTTTATCAGATGAACTCGGCTGCAATTGACAATTGGAAGTCACACATTGATTAAAACTTATGTTATATGCAAGTTATTTGGACTACGCTCAAAACAACAGAAAAAGTAATAACAAAATAGCAATATTCTTGGCCCCAAACTGTTGCAGAATTTCCTTTCATACACTTGTAAATGAAAATATTATCTTTCAAAGGAGAGCAACCATAAATTTAGAACAAGATTGTTTTAAATTTCACTATAACGTGCTTCAATATTACAAACTCTCGACGAAAAAAATCGAGTATAGATTTCTTCGTTTACAAATTTACATATAACATATGGAACCTTAAGCTACAGTATTTTGCACAATCACAAAGGAAAAACAGAGGCAATAACCACAAAGGTCGAATAGAGATGAAATAAATAGCAGAATAAAAAAAATAAACAAGCAGAAGGTACATGGACCATCAAGAAATGCCTTGGAAGTCGAAAATGAAGAAAAAGAATCAAATTTTACAATCTATATAAGCAATGCACCAGAAAACAAACAGGTACTGCAATGATTGTGAATTTGCATAAAGTTTCTTGGTAAGCAAACAAAAATTTGCAGATTCCAAGGAAGAAATAACCAGAACACAGCAAACTCCGAAAGAAATTGGACTTATTCAGAGCTCGGAGAAGACTAGAGTAGGAGCTTTACTTGGTAGTTCTCCGGTCTATACTGAAGTCCTGAAACCTTTAACCAGCAAGAAAAGAAAGGAACTGTAATGGACGAGACAAGAGACTTTGGGCGGCAAGAGAGCTACCGAGAAAACGTCGCTGATTTGGAGCTTTGACCCGTGGACTCATGGTACTGTGTTCCTCGGCCTGTGGGCCCCACTCCGTAGCCCAGATTTCACAATGAGGCCCAGCACACTAAAACAATTCTACGACTCAAGGGTTGACATGGCCTTTCGGGGCCCATTTATAAAGAGGAACATCTGCTTTTTGCTTTTCTTATTGTGCTTCAGCGTCACAGGCCCTTCTTCAGAATTAGGGTTCTAATCAAATGGAGCTTGGGACAAGAAAAAAAGGTTTGAGTTGAGTTAAGCTCAAATTTGTTCAATTAAAATAAATTGTGAATATTTATTATCCAAATAAATAAATAAATTCTGTTTATTTAAATAAATTAACTCAATTGATAAAAAAAATGATATATTTTTTTATTAACCTTTTGAGTTCCATTTTTTTTGTGGAGTGCTGTAAGAACAAAATGACAAGGTAATGTTTAGAACAAGAAGATTTTAATTTTTCAGATGTTTTATTACAACAAATATGAAAATTTAAAAAAAAAATTCATATGATCTAAATAATATAAAAAATTAATTTTTTTTATTTGTCTCATGCTCAAAAAATTTTCTACATAAGTTTTCAACTACATAAAAATTAAGATATGTGGGAACGTGTCTTTTTAAGAGGAGAAGATAAAATTTAGGCATCAATTCATTTATTTAACAAGCCAAACCTAAATAATTCACAAACAATATTGTAAATATTATATATATTTGTATACATATATAAATTCAATCAATAAAAAACTATAAACTTTTTCATCTTATATTAATTATATTGTTAATTTGATTTGTTGAAACTAAAGAAATTTTATATAGTACTCAAGTTGATTAATTTAATAAATAAGTGAACCAAATTTTAAGTTTTAAAATTCAATTACTCAATCTCTATAATTTTGACACATTTTTAAATAAATTTCTATAATTTAAAATTTTAAAATTAAACCTCCATAGTTTTAATTTTTTAATTAAGTCTTTATCCTTAGATCATTGTTAAAAGTCTATTACTTGTTGCTGAATTAAAAAAGTAAATACAAGTCCCGTGTGAAACATGTGCGAGGTGTCAACGCTGACGGTAAATTACAGAGATTTAATTTCAAACTTTTAAATTATAAAGACCTATTTAAAATTCATTAAAGTTATACAAAGCAATTAAGTAATTAGATCAAATATCAACAAGTGGAAGTTAAATAGCTCGTTAACAATTCAACCAATTTACAGCTTCTATTCAGAATATTCTTTGTTCATAACAAGCTCCATCTCCAAGTATAGTTGGAAGAATTTGGCTTTTATTTATTTGGTGGATCAAAGTTCAACGTGTCGAGAGGTTCTAAATCTGGGAACAAAAATGGTTCCCTTTCCTACATCTTTGGGGGACCTATACATATGGAACGTCGAGGGAATCAGGAACCTTTGAATCAAAGAACAAGAAACTAACGGGCAAAAACACACACGCCCAGTCCTTTTAGCCTAAGAATCCTTCACACCTTCTCCATCGCTCATTTTCCATCCAAAGACTGTCACCTTTTCACAATATTTGACGCAATATTCACCGCTCGGGCATGCATGGATTCCCCAATATCAGTATCCGATTCTTTCTAGTTGGAACCAAAACTATAAACCAACGGTTATGCATGAAAAAACAAATTAAAAGTTCTACTTGATAGTCAGGTAGTAAATAAATTTAAATTCAATAAATTAAAAGTATTTGTAATAATAATAATTTAAATTCAATAAATTAAAAGTATTTGTAATGATAATAATTTAAATTCAATAAATTAAAAATCTCTGTAATGTTAAGAATTTAAATATATATAATAACACCTGTGGAAAAAAAATCTTAAATGATAATAGTTTTATACTTAAAAAGTGTTGAGATTCTGGGACTAAAAAAATAAATTAAAAGCCTTAACTAGGGACCCTCATTTGAAGAAACAACCAAATATATACTTGATTCTCATTTTGACGAATTGTTAAAAGTTAAAACAAATTAATGGAGACCTTTTATCGTAGTACAAAATATGTCAAAGGTTCACATTCCATGTCATTGATTACTTAATTAATAAGCAAATTTGGACTCCAGCTACTGCTGCAGCCAATATTACACAAATTGTCCCTGTTCAAAGAGGCATCATATATTTGACCCAAAAAAAAAAAGAGGCATCGTATTCTTTTTCCTTCTTTTTTTTATTTTTTTATTCAAATTTAAATTAGAATCTTTAAATTTAAAAACACTAAATTAATTGACGCATTTATAAAAAGGCATCATATTCTTTTTATATAACAGTGATTTACTCCTGCTTAATTAAGAAAATTCAGACTCTAGCCATTCAAATATTGCAGCCAATATAAACTTTGGTTTTGGTCTAAGATCCTAAATATCTTTGTGTTATCTAAAAGTACTGGCTGTGGATCGAGTATGCCAGAACAAATTACACTTTGTGTCCAAATAGGCATTATATTCTCGTTCAGTACTTCTTCAACTATTTTTTGGTTTCTAATGACTTTTTATCCAAGTTTGTTTACATGTAATTTAATTTATTTATTTATTTCAATTTTTTCAAAAGAAAGTTATTTATGTTGAGAGTGAAAATTTAATTAAAAAATTAATTTAATTACTCAATTAGTATTTATAATTTTTATCAATTTCTATATAGATCTATATAGTTTAAAAATTTTAAAGTGAATTTTCATAATTTCAACTTTTTAAATTAAATTTCTACCGTTAAACTATTATTAGAAGTTCATAAATTAATGTTGAATTAGTAAAGTAGATTTAAGTTACATGTAGTTTTTAGTGGTTGAAATTCATACACATATCTACGTGATGTTCAATATAATGAAAGTAGATTAACTACAAAATTTGATTTAAAAAAATGAAATTATAAAAACTCTATTTAAAATTTTTAAATTATAAAAAATATTTAAAAATTGGTCAAAATTATAGAAAATAAGTGAGTAAGTAAACCAAAAAATTTCTTACAATCTGACTTCAAAAAATTAACAAAATTAGAATTTAAACGCATACTAATCCTTGGAGTTTCCTTGAACATCATATTTTCAGCAAATGCCAATAGCACTTGTTATATTGTGAAATCATTTATTTAGTTTTTAATTACCTTTGAATGACATAATTTTATTAAAGAAAATAATTTAATGTAAAAATATTTATATTCTAAAGGATAACTATTCTCATGATTGATGTGCTGAATTAACTTTGAAGTGCTCCACCCTATGCCAACTAGAGGTGAAAGATATTTGCACAATGAATAGGTAGAAGAAAAACTATATTTTTGTCTTTGATAAATATTATTATTTTTTATGTAATTTTCTATAGATCAAATTATTTGTAATTTTACTGTTGATTTAAAATTTAATGTGAAAATTAAATAACTATTAATATTGCAATTATATCTGATTAAGAACATGAAATGACACCGAGCTTGATTCCCATGTGGCAGATTTTCAATTTTCCATCAAGCAGCTTCCTATTTTTTTCAAATATTCTCAATTGAAGATCTAAATTCCCATAAAAATATAAATTCTCAAAAAAAATTAAGTTAAAAAATTGTTATTCTCAATTTCTAATGATTGTTGAGCTGAGTTAACCGTGAAGTGCCCGACCGTCTGCCGACTAGGGATGAAAGATTTGCACAAAAGAATACGCATTAACACGTTCAAAAAACATAGGCTCCATCGCCCACAATTAATTTACATTTTTTAAATTTTTTTATATATTATTAGCTACGTGATTTTCTTTAGTTGAGTAAATAAGCTGGGTCCGTTGAAGATATTGAGAGGTGGTGGTCTTGAAAGTACGGCAAAAGGAATGGTTGAAAGATTTGGTGGGGAGGGCCAAGCCAAAAGGCACATCACATCCGTTTTATTTAGGTCCAGTGGGGTACCTTATATGCCTCAACGGGGAACCATTAGAATAAAAATCTTTGCATTGATCTCCAAGCAAGAAGAAGAGAGAGAGAGTGAGCAAAAGGACTTGCAGTATAGCAGCGTCCTTTTTTTGTTGCCTAGCATGCCATAGATTAGACAACGATCTGCATATAAAGTACTACAAATTAAAGCTATTCACCTACCAAGATGTGGGATATATATATATATATATATATATATATATATATATATATATATATATATATATATATATATATATATATGAATATTATAATATAACATTACAATTATTTATATATTTTTTAAATAATTATATCATATTTAATATAAATATCTAACACATACAAAACTCAAAATTATAATTTATTCAATAACTTTTTAATTCATTTTTCACTTTTTTATTCAAAACTTATTGTTACACCTTTGTTATTTTTTAAACTTTGTATTCAAGTAATATCTCTTCTCACTTGCAATTCACAAACAATACACACAGTATAACACAACAAATTATAAGTACTCATTTATTTTGAAGAATTAAGTCGCATCTAATGTCAATTTTTAGCATATATTGAACACTGACACAATTTATTTTAAGATATTTTTAATTTGTTTCTTTCTTGTTCACTCAAAAAAAATATTGTTGCACATGTTGTTTTTTGTACTTTGTATACATCTCTTCTCACTTTCAATTCATGAACACATAATACTACACATAGATAATGCAAGACAAAAATATCACAAATCTCTCTCAATATATATATATATATATATATATATAGACACTACAAAAAAATAGTCTTTCAATGGTGACTAAAAAAATTGCCACTAAAAAGTTTTTTGTTAGTGGCGACCTCTTCGAATCGCCACTAAAATTTGACTTTTAGCAGTGATTTAGTTGAAGTCGCCACTCAAAAGTAGTAAAATATATTTTACTTGAGATTTTTAGTGACGACTCAAGCAAAACTACCACTAAAAGTTTTATGTGGCAACTCAATAGTCGCCACAAAAAGCAAATAAAAAAATAAAAAGAGATAGAGAAAAATTTTCGTTTTCCCCCTTTCTCACACGAAACCCAAAATTTTTCTCCTTTCTTACACTAAACCCGTGCCTTCCTTTAGAAAATGTTCATTTGCCTCAAACGAAACCCACGCCCTTTTTCAAAAAAAATTCATTTGTCGTAGGTCACTTCCAACGAAGAGCTTCTTCTTCGCCGCAAATACATCTTGGGTCCGTTGTTCTCTCTCTGTCTTGTCTCTCCCTTGGTTAGCTTTCCATTTCTTTTGCTCGATGCCCTTGGTACTGAAACCCTACAAAAAAGCTCTCGAAAGCTAAAAAGATGGTTAATGTTGATATACCTTGTCATCTCCTTCTTTAAGCATAGTTAGGTTACGCTTTAAATCACTCTAGATTTAGGGTTCTATTGTCGATTAGCTTCTGATGATTTCTAGGTTCACTATGGTCATCGTTGATTTACCTTATTTGGGTTTAGTTTACTCTATTACCTTATCTTCTCCTGGTATGAAGATTTTGGCATTTATGGGATGTATTTGCTGCTTGGGTTTCAATTTTTTGGATTTCTTTTGGTAGAATTTTTTTTTAGTGATTGTCATTTCTGATTTTGAAATTTTGTCTATGAAGAAGGTAAAATCGATGTGGGTGATAAGTGGATAGTGAGTACTTGGGATGGAGGGTGTAACGTCTGAGTTTTTTTTTTGATACGCATGTTATATACGCCATATGTATAAACACAATATATACATATTTATTACAAACCTCATACATGTTATAATTATACAATACAACATTTTAAAACACAATATACATGTTTACATATATAGTACAAACCTCACACATATTATATTTATACAATACAACATTTTCAGTACATAATTAAGAGTCTTTATATAGCACTTCACCCTTGAAATACAAAGGGTGAGGAGGTGGTGATGACATCTAGATCTCCATCAGTATCGTCATTTTGTGTTGCATCTCATTTCTTTTTATCTGAACATAACACCACAATAATAGTGAGAACAAAGGTTCCCAGTAGATTTAACATAAATAAAATATGATGAGAAAACAGGAGTTATGTTCAGTTGTATAAGCTACAGAAAAATATCAAAATTTTGAGATAAAATCATAATTTTTGTTTATGCATAATTATCATACTACACATGCACTAAAAATTCATTTTTTTTAATGCTCAACCATATCACGGCTTTTAATTTACTTATTTGCTATATGCATAACGACCGATCGACTACAGTCACAATAAGTGATCAGAGAATGTGAGTACATCACTCTACTGCCCCCTCACATTACCACTGTCACCCGGTTGGAGCCGCTCTCCCTTAACTCACTCAGGCTAATAGGGCATCCCCTACTCGGTACCGTCTCAAGCCATACAACCCGTCGATATTCATCCATACATATAAATGTATATATATAAATTCATATTCATCAAATACAATACATAACTATCAAGCAACTCGTCGTAAGCTTTACGCTTGCCATTTAATTACTTTCATAATATGATGCATCATTTTTATACCAAATGATTAATAATCATTCATCACATACTAATACTCAAAATAATTCATTGATACTAAAATCATCATTTTAAAAGTATTTTTCTTGAATATATGTTTCCTAAAAATATTACAACAAACAAGATTATTTTTAGGAATAAAACAGTGAAACGTATGATAATCCAGCACCCAACACAGCCTGGCCATGTTCAAGACACGGCCATGCTTGAAAAATACTTCAAACATACTTAAAAACAGCCCCGAACACGGCCTACCCGTGTTGAAGCAACCCAGAACACGGTCTGGCCGTGTTCTGTGACCTTCCTTCATTTATTCCATCATATTTTCTTCATACGAACTCCGATTGAGGTTATTTCAAATCCTATAGGAAGTTAAAACAATTATCTACAACTTTTATGTTTATAGTTTCTTCAAATTCTCTATGGATTATTCCCATAAAATTAAAATAGAAATACTTATTTTTACTATCCTGAATTCCGACCTCTGCTCAATTAATCAGTCATATCTCCCTCATATGAACTCCAAATTAAGTAATTCTAAAACCTATAGATCCGTGAGACATATATCTACAATTCATTTGTTGACCATTTCTTTAAAATCCTTACCAAATTTTCCTAGAATTCCAAAAACCGAAGCTTCCCCAATTATTCCGAAATTCAGCTTAATTTATCTTCTCCTTTGATTTTCTTTTATATAATCCCATGCACCCATATGCATGTCCAAATATCTAAAACAGAATTTCATATAAATATCCAGACCACATGTTATCCAAAATCATATCTAAACAAATCTAAAAATGTATATATAATTTTGTACGAAAATTTATTAGAAGATGTTAAACCTACCTCAAATTCTTTTAAACTCGGTGCTTGAATCCTACCACCCAAAAATCCCTAATTTTCTTTTTCTCTTCTTTCTCCTTCTTCTTTCTTTTCTTCTTCTTCCTCTTCCTCTTTCTCTTCTTCCTCTTTTTTCTTTCTCCTCTTCCTTTTCTTTTCTTTCTACCGACACTCCTTTCTCTCCCTCACAATTATCACTCTTTTTTTCCCTCACCTAACTCCCTTATAATAATTAAAAAATTTACTACCTACTCATTTCCCACGTTTCCCCCTTAATTATTTTTTTCCTACCTACCATTTAATTATTTAAATATTTCCTACCTACCACCAATATTTACAACTTTTCCATCTTTCATTATTTACAAAAAAGTCATCATAAGAAATTTACATAAATGCCCTCTCAAGGAATTTACATAAATGTCATCTTAAGAAATTTACATAAATGACATCTCAAGAGATTTACATAAATGCTATTTTAATTAGTATCATAAGGAAAAATTGGGGATGTTACAGAGGGCATGGGTACTCCTTTGTTTTTATTTCAAGATACAGGGGATGAGTGCTACAAACAAATGTATGCCTTTTACTTTTTTTTCGGTGTTAAAGTTTTGGTGAAGGGGGATGCGTTGGCTTTCTTGCTTTGTTTGGTCGTGAGTGCTCATTGGTTGTAATAGCAAACCATGGAGAACTTTGAATCCTCCATAAGTGATTGAATGACACCGCTGTTCATGTATTTTCCCTTTATGTCCTTGAATTTGTAAGGCAGAGCATTATGATTTTATGCAAGATTACAATGTTTCTGTTGATTAGTACTCTCTGTATTAACAGAAGCATAATGGATTTACAACCAATTTTGAAAGGATTCAACCTTTTTCCTTCTAGAATAAGGTAAATCTCCTTACACTTAGTGATATTTAGATTGGCTAAGTTGAAAGGTTATGGCTTTAAAAAGCATAGATGGAGTCTGAGTTTGAGGAATATCAAAAAGTTTGATACATTGTTTCAAAAGATGAAGCAAGAAATAGATTAAATTTAGTCTTGCAACATGTTGTCTCTCTAGCACCTAGGAAAATGATCAAATGGGTTTTTGAAAGAAAAGCTATCTTTATTGGTTTAATATTATGCAGAATATTTTTCTAGATGCTAAAATAGGTTTGAAATGAGATGTGAGAGAAAGAGACAGGAGAACATCATTTAAATTCAAGGGTATAATTTGGGTTATGCAAACTACCTGAAATAAAGTAGTTATGACTTGAACATAGTAAGCTTTAGCATCTCACCCCTTATCACACACCAAATGTAACTGGGAGGGGATTTATTGAGGTGGTGTGGTCATACTTATAAATCTTTTAAAACATTATTCTTTTTTTCTGGTATTATTTCTAGAATAATGAAGTCTGTTTTAGGTCCATTAAGTAATTGGAGCATACCTTTGAAATGCCCTCTGTTAACACCTCCTAGTTCTCATTTGATATTGCTTTAGTTTAAGCAAGTCATTTAAACAAACTTAGCTTTTGATAAAATCCCTTGGAAGGTTTTTTAGCTACATTTCTCCTATTTGCATGTCCCTCTATTTTTGTTCCTAAAATAATTGTCTTTTAACTTTTTTTAAAAAATTTATTTAGGAAGCCCTTTAGTTTATCCTTTTCTTGTGGTTTGATTTTGTTGTTTTGATAAGAAGATTTTTTAGCTACCTTTCTCCTATTTGCATGTTGCTCTGTTTTTGTTCCTAAAATGATTTTTTTTAAAAGAAAAGTTATTTATGAAGCATTTTAGTTTATCCTTTTCTTGTGGTTTGATTTTGTTGTTCTGATAAAATCTCTTAGAAGGTTTTTTAGCTACCTTTCTCCTATGCGCATGATGCTCTGTTTTTGTTGCTCTGATTGACTTTTTAGTTGGAAGCGGCCTAACCAAAATCCCAGCATGCTTCATTAAGTCCCACTCCCAAAAATTTAGTAACCAATATCTGTGTGTCAAGAAAGGCGCCATTTTGGATTGGAGTGACTACTTTTTTCTCCATTACATGCCTGCTTTGCTTAGGAACCAAGCTAAGTGACCTACTCTTCCGCCATCTTTGAGGTACTGTTCTATGCAAATTTTTCTCTTTGAATTTTTTTGTTGTTGCCAAGCGCACGTAAATTTATTAATCAATATTTGTGGTATATAACATAAAAAATTCATTATTGTAAAATTATGAATTTTTATTATTAACTTTTACCAGTAAATATGAATGATGTGATAGGCTAAAATCTTAAAAAAAATCATAGACGGTTGATATTGTCTCTTCATTATATCATTTTTATTTTTACAAATTTGAACTCCTAATATTATAGATGTTAGTTGACTGTCAAATTCAAATTTATATACTATTTTTTTAACTTTGAAACTTTTGTAAAGTATTCAAAAATTTTACGACTAATTCACTCTTAATTATTTTTAAACTATAAGAGTTTTTATTAAGTTGAAATTAGGCTATTTCTCAATCATGGGAAATATAAACATGCTAGGCTGGAACTCACTCCAAAAACTGATAAATTATGAAATAAGTTTTTAAACAAGCTTACTAAATAATTGAGATAAATAATCATTAACTATGATTAAACGTTATATCTTTTTTTATGTTTTAATAAAATGCTTCAAACACAAATTTTTGGTACGCATTTTTTTATGTTGGATTAATAGGAGGTCTCTTTTGTAGGATACCAATCATAGTGTACATGTATGATGGAGATGTTGATGACTTGATATCTATTGTCGAGTATGCTCAAGAATATGGCAAGTAAAACTCAAATATACATTAGTTTTAACCAAAGTCACAAACTTAATTCTTTTGATAAATTTGTATAGTTTGTAAAAAAATCACTAGTAGATTTTGATTGTGTTAGGATTAATTAATTTCATTTGCAAATAGTTACTCTTTCTATTTTTTTGAAATGTAACTAGTTACATTATTTTGAATATTTGTACTTGAATTAATTGTAGTTAAATTCAAATTTAAATAAAAATCTCTATTCTTTTTATTGTGATTTTAGCATGATAGTATTTGCCAATTACATTTTTTTTGTTTTTGGATTATTTTGTTTGTAGAAATTAATATTTATAAATTTTAATAATAAAGAAATTAATAATAAAAAATGCATATTAAACTTTTAGTGGCGACTTTAGTCGCGACTAAAAGTATACTTTCAATAGCAATCTTATAAAGTCGCCACCAAAAATAAATTTAATGGCGACTTTAATCGCCACTGAAAGTATGCTTTTGGTGGCGACCAAGTAAAGTCACCACTGAAAGTAGATATTCAATGGCGACTTTTTAAGTTTTAGTGACACTTTATATTGTCTTTAGTGACGACTTTAGTCGCCACTGAAAGTAGACTTTTCAGTGGTGACCCTAAAAGTCGCCACTAAAAACATTCAACAACGAAGTTATTAACGACGAGGTGGTGGCGACAAAAAGTCGTGACTAAAAGTCTTTAGTGGTGACTTTTTAACTTTTAGTCGCAGCTGAAAGTCAATTTTTTTTTTGTAGTGGAGGTGGTATTTGATTCATGTCGACAACTAATTTTTTGTTTACCAGTAGTGTCCAAATATATATATATAGGTGATATTTGATCTGCTATTGGCAAAAAAAATATTTTAAAATTATTTACTAATGGACAAAAAAATTGTCTATCGACGATGGATCAAATCATTTTCCATATATATATATATATATTGAAAAATTACATCATAAACAATATAAGTGTTTGATACATATCAAATGCAACTATAACTTATTTTTTGAAGTGTTGATGTCCATAAGTCATATTCTTGCACCGAAGTTTCAAATGCATAATCTTATATAATGTTACAACCTATAGAAACTCATGAGAAGAAGATAGAGAACATAAAAATAATCTATGTTATTCAATATATAAGAGAAGGTGTAACTATATATAGACATTAGAGAACCTATGAAAAGCTGCCACCTATACATTTGTTATTGGTCTATAACTGTATAATAAGGCTACAACTAAAGTATTTAACTAATGCATCAACAATATTATGCTAATCCTAGTCAAGACTCCTTATACCTTCTACAAACTCAAGGTGGATAAAACTTTAACCTTGAGTTTGTATAGCAAATGAGCAAACTAAGACCTAGCTAATGGCTTAATAAAGATATTTGCAGTTTGCTCATTGGAAGGAACATGATAAACTTTTATCTTTTTCTTGTTCACCTATTCTCTAAAAAAGTATAAATCTATCTCTATGAGCTTTCTTCTGTCATGCAAGATAGGATTAGTAACTAGCAACATAGTGCTAAGGTTATAAAGATAAACTTTTGGAGTTCTAGGAATAGCCACCCTTAATTCTACCAACAATGACTAAACTTATGTCAATTCTACAACTACATTCACAAGGCTTCGATATTCTGCCTTTATAATGGACTTGAGACAATATTCTGCTTCTTTGACACCTAAGCAACCAAATTTTCACCAAAATATATACATGCACTGTAAGAACTGGTTTTTTCCTTGTGTCTCTTGAAATTAACATTGGAACAATATTGTAATTAAATCACCAAATAATGAACATGTTAAAGATAGCATATAGTTCATTACCATCGTACCAAAAAGCTACATTAGTGGTTAGTATATGTACAAGAGTAATCTTGAGTACTATCTAGGATACAAAAGATAGATACCTAATTACACCCCAAAAATGCATCAAGTCACATGAGTTACATAATTACTGTACATACACCATTAAGCTCTATGCCGCACATCACCTTTCAGGTGCAAATGGTGGAGGAAGTTGTGCTAGCATTTGAATCTCAAAAATATTTACCGCAATAATATTATGTATGATGGAGAATTGTCCCAAATAAGGTATTTCCACCCATTATATCTGTAGGATTAAGGATAGAAAGACCATTGGCATCTTAACTGCTTTTATTTGAACACAACACCAAACACACGTCTCCATCCATTTCAAGTCAAAACTTCATACAAGTATATGTTACATATTCACTCATACTTTTCTCTTGTATAAACTATTACAAGCATACACCATTCCCACATCATAAGACATTAAAACATATAAATTTCAGCACATTTTTTACTTTCCAAAAATTACAAAATTTCAACGAAATTTTAATGTTAAACCTACCAAAACTCTACTTATTCCCTATGCTAGCGAGAACACCATTGGTTTCCTTGTCTTGAGCTTCACTCACACCTTCTTCTTCCACCCAATTTTTCTCACTTTTCACATTCAAAAGATTTGAGAATATTAGCATGAAGAAAAGAAGAAATCAAGAGGATTGGATGATTAAAAATCACCTTGGCTCCTTTCTTGACATTTCTCTCTCTTCTCTTTTCTATCTTTCTCTCTCAGTTTCTCTCTCTTCTTCTCCTCTCTTAGCTAGCCTCTCTTTCTTCTTTCTCTCCTTGGTCGATTTCTTTATAATTCCTCCTCAAAAATATTAAAATATTGGTGGCTTGGTCAAAAAACTTCTCCCTCTTCCAACTATAACTACCTCTTGTTTACAAATTTTTCACTCCATTACATTCCAATTGTCCATTAGTTTAGGCTTTGTTTGATTTCCTCAATTTCTCCAATTGCTTTAATTCTCTCTTAGGAATATGCTAATGGGTTCTAGGGTCATACCTAAAGCATATCTCTAGTTCATATCTTGATACCCGATCCTAACCTTAAAAGTCAGGAAATTAAAATTTCGCCCTTCTAGTTTTTCTTCAAGAACAAAACCAATTTATTTGGGTCCATCTTATGGGAATTATTCTAGCAAGGGTTTCCTTTTCACTATTTAGCCACTTGGTTATTTTAGGGGTTTATTAATTTTCTAAAAATTTTCCTCCATGTCTTATTTCATTCTCTTTCATTCCTTTCACTATTAAAATTATTATGCTATTTATTGAAAATAAAATTGGGGGATATTACAACTCTCCCCCCTAAAAAAATTTATCCTCAAAATTTAGATTACCTAACTTCAAATAGCTAAGGATATTTTTGTCTCATATAATCTTCTCTTTTCTATGTAACTTCTTCTTCTGTCAATCCCTTTTAGTCTATCTTCACTAAAAGAATGTTCTTGTTTCACAATTACTTTACATCTTTATCTAGAATTACAATCAGTTCTACTCGATAAGTTAAATTTTCGTCCACATATATTTTCTTCTTGTATCACGTGCAACAAATTTAAGAGGTATCTACGGAGTTGAGAAACGTGGAACACATCGTGAAGATTTGATAAATGCATGCAAAGCAAAATCTGATAGGCTAACAATTCTATTATCTTCATAATTTGATATGGGTCTATACATAGTGGGCTAAATTTCCTAATTTTCATAGTTTGAGCAATACTAGTACTAGGATAGACTTTTAGGATCACATGCTCCCCTTCTTGAAATTGCAACGGCTTCTTTCTTTTATCATAATAGCTCTTCTACCGACTTTGAGCTATCAGCATCTTATCTCAACTTATTTGTATTTTCTTCGAGGTATGTTACACTAACTCTGGACCTAATAGATTCTTTTCTCCCACCTCATAATAGCATAAAGGTGACTTGGATTTTCTACCATACAAAGTTTGATAGGGTGCCATCCTGATGCATAAGTTTTAGTTATTATTGTATTTAAATTCTGGCAATGGCAAATATTTATTTCATCATCTTCCTTGTTCTAGAGTACAAGCTCTTAGCATATCCTCTAAGGTTTGAATGGTACTTTCAACTTGGTTGTTAGTCTACGGATGATATGCAGTGCTGAAACAAAATTTAGTGCCAAGTGCTTCTTGTAAAGCTTTCTAAAATTTGAAAGTGATTATAGGATAATGCTATTGGCAACACCATGTAGTCGAACAATTTCTCTTACATATAATTGAGTTAATTTATTAAGTGAATGACTAATTTTAATGGATAAAAAATATGCAGATTTAGTCAATTTATCTATGATTACCCATATTGCATCATAGTCTATTTGTCTCTTAGGTAATCTCGCAATAAAATCTATAGAAATACTATCATATTTCTATTCAAGGATTTCTAAAGGTTATAACACCTCGAAAGGCTTTTGATATTCTATCTTTACTTTCTGACAAGTCAGATATTTAGCAGTGAATTCAGTAATATCTTTATTCATTCTTGGCCACCAATATAATTTCTTCAAATCTTGTTACATTTTAGTAGATCCTGAATGCATAATGTAGTTACTTCGATAGGCTTCTTCCAAAATCTTAGTCTTCAACCTCCCTTCTTGCAGTATACATAACCTTCCTCGATATGTAATAACCCTATCTTCTAATAGCAAAAAATCTGGTTGACCCTTTTGACTCTATAAAAATTGATCATGTAGTTATACTTCCTTAATATATGTTTTCAAGTCATATTCAATCCTTAATTTAATGACAATTAAGCTTCTAGGGATAGATATAATTGGCAGTCTCAATTTTATAAATTACTCTATTAACTTCATCTCTTCTATCAACATTTGGCTCAAGTGCAATGATTTCTAGCTTAATGCATTAACTACTACATTCGCTTTTTCAAGATGATACTTCAATTCAAATTTATAATAATTAATAAACTCCACCCACCTTTTTTTGTCTCATATTTAATTCCTTTTTATCAAAGAGATATTTTAAGATTTTATGATCACTATATATTTCAAAAACCACCCCATACAAGTAGTGCCTCCAAATCTTCAAAGAAAAGACTATTGCAGCTAATTCCATATCATACATAAGGTAGTTCTCTTTATGTGGCCTTAATTGTTGGGAAGCATAAGTAACCACTCCATTTTCTTGCATCAAAACACATTCTAGTCCTTTTTTAGAAGTGTCAGTATAAACTTCCAAATGTCTAGAGGTGTCATGAATGACTAGAACAAGAGAAGTGGTTAATCTAGTCATAAGATCTTGGAAGCTGTATTTGCATTCTTAAGTCCATTTAAAAAGACTTACATTTCTAGTTAACCTAGCCAGAGGTAATGTTATATGAGAAAAACCATATATAAACCTCTTGTAGTATCTTGCTATACCCAAAAAACTTCTTATATCAATTATAGTTTTTAGCCTTTCCTAATTTAGTACTACTTTTGTTTTACTGGGGTTTACTGATACACCGTCTTTGGAAATAACATAGCCCAAAAATTTCACCTCCTTTAACCAAAATTCACATTTTTCTAGCTTAGGAAAGAGTTTCTTCTCCCTTAGAATTTAGAGTACTGTGTCATATCCTGACACATCAGCACCACGCAGGCACGACGTGGACATGATTTGACACCTAATAAACAACCTTGCCATGCAAGCATTTAGAAGATTCTAGAATGCTCTAGATTTTTCTAGATAATTATTGTATATTCTAGAAGTCTCTAGAATCTATTAGAAGACTTTAGAATATATTGAAATACTCTAGAATAAAGTAGAATACTCTAGAATGTAGTAGAAACACCTTGAACGTCCTAGAATACTCTAGAACAGTATGGAGACATCATGTAAATACAAGTAGACTTAGAATTCTCTAGAAACTTAATGTAGACCATTTGATCAAATTGATCTTAACTATTAATTCAAGAGGAGGTGGCCTATACAAACCCTTCATCCCCTCATTTGTAAACCATTCAAGAAGTTCTTATCAATAGAAGTTCTCTAGCATTCTCCAAGTTCTCTCAGTTTTCTTACTTTCTCTCTTGCTCTCTCTTTGATCACTTTGCCTCTTGAAGAGATGTCTTAAGGAAGGTTAACTTAGTTAATCATCAAGAGGAAGGTCTTAACTAAGTGCCGTACGATTCTTACTAGGAGAGAAAAAGTAAGTCCGTGACAACTAGCTTGAAATGTTGACCATTCTCATCTTCACTCTTAGAATATATCATAATATCGTTTATAAACACCACTACGAATTGGTCCAAAAAAGATCTAAAAATACTGTTCATATAATCCAAAAAAATCACAGGTGCATTTGTCACCCCAAAAGGCATTACCAAAAATTCATAGTACCCATATCTAATCCTGAAAATTGTTTTCGAAATATTTTCTTCTTTAACTTTAATTTGATGATATCCTAATCTCAAATCTGTTTTAGAGAAAATTGTGGCCCTTTTAGCTGATCTAGTAAATAATCTATTCTGTGCAATTCATACTTATTTTTAGTAGTCATTTTGTTGAGTTGTCTATAATCAATGCACAATCTTAAACTCCCATCTTTATTCTTTACAAACAATACCGGCGCTCCTCAAGATGATACGCTGGGTCAAATACAATTCTTCTCTAATAATTTTTCAATTTGTTTCTTAAGCTCCTTCAATTCTATAGGAGACATTCTATAAAGTGTAATAAAAATAGGCCTAGCCTCCAGTGGCAAATCAATAGAAAATTCTACCTCCATCTTAGATGGTAGTTCTGAGATTTCAGAAGAAAAGACCTCTAGAAATTCACAAACTATAAAGATTTCATGCAATTCATGTTTTGTTTCTGGGTTTATAGTGTACAAGAGATTACACCTCAAATTCACAACCTTCAACTCTTACAAAATTTATTAACATTGATGATGCTATACTTTTGTTCCTATAGAGATTCAGAGAGAAATTCAAGAATTTTACTACAATGATTCATAGGAACTTGGTTTTAACTTAACTAATCTATGCCCAAAATAACATATATACCATCTAGGGATAAAGAAATCAGATCCACTATAAATAGTCTTTAACACACCACAATAGGACAATTTAAACATACCAAAGAGGTAATTATTTTTTGCACAGGAGGTGTCATTGCAGCTAGTTCATACGATAAACCAGAGATAGGATATAGTAACTTACTCATGCATTATGTCGCTAAAAAGGAATGATTGGCACCTAAATCAAATAGTGCAATCAAAGGAAAATAATTGACGTAACACATACCTTATATTAAGTCAAGGACTTGTTTTACTTCAACACCACTTAAGGTAAAAACTCTTTCTTTTATTGGTTGTGCACGTTTAGGCCCTTTTTTCTTTTTTCAGTAGACATCATCACGCTAGGTGTTCTTTCTATTCACAACGATAATAAGTAGGTTAACTCAAGTAGCAAGTTTTATCTCTATGGGGTCATTCACATTTTGTACATTTTTTTATGGCAACATTATGTGGAAAAGGTATGGATCCCATAGCTAAAGGCTTCTTACCTCCCATAAAAAATTTTCCTCTAATACTTCTACCATAGGTCGAAGCCTCCCTCTTCCTCTTTCATAAAGTCTGCCTCTCCCTATCTTCCTTTACTACCTTTAAATTTTTCTCCAGTAATCGACATTTATTGATCAATGGGGCAAACTCTCAAATTTTCAAAGCAACTACAGCACTTTTAATTTTTGGATTCAGTCCTGCCTCAAATTTTACTACTTTCTATACTTCATCAAATGGGTTGAAAATTTAAACAATTATTTAAATTTAGCGATGTACTTATCAATGGTCCGGTTACCTTGTTAGAGTGCAAGAAACTTAATCTCCTTTTTAGCTTTCTGGCTACTAGGAAAGTACTTATCTAGAAAATTATCACGAAACACTTATCATGTGATCTGTCTGCCTTGATGAGTCAACAACTCATTTTCTCACCTCTATCAATATTATGCCTCCTCCTTCAACATATACATGGCAAAAGTGACTTTTTGATCGTCAGGGAAGTTTAAGACTTAAAAAATATTCTCTAACTTTGACAGCCATCTTTCAACTACCATGGGGTTATATCCACCCACAAAAGAAGGAGGCCAAGTCCTCATGGATTCAATCCATCCATTTTTATTTCTCACATTCCTCATATTTCCTCCTACCTCACCATTATTATTATTATTATTATTATGAAAATGTCGCAGGATTTGATTTGTAGGAAAAACTTGATATCGAATAGTTGTGGTTAGATCCATGCAGGATAGCTTCCGTACTCCTAGTTGGATTCCTCCTTAATAGTGCCATCATTTACTGTATCAATAAAAAAGAAGTCACTATTGAGATGATCAATTTCAATAGCAAATTTAATATTTTATAGTAGTCATAACACCATTTAAGTATGCAGATAGGAAACACTAGTAATTTTTTAACTATCATGATATGCTACCCTACACATCATATCAACAAACTTATTCAAGATACTCTTAGATCGATTCAAGCAACCATTCACCCCATGGCTACTCAGGATCTACCTGCTTTTATACCAACTTTGTTAGAACTGATATTTTTTTGTCTCTTAAAATTAACATTGGACCATTGGAACAATATTATAATTAAAGCACCAAATAATGCACATGTGTGAAGATAGCATATATTTCATTACCACCATACCAAAAAACTACATCAGTAGTTAGTATATGTACAAGGGTAGCCTTGGGTACTACCTAGGATACAAAAGCAAGATACTTGATTATGTCTAAAAATGCATCAAGTCACATGAGTTACATAATTACTGTACATACGCCATTAAGCTCTATGCTGCACATCATATTTCAGGTGGAAAACGTAGGGGAGGTGGTTTTGACATTGGAATCTCAAAGATATTTACTACAATAATATCTTGTATGATGGAGAACAGTCCCAGATAGGATATTTCCATCCATGGTATCTCTAGAATTGAGGATAGAAAGACTACTGGCATTTTAACTGCTTTTATCTGAACTTAACACCAAATATTAATGAGAACAAAGTCCCAATAGGTTCAACATTAAATGCATAAGATAATAAGTAATTATCATACAAAAATGTCAACCTTTTTTTAATAGAGGCATAGTATACACAAATGGCATGATTAAACCTATTATGTATATATGCTCGATAATTACAAATGTAATATATAAAACATCATGTATGGTGGTTGTTTATCCATCATCCACCTCCATCTCTATCTCAGTAACAGGGTAATGTAAGTCATTCTCCCACTTGTTACTTACATACTACTGTTATACGATCGGAGTAGCCATACTCCCCCTCGGTCACTCAAGACTAATAGGACGTCCCTTATTCATTACCGTCTCAAAGCCATACAACCTATCTGGTCACCTTACTATTGTAAGAGTCATCTCGATAATATTTTTCTGTCCCTTTCTCATGTGCAGCCACATACATAACATAATGAATCAAAGCCATCAGTTTCTCAATAACAGTAGTTGACTGAGAATGTACAAGCTTATGAGATTTTCCCAAACAACAAGAGTCATAAACACCAACGATCTTTTTATTAACAGTAGGAAGACTACAAGAAGTAAGTACATTATTTACAATTGTAGGAGAAGTATATCCTAATCTACAAATCCAAATTAAAGCATATGAAGTACTCAAAACAGAATGATTAAAAACATCAAACAAATTGCAAGAATGCATAGAGGATACAGGACTTGTAGCAAAGTTAAAACTGACAAAGAAGTTGCTAGCTAGATTCAGAAACTTAAACTTATCGAACACATAAAGACCATTTTCAACCAAACCTTATAGCAATATTTGACGTGTTTCAGATTATTTGAAAAATACATTATTGTCAAAAGAGAACTTGGACACACTAATCAATTTATTTATTTATTTGGTGAACGTGCTGTAATTGATTTAAGAAAAAAGCAAGAGAAGAATTTTATGGAGAAGCAAATTCAGAATGTTTTATATGTAAGATATCAAGTCAATACCATCACCCATGTGTAATTTATCAGTGCCAAAAAAATCAGCTTTATTAGTCAAATTTGTTGGATCAGATAATACGATTTTTTGCACTTGAATTAGGGTGCCAATTGGAGTCAAACAAAGTCTCTGGTGTACCTAACATAGCTTGAAACTAAGAGGGATTTCTAAATTTTATGAGGAGGGAAAAGCATTTGCTGTGAAGAACAGTGAGAATTTTGACTATATAACTCTGGTTGTATCTATGAAAACAATCAAAGGGCAGTGCGACCAAGTTTACCACAGACTTAGCACTGTGGTCTTGATCCCCAAGAAGAATTTTTGCCACCTCAATCAACTCTACCTCTTTCTCTAAATGATCCCCAAAAATTACCAAAATTAGCAAAGTAACTATTACCTTTACCACTAATTCCATTATTATGAAATATATTACTAGTATTTTGAAAAACCGTATGAAAAATTTCCTCTTTTATTGAAGCTTAATTCGATGAGCAAAACTAACCTAAAGTAGAAAAGATTCACTTTCTCTCTTATACCTGTCTGTATGTTCCTCCTATGACATTAGTAGTGATTCAATTCACTACAAAAAATTTAACCTTCGGTGGCGACTTTTTTCGCCACTGAATGTTAAAAAATCGCCACTAATACCTTTTCGTGGCGACATTTCGCCACCAAAAAGTCGCCGCCCATGCGACCGTCACTAAAACTTTCTGTGGCGACAAAAACAAGTTGCCACCAAAAAATATATCTTCAGTGGCGACAACTTTGAGCGCCACAGAAACTACCTTTTTAGTGGCGACTTATGTGGCCACCAAAACCAAAAAAATCGCCACTAAAAACTAGTAATTATACCTTTAGTGGCGACTGTCTGGTCGCCACTGAAGGGGTTTCAATGGCGACTATTGTTGTCGCCACTGAAACCCCTTCAGTGGCAACTATAATAGTTGCCACTGAAACCCCTTCAGTGGCAACTATAATAGTCGCCACTGAAACCTTTTTAGTGACGACTATTGTTGTCGCCACTAAAGAGGTTTTTGTGGCGACAGAAAAAGGTCACCACTAAAGACTTTTTAGTGGCGACCTTACATTTGTCGCCACTAAAAATAGTTTTTTACATGTTATCACGAAATCTTAGTTTCAGTGACGACAGAAAAAAGTCGTCACTGAAACATTTATTTAAATTTTTTTTATTAAAATTTGTGCAATTGATATTATAAAATTATTTATATTTTTTTATTTAATTTTATATTTAAACTATATTTTATAATAAAAATCTAATAATATGTAACAAAAAAAACTTAAAAATTAATAAAATATTTTTCTTTAATATATATATATTACCAAAATCAAGCATAATTGTCATATATATAAATAAAAAAAATTATTTTATACAAAATAAAATGAATATAGATACGGTGTAAATTACATATAGAACACAAGAAAATTATCATACTTGCCAAAAATTTGGCTGTAGTATAGATAAGGACAAGATTAAATATACTTTAAATACAATTTGACAATAGACACGCAATACATGCAAGTTTCGTGAAAATAAAAGACTAAATCCAATACAAATTGCATATATACAATGCATTTACGAAACTAAAAGTCTATACATATTCCTTTTTTCACTAATAAAGTAGCAAGTCTGTAATATTATACACAAATCACTTGCTATTGGTGCTGTTGTCAATATCTTATGGGACATGATAAGTTGAGAGAAAAAATGTGGCAAGAATTTTTTTATAGGAACCTGTATTACAAAATGGATAGTGTAAGACATGGGACCCTAATTATGGCAATATTAAATATGAAAAAAAATATTTAGCTAAATAACGAAAGAGTTGGTACATTATTTCGTTAGAATTAACAAAAAATACCACTCAACAACCCATAAAATTATATAGCAATAATAATTATAATTATCTCGTTGATTCTGCATAATTAGCAAAAAGTTCCATCAAGAAGATTTTCTGCTCTAACACATAACTGTCTGAAAAGACAATTAAAAGAAAAAATCATCAGAGGTCACTGTCATTACCATTTTGTTATGCACTTATAGTAATATCGCTTCCGTTTGCAATTGGCACAAATGACAACACCACTCCTATCATTCCTCAATCACTGGAAGTAGGAAAAACAAATTGTCGTTGAGATATTTGAAAATGAAACAGATTCACAAATCACAAACAATCATTTAGAAAATACTTTTATTTAGTGAAGTTAAAAATCTGTTCATATTTATTTTAAAATCAAATTGACATAGATGGCTATAAATATTACTTGGTTTTTGAGTTTGATTTTCTATAATTATGAGATTATTTTGATTTTTTTAATAACTATGATAATTTTTTTTTTTTAAATCACTACAAAACCATCACCAGTTATTTTTTGGAAACACTAAACAAATTTTCTCTTCACTCTACCAAACACATTTTTTATTTTGAATAAAAATAAAAAACAGAAAACTAGCAAACCAAACAAATCCAAGTTAGATCAGTCATGGGGTTCTCACAACCATTTCCTTAAACAACAGTGAAAAATTAGTACACCACTAATCAGATGCAAATTATATTCATGAGTTTCAAAAATATATACATCTAACTAATGAACTTCGTTAAAATAATTCTTAATTTAACAGATGAATTCAACAATGACAAGTTAAAAACATTGACAGCAATATAACACTCACAAGATGATTTTACATCACAATACAATCGGTGCTGAGCTTCTTTAACAAGTCTGGAGGAAATCTGCGAGAAAGAAGTGAATATCAACTTGCATATCTCATATATGTGACTGATTTATTACAAGGGCCCAAAAATTTAGCAAATTGACGATTGAAAACTTTAGAAATGCAATTATCACAATAACTAAGTCACATCCCTTTATGATAAAAAAAAGAAGACACCGAATCAAATCTCAGCTGCAGAAAACAAATCAAAATTGCAAGCGCAAAAACAAGCCAATCAAGTCAAAAAAAACTTTACCACAATGATGATCAAAGTCAGGTACTACTGGGAAATTATACACTTAAAATTATTTAATTAAAAGATAACAATTACCCGATAAACTAGTTGGTAAACCCTTTAGCTATAGGAGTTGGTTCAATATGTTATTTCAAATTTTCAACTTCTTTTGAGCTAAGTGTTTAAGAAAAATATTGCGATAGATTGTTTACCTGTGGAATATACTTCCATCAATATTTATATTTTTAGTAAACTAAAGAGTTGTTGCCTAATTTGATGCACTAAACTCTTCAAGAATATTGTTGTCCTATATGAAGAAAATGATCACCTATAGATGAAACTCATGATCACTTGGCCACGAAAGCTTAAGCTAGTAGCTGAAGGTCCATCAATAGTTTTAATTAAACTTTGGAAACAAGAAAGGCATTAAGTGGACAGAATAACCTATAGATGAAAATATACAAGACTAAATCATAGAATTTCTTTTTCTTTGTCTCCATCAAGCACTCCATTTTTGTGGGAAGCAACATATGAATTATTTCAACGCACATTTAACAAACAGAAAAGGGGTTTGAGAAGTCTATTTCAAATGTTGCAAGAGCAAAACAATTTTTGAACTTTGACCATGCTTTTGGGAAAATCCACAGACCTAAGCTAGCAATTTACCATAACAAAAGATGCAACTCTTAAAGAATACATTGAACTCTGATATTCCAAAACAATCAGAAAATATGAATACATGATAAAAAAGATCCATGCTAATTAGGGAGTTACCAGGTTGCTGAGCAGCAAAATTGTCAAAAACTTATTGTGGTTGTGATGTAAATGCTACTGATCAAATGTCTGAACCATGCTAAGTGCAATCACTTGCTCTCAAATCATACAGATCTGTACTGGTTATAGCCATTAGGGAGAACAAGATATGACAATGATCAAAGATAAAGGGGGACAGTCCTTACAGGATTCTTATAATTTTGAGCAAATAAGAGCCAAAATTTCAATTGTAGCACTTTACATGAGCCTTCTTCAATCATGATTTATGTAGTAAAAAAACACTTCCAAGATAGCTACAACTATTTCTTTTCCACGTTCTTGAGTAAGGAACAAAGGTGTCAAACTTGAGAACACAGTAGCAAGTAAGTCGAGAGAATGCCTTATATACACAAACATATTGCCATTTATTAGTTACATGTTATAACACAAAGATTTTAAGTAAACAGTGACTTGACATCTAGTCAAACATATGAAATGATCTTATGAAGGAAAAATACATAACTCAAAATTGTGAGGTTAAACTTACCAAAATCTGTCTTAGATTGTATTTCAATCAACAAAGTGATATGTTGTTCAACATCAGAAAAAGTTCACACACCCTAAAACAAAACTTTTTAACCAATGACCATCAAACAAGATATCATCTGAAAATATCTAATATCACGATTATCCAAACCAATACCAGATTGAAATCTTACACCTCAGCTTGCAGTTCTGCACAGAATATCAACTCCCTTCTCCTCACCTCGTACCTTGACATCATTGCCTTCCTAGGTTCTATCTCAATTTTATTCAGGTTTTCAAGCTAGAAAATACCAAATTAATTTACCCAAAAGTATGAGCTAATCTCACCACCAAGAGGAAAAAAGCTGTGAAGAAAGACCTGGGAGGCATAACAAGACATAAAATTACAAATTATGATTGAAAAATGGATCTTGAATAAGTAATCTTCTCAAAGGCCAGAAAGCATATAAAACGTTAAGATTATTCACTTATTCTCTGTGTGATGATTATATAACCAAATTAAAATTATCAATGTCATAAAAGGATACACTAGATAGAAACCATGAGCAAATGCCCCTACCAACACACCCATAAATAAACGATCTCTCAAAACAGGCCTATGCCGCAGCAATAATCGAACTGAAAAACCATTCAACGAACAAAAAAGAATGAAAATAGGGACATAACCCTAAAACAAAACTTTATAAGATATTGGAAAAAAAATTAAAAAGAAGGCAAAGGTTAGAAGTTTACTCAGAGTGAGTACAGGGGCATATACAAGAGGAACCAGGAACTTAAATGGGGATCCCCTGTTTTGCTTCCTTACAATTATAGCTGCTTTTCTGTAGCTCAAAAGTCAATGCAATTACCAAAAAATCAAAACAATGGGGGATTAAAAAAAGACAAAAAAGAATAACCTGCCGTTTAAAGAATACAAGGGAACCCACGACTTCAATAAATAGGGGTAAAAAAAAAACACACACACACACATTAAGAACCGAATTCCATTTTGGGAGGAAACAATCCATCCTCGAGAGAATATGATTTGAAGAAATGGTTCCTGAACATGCTGAGAAGGGAAGAAGTAACATAGCAAGGAAATAAATGCAAAAACAGGGATACGCAGGCGTACCTGGTGAACGAGATGAAGGAGAACCGAGAGGAGTTTCGAGAACTTTGTCCTGAAGGGAAAGAAGTAGATCAAGGTCGTCTTGGTGGTTTGACATGGTGGCTGAAAGCGAAATCGAGAGGGCTTTTCGAGTAGGAGGGCGTGGCGTTTAAAATAAAAATCCAAGTGTTGGTTCTCACTTCTCAATTCACAACACTGAGTCATTTTTTATTTTGGAGGGAGACGATGAAAATTTTGGAGGGAAGCGAATAAAAAACGAAAAATAATAATTAAATTATTCCATCTCTAAATTTTAAAGTTAGACATAAAAATTTAAAGAGTCAAAAATTTTATCTCTAGATTCTATCTCAAAAAATAATTTAAATATTATTTTAAAAATTAGATATAAATTTAGAGATGAAAAATTTAGATACTCAATTTTTACGTCTTATTATTTTGAAAAGTAGTGACAAATTTTTTTAAATTTGATTTTTTATCTCTAAATATATTATTTTTAAAATTAGAGACGGATAATTAAACATGAAAAAATTTCGTCTCTAAATACGTCTCTAATAATTTTTTAAAAATTATTCACAAAAATAGAGATGGATATGTAGAGACGAAAATAATTCAGTCTCTAATTCCATCTTTAACAGAAGTTTTTTGTCTCTAAATTTCGTCTCTATTTTTCAAAATTCCTCGTCCGTCACTAAATTTTAAAATCTATCTCTATTTCTGTCTCTAAATCATTTTTTTCTAGTAGTGTAATTCCACTAAACTAAAGCAGTTATGCCTATTTTACTAATATGATATTTTGTGTCAATGGCCTATTTTGCTAACAAAATAAAAAGGATGAAATGAATTGAGAATTAGAGCTCGCAAAGTCGTGGTGACAAAATTTATTTTATTACATTTTTTGGTTGACTTAAAAAATTAAAAACTAATTAATAATTAAAATATTAAAATATATATTCCTTTAATTATAAAATAGTTTATCAATAAAATACAAATACATCACTAAGTGGATATATGAATGATAGATAGTGAAGGATACTTTACTCTTTTTGTTTTTTATTTTATTGCACTTTTTCACTCTTAATCAATTTTTTAAGGTAAAGTCATCTCTTATATAAGAGAAAATCCGTATTTCGTAGGAATCAAGTGTGCAGTCAAATTTATTAACAAAACACAATAAATCGATACAATAAAATCTAAATTCTCATTCTATCAACTTATTTTTACAAATCAAACGAGACTCAAATTCTTTCTTTAATGATATTTAATTTATGTTTTAAAGAATGGAGACGGAATTAAAGATGAAAAATTTAAGGACGCAATTTTTTCATCTCTAAGAATAATTTGAATAATCTTTCAAAAAATAGAAACAAAATTGGGGACAAAAATTTAACGACAAAATTTTTTGTCGTTAAATTTTGTCGCTAACAATAATTTAATTATTATTTTAAAAATTTGAGATATAATTAGAGATGAAAAATTTATTTTTAAATTTTGTCTCTAACAATAATTTAAATATTATTTCTAAAAGTAGAATAGAATTAAAGATAAAAAATTTAGATATAAAATTTGTTCTTCTATAAATTCCGTCTCTGACAATAATTTAAATATTATTTTAAAAATTAGAGATGAAAAATTTATAGACGAAATATTTCGTCTTTAAATTCCATCTCTACCAATAATTTGAATAATGTTTGAAAAATTATAGACAAAAAATTTATATACATAACACATTATATTCCTTCTTTACATTTTTTATATGTTGTATCTTCATGTATTTATACATTTATATGCAATATTAATTCATTTTTTGGGCTAAATGTGGAGGAATGACAAATCTTCGGACCCTCAAATTTTTTATTTAATATATAGAACAAGATTTTTAATTGTTACATAATAATAGGGTAATATATATACATAAATAAAGTTATAGTTACTTATTATAGTGCTTTAGTGGAGAAAAAGTTAGTTTGGGCGCAATTATCAAATATCTACCTCACCGTGGTAGGATATAAACTTCAAGGAGCTACCCTACATTCTATACTATGACTTTGAGTTTTATATAGTCATTTTTGACACACACAAAAATTAGAAATCATAGTTAAAATTTTAGAATAACCAACAACAGTTCCTATTAGAGCTGTGCTAGTGCCATCATATATTAGAATTTTTAATAAAATATTATAAAAAAATGTCATCTTTTCATGACAATTGATATCTTGCATCTAATACATGAACTATTTTAAATTTTTGTAATTATTAAAGAAAAATAAGAAAATCTATTCTTAAAATATATGAATGGAGAATCAGAATATAGGTTTTGAATATTTTAAATATATATATATATATATATATATATATATTCAATTTTATGTTTTAAACTTAATCTTTATCAATTTAATCTCGTAAGAATTAATTAATTAATTTTAAAAATGTTTTCAAATTTATTTTATTTATAAATATTTAACAATTTTTTTATAATTAAAGCAAAGCTAAAGTTTAGTTAAAATTTCATTTTAATTAGTTACAAAAATTTATTCAATTTCTATTAATATAGTTAATGCACAATTATTTATACAAGAAAAATAATTTTTTAAGTAATATGTTTAAAAATACAACTTCAAAAAATTTTAATTCAAAATAAATTTTTAATAGATTAAAATAAAAAAATGATCTTTTAACTTTAAAGTTTTAAATTTTGAAAATTTTTGATGATTAAGTAAAATTGAAACAAACCCTTTATTATTAAAATAAATTAAAATAACAAAAAAAAAAGATAGAACGTCACAACAATGTGCATTTCACATATTTTCTTATTTAGTATAATTAAGAATTTATATGGTTGAAATAAATATATAATTATATTAAATTTTTCTCTATATTAATCAAAAAAATTTTTAACACTCAACAAAACAATCTTTTAAAAAATATAAATTTTTATATAATTTATATAAAAACTTTAAATTTTATGCATATATTAAAAATAAATTAAAGATAATTTTTTTTAAAAAAAAGGTAATTTTACCTTTCAGTGGCGATTTAATTTAAATCGCCACTAAAACCTTTCAGTGGCGATAAATAGCCGCCACTGAAGCCAAGATTCAGTGGCGACTTCACATGTCGTCACCGAAAGTTTATTTTCAGTGGCAATTTAAATTAAATCGCCACTGAAACCTTTTCGGTGGCGACAAATAGGCGCCACTGAAGCCATGATCCCGTGGCGACGTCACATGTCGCCACTAAAACCTTTTCGATGGCGACAAATAGTCGCCACGGAAACCAGAGGATTTAGTGGCGACGTCAAATGTCGCCACGAAAAGTGCAACTTTTGCCCAAAAAACATTTTAAATCGCTTTTTACCCCCATTTTTAGTGGCAACATTATTAAAGTCGCCACTAAAAGTGTGCTTTTTTGTGGCGACATGCTTATGTCGCCACTAAAAGCATAACTTTCAGTGGCGACCCTAAATGTTGCCACTGAATGTAGCTTTTAGTGACGATTTTAAAAGTCGCCACTGAAAATTTGCCACGAAAAATTAAATTTCTTGTAGTGATTCCTTGCATAGAGTAAGAATCTTGTCTTGACAAAACCTTCATATTCAAGACCTAGACCATTAAGTATTGTATCCACATGCCTTGAAGTAGGTACTAGAGCACCTATAGAAGCTAAACCGTCAAAAATCCCCAAAGATCGACAAATTCCCCTTCTTGATCGTTCTAAGTTGATACACAAGTTGCTTTTCTTTCGCTTTTGTTTAAGAACCAAACAACAACTCTAATCTTGCCCAAATTGGGTGTGTTGTATCGCAACCCACTATTTTGGAAATCAAACCTGCGTCATCGACAAGACAAGCCAAGATACCAAAAGCTGGTCTTGTTGCTCCTATTTGGCATATCGATCATCAATTCTTCGGAAATGGATCCTCTGCGACGTGTACGGGCACAGCACGCGGTGCTGTACTTATTTTTATAGTCACACCAGTCGACTGGTGTGACTGCGCGAGGGCCACAGTACGCGGTGCTGTGGCCCTCGCGCCGCAGAGAATCCTGATCCCAATTCTTCTAAGGAGCTCATCTTGTTTGATCACATGCCTTGGCAAAATGGTGCCATTGATATGACCTTGCAATTTGTAACCACAAATAGCAGCAAGAATTTGATGCCTCCATGGGAGAAAATAGGTATGTGCAGCAAATCTATCACTACAAGGAATCAAAGAAGGCGACACATTGTCCATGGTGAATGAATTAATGCTCTGATACCATATACAAAATTCATGAGAAGAAGATAGAACGCAGGAGAATAATCTCTTTTTATTCAATATAGAAGAAAAGGTACAACTATATATAAATATTAGAGAGTCTAGGAGAAGTTGGTATTCATACAATTGTTAATTACTATTTTATAACTATATAATAGCGCTATAACTGATGTATTAAATTAATACATCAACAGTAATTCTAGTAATTACTCTTATACAACCTTTAGGTAAAAAGTATAATTTTTTAGTATAATAAAGGTAATTGATCGCATTATTTGCATTGAGGAGAAACACATGGCGACGTTGTGTGATAACCATTGTACAATGAACCTTCACAGTTGAAATTCACCATGAGGAATGAGAGTTTTTTTAAAAAAAAAAATTATGACATTCTAAGAAATTTTAGTTTTTTTATTATTTATAATTATTTTATTTTATTTTATTTTTAATATTTTTAAGCTCAGCCTTTTTTTAAATCCTGCTTGGAAATGAAAGAGCTAAGGAAAAGTACAAAGCTGCCGACCATCTTCCTTGTTTCTTTCTCATTGAATCAGTCACTAAACTTCAAGTGTTAAATTCTCCTTGATCCAACTTTTGAGGATAGATGTGGAACTATTAAAGTGAGGCATTCAACTTATTTGAATTAGCTTATCTCAAGTTAAAACTTAAATAAATTGAGTTGAATTTATATATTTTAAAACGAATTAATTATAAAATAACTCAATTCACTTAAGTTGAATTGACGGGTTATACAAATCAACTCAATTCATTAAAAGGTTGAAAATAAAATAAAATAAACAATGTGTCAATATCCTTTTTAATTTTGAATTAATAAATAAATAAATTTTATTTTTATAAAATAAACGTATATTAAGCTTAGAATTGGTAAGACATAAATTAGCAACAGACCCTATATATATATATATATATATATATATATATATATATATATACGAGTGAGGATTTTGGCACAATACCAACGACAATTTGTTTGCTTACGTGTGTTTCTGCCTTTATACCTCTGTGTGCAGAAAAAGAGTGGGGGGGGGGGGGGTGGGGGGACCGGAAACGAAACCTCTCTTGCTTCCAAGTCATCGATCATCTTCTTCTTCGCCGCCTGGATCCCTAAAGAAGATTATGAAGAATATAACCAACATTAGGGCAATATTTTCAAAGATGATGTGCATGAGATCCAATCAAGAAAAAAGCACGAATGGAAAAGGATGCTTGTGAAGGATGGATACCCAAAAGAGAAAATTAAGAGCCAAAGCTGTGCAATCAATCTGACTCAGACTCAGTTAGCTTGCAGGCCTAGTGAACCTAAATAAGTTACTTTTTTTGTGGCTGAAATCACCTTTTTATGTGGTTTAAATGAGTTAACTTACGGAATTAGGTTCACTTTAACAGCTCTATGTAGATACCGAATGAGTAACGTGACAAACTTATTAATTTTAAATCAAAAAATAATAATAATTTTAATAACCAAAACTTTTCCATTTGTGTTATTTATTTATATAATACAAATATTGTCAATTTTTTTTTGTGGAAGATTAATTTTGTTTCAAATATTGAGACTGCTCTTTAAAAGAGGATTTAAAACTTAAAAATATTACACTCTTTATATTTAGATATACAGTTTGTTTACTTATACCTTAATAAAAGAAAACTGAAAAAAAAAACCTTTTAAAGATAGTTAAAAAGTGTATTATTTTTTTAATATTTTATTGTAATAATTGTATTTTTATAATTTTAAGTTGTAATTTTTGTTATAATATTTTTATGTTAGTTCTTGAAAGGTTTATTGCCTCCCTTTTTTTTTGTATTAATATCAAATTTGTGTTTGCTCAAAAACGCACAATTAATTTTTTTCGTTTGTTTCATTTGTTTTAATCTTTTTGTTATTTGGATTTTTTATTATAATTTTATAAATAAATGTCTAAAAAAATTTTATATATAAATTAAAATTAGAAGATGTGTGAAGGTAAATTAAAAAAATTTAAAAGACATAAATATAATTTACTCTAAATTGATTGAGTTTTCTTCAAAAAAAATAATTAATTTGTTAAATGTGAATATATTTTAGCATAACAAAAATTAAGATGATGCTATGGGGTTAGCGGCACCAATATAAAGAGTTCTGGACTTGATAATATGGAAACATTTGCTTATTACGGTAAATTCTAATTGTATGAATAAAACAAATTATTTGCTTTCAAATTTTATTTTAATAATAAATAAATAAATAACTCGTCGGAATAAGGATCTTAGATCACATGACAATACTTAAAAAAAAATATTGACAATTTTGATATTCAATGTTCAAGAGGGAAACAACTTTAATCATTTACCCTTGGAATTAAATTTACGAGTCCCTCTTATAATTAATTTTGTTAAATGATATTAGGTTTTATATAAAAATTAATTTGAGATTCGTATTTAGTACGTCAACATATTAATACATTATTTAAATATAATAATTTTAATACAATTTTTCATTTTTAAATTATAACTAACAATTAAAAAAATTAAATACGTTTAAAATAAAAAAAATGAAGGAACACAATTGTTTAATTCTAAATATTAGAGATTAAAATTATTTAAAAAAATTACAATTTTTTTTTTAAAAAAAGCAGGTTTCTGCTACCATAAAATATTAAAAAATAAATCAAAGAAGCAGGATGACAACTTTGTTTACAGTGTTCGAGAATTTTCAAGGACCACATCCTATAATATCCTAATCCTCCTTGGAAACCGTGGAGATATTGTGACATACAATAAATACTTTTACGTGTATAAGTTCAATTTATATATATATATATATATATATATATATTAGAACATTTAATTTTTTTTACAAATTATTTTTATTTTATAATATTATATTTCTTAATCTGAATTTTCTGAAAATAAATTAACTCGGGCTACTTAATATATGTTTAACAGATATTACAACAAAATAATTTCGCCCTGAATTTTATTTATTTATATTTAAGTTCTACCAATTTCATTTTGTCGATAATTCATTTAGGTTTTACTTTATTCTCAAATATTATCTCATGTCAGTTTCAAACTTTAGAAGAATTAGATGCTAGCCGTACCAAGAACGGAAGAAGAAGACAGATATATAATTTGAAAACGTCGCAACAAAACAAAGGATACTGAAAATTTAAAAATTAATAAAACTTTGACGATAGCCACGAAGAAGTGAAAAACGCCAAATGTGGTACTCCATCAAGTCTAATGCAAAACAACAAAGTTGATCAACGCAAACGATGTTATAGATGGGATCGAGATCGTAGTTTTGGGTAAGTTCTAAACAGTGCCTTAATACTTTATTTCGAACGCGTAAATTTAATTTTTAGTACTACTAGTTTTTTTTAATAAATAATTTTAAAATATTATTTTAAGTTTTTACATAAATTATGATATTTTTTAATTTTAATATAAAGTAATCTTTTCTCTCTGTAAACTATTTTAATAAAAGAAAATTTATGTATCGATTCATATCTATGTTTTAGTAAAAAAGAAAATAGACCACTCAATTTGTCTTATAATTAATAAGAATTAATACAAATGTGTTGTAATTTTAGTTTATTTGTAAATTAAAAATTAACCTTTTGAATTTTCATTGATCCTCGGTCAATATTTAATACATTCTGTCTATTGCTTGTTAACAAATTTGATAAAATTATCATATCACTTGCTAACTTTATAGGTTGGTTATAAAAGTTTGTAAATTTATAAAAGAAATTATACAATTTAACAATAAATAAATTGTAATTATTTATATTCATAATTCAAATAATACTGCAAGACTACACCAATATAATCCAACATTATTATCAAAGCTAATATACCAAAGTTTGAAATAAAATACAATCATGAACCAATCATTTTATTTGGTTCCTTTAATTATTATCTTCCTCAAATTTTTTTAATTTTATGATAAAAATATTTTTAAATCAACTTACGTAATCTTAAAGATATATTTAAAAGCATTTAATAAAACAATTAAACTTGAATAATGAAAGTAGCAAACAGGTGTTGATTGTCTTCAATAATAAAATTTAAGTATGCTTTTGATTTCGATGGTATTTTTTAATTTAATTATTGATTTTTATTTATAATTCAAAAATATGGGATACAGCAAACTCCAAGCATTCCCGCTAGTGAAGAAATTGCCAATGGCACATCTGCAAAATGCTATAAGAAGGGCAAGCAAATAAAGTTAAAAGTAAGGAAAGCAAGGGAGAAACAAAGGAGTCTACGCAAATCTCGTTCTGTGCCCCAAAAGCGGAGTTAATAAATAAAAGGAGGCCAAAAGAAACAAAGTTATGAAAGTTGGATTGCATCCATAAAAGAAAGGCTTGACCTTTTCCCATTATATGCTTAGAGGCATGTTTTACATGTCATCTTTTTTTAAAAGTTTGGATGGTTCTGGATCCTTTTTTTTCTTTTTTCTTTTTAATTTTAAAAAGTAAATTATTGCTTTATTATTTTAAAAATAATTTTTATAATTTAATTTCTTCTAATTTTAGTTTTTATTAAATTCTCCAAAATTTATATCTATTAAAAAATATTCTGACATTAACTCTATTAGTAGATATTTTAAAAAGAAATTTAAGTTATTCAATGAATTTATAGTTAAAATAATAAAACTGTGAATAATTAAATTGAGAAAAAGTATATTTGTTCAAAACCAAAACATATAACAATTCATTCTAAATTTTAAATACATTATTACGCAAATTCAGTTTACAAAATATAAATATATTTTTAATAATTGAGTATTTTATTAAAAAAGACCATTTATAATAAGAGAACTTACACTTAAGTATTTATTTTTGATAAAATGTTCACTTTGATATTTATAATTTATTAATATTAAATATTTAAAGTAGTTATAATATTTATTATATTAAAATCAAAATATAAAATTTTAAACTTAAAATGTAAAATGTTAAAAGTTTAAATTTACGAAGAAAACAATATTTATGAAAATAAATAAACTTAATATTTTAAAAAATAATAAATTTTATATTTAAAAAACAAAAAAAAATATGTAGTAACAAAATTAAATAAAAAATATTAGAGATAAAAGGCTGTTTGTTTTCAGTTTTTTAAAATTATTTTTTATTTTTAAAACAAAAATTTATTTAATAATTATTTTTTATTATTGTTTCAAAAATAAATTTTAAAAATAAATTATTTTTAAAATAAAAAAATAAAAACAAAAAAAAATATTTTTATTTTAAAAAAAAAAAACATTTTTAAAATAGTTTATCAAACTAATATTTTTTTTATTTTACAAAATAATTTTAAAAAAAAAACAAAAACAAAATCAAAAAACCTAAAATTTATTAAAAAATATTTTATGAATCAAATAATTTTAAAGGTTGTCCTTTGTCGGATATGGGCACTTCGGCCGAAGCTGTACACTTGGCTTGACTTGACAAACCTCATAGCCTTTACAACTCATATCAAAATCAAAACTAAAACTATTTTTCTCATTGTAAGTGAAGACTTTCTAGTTGCCTGAACCCTCCTGGGTCTTCTTTATTTTTAATTCCCCTAAATACTCCTCTAATCTTATCCACTGGCACAGTATTTTTATTAACCCTACTTGATCATAAATAAAGGCTAATGGGAATCCGTCCAATCACATACTGCCACACCTACCAAATTTTGATTATTAATTTCAACCGGTCCTCGCGTCCGCAAAACATACTAGATGACTATTAGGCTATTACTAGTGAACCCGTGTCAATCTACATCCTTTATATAATTTAAGAGATCGTGAATTAGATTCACCATAAAAAAGCAGTGTGATGCATAAAAGATTTAATTTTAAATTTATTATTAAATCAACAGTTAAAAAAAATTAAAAATTTCGACTTAAAATTTAAAAATTTCGACTTATAAAATTTAATTTTTATATTTAAAAAAAAATTAATAATATATTTACAAAAATATAAAAAAATTTATATATAAAAATTTAAATTTCAGATACTTCAAATTTTATTTTAAAATGTTTAAATATAAAATATAAAAATGTATATATTATATACAACTACAATATTATAAAAATATAAAATATTTCAAAGGACACTTTCGGAACTCAAAATCATCAAAACAATACTTAAACTCCAATTTTATTAATATTTTAACACTAAATATTTTATTTTATATTTAAATTAGTATGCATATTATTTTATATGTACTCCAACAAACTAAAAGTAACTATCAAACCTATAACAAACCAAATCAACCTAGTAATTTTTCATAATTGTCTTAAGCAACTTTTTATGTGAAAAGCTACAATAAATCTCTAGGAAAAAGGAGGAAATGAGGGAAATGGAACCAAATGCTTTCCTTGCACTCAACAACACCACCCTCAAACATAGTGAAGGTAGTGAACTATTCTAAAACAACCTTAAATAGCATTAACTGACAACAAATTGCTACCACCGAACGACGTCAATAGTTTGTCCTGAAAAACTCATGTTAATTCTTTTAGTTTGATGATAGTGATACCCACCTAATTACTTACCAATATTCCCAACAGGTCCCATCAAGCTACTAATCTTGGCCTCGCCATGTGCACCCCAGATGTTCACCAACATTCCAGCTGGCTATCCGAGCATGTCAGGTTGTAAAGGCCTAAACTTATGAAGAAAAATCTGAATAAGCAAATCAAAACTACTGGCACTTTTGCACATAACCTTGCCTACTTATCTGGTAATACAGAAATTCATTTATAACTAAAAAGGACATAAAATTATGTGACAATGTTTGACGTTTCTTCAACTTGTTAAGGATACAGTTTTATGCTGCTGTTTTTTTGCTACAGTTCTAGCTCAATGCAGAGAATTGAGAACCAGTCCCTGATTTTCCCATTATTTCTGTATCATTTGATCTTCTCCTCTTCTTCTTCCTCTCCTTCCTTGCAATCGTCCTCTATCTCAGATTCTTCTTTAGGACTCTCCAGAGCCCTTTTCTCTTGCTCTTCCTCTTCCTCTTCATCTTCAACCCCATTTTTTCCCCTCAGAACTCCATTTTTTTCATTCCT
Organism: Gleditsia sinensis; assembly: GCA_037074535.1. Lineage (NCBI taxonomy): Eukaryota > Viridiplantae > Streptophyta > Magnoliopsida > Fabales > Fabaceae > Gleditsia > Gleditsia sinensis. The sequence continues at coordinate 12,613,425 of CM073464.1, read as the reverse complement.
CTCTGCTACGAGTTTGAGAGCCTCCAACAGTTCCTTCACTGCCTTTTCTTTGTTACGCCGGTTCTTGATCAAAACCTCGCTAATATCAGCTGGCGTCATCCGTGCCTTCTCTATAACCTCCTCCAATTCTTTCAGATGGGAATAATCTAAATCTACCTCTTTATAGCCCAGATAGTTCTTCAGAAGAATCTTTAGAGATGGGAAGGAACAGTAGCTCATGAAAATGTGCATATCCATTCTCCCACTTCGCAACAAAGCAGGGTCAAGCTTCTCAATGTGATTCGTAGTGAACACGAAAATCCTCTCACTCCCACAGCACGACCATAACCCATCTGTAAAATTCAACAACCCAGAAAGAGTTATTGAATTCCCACCATCTTCCCCACTGGCAGAGCCACACCCACCTCGCATCTGAGGAGCACCTGAATCATAGTATTTTCTTGAACCAGGATTGTTGTTGTTGTTCTTCCTGTTTGTCAAGTTGATTGAGCAATCAATGTCCTCAATCACAATGATTGATTTGGAGCTCGTCTTCATCAGAAGTTTCCTCAAGTCTGAATTGTTGTGTACCTCAGTCAATTCCAAATCGTATATGTCATAGCCAAGATAATTGGCCATTGCAGCAATCATGCTAGATTTCCCAGTTCCTGGTGGCCCATAAAGAAGGTAACCCCTCTTCCAAGCCCGTCCTGTTTTCTGGTAAAACGCCTGCCCATTTGCGAAATCTTGCAGATCCTCCATGATCGCATTCTTCTTCTCTGGGTCCATGGCTAATGTGTCAAAGGTGCTAGGATGCTTGAACGGCACCGATTCCCAAGGATGACCCCTGGAGTCCAAGGACCCACCTCTGGAATTCGTGTACAAAAGCCGGTCCTGATTCTTCCTCCTAATATCATTCGCTTTCTCCAAAATGTAATCCAAGTACGAGTTCAAAATCAAGGACTTGTCCTTCTTCTTGATTCGAAGAGTAAACCCTCTCTTCTCATCCGGCAGTGGTCGCCATGAGAATGTCTGGGCTTGCCTCTGCGTCACGACGTGTTCCCACAGCACATTGACGCCATTGAAGTTATCAACGATGCTATCATTATTGGCCAAGCCAAAGGTGAAGCCGCTGGAGTTGAGGGCGCGAGTGAGGCTGAGGCGGTTGCCGGTGATCGAAACAGAAGAGCTGAGATAGAGCTGAACGGCGTTATAGAGCTCGTTGGTATTAACTCCATCGATCTCTGTTATGTCAAAATAACAGTAAGAGGAGAAACAGTGAAAGATCCGGTTGAAGAACTTGACAGAAGCGAAGCGAAGCTCCGGTGGAAACACCGTTTGAAGAAGGGTTTGGCAGAAAGCAAACACACCCAGAAGTGATGCCACAGAGGTCCAATATTCTCTCATTTTCCAAAGGGTCCCAAAAAAGATGCAAAAATGCCTGAAGTCAGAGAAAAAGAGGAACTGACTTGGGAAATGCTGCAAGTGAATCAAACTGGGGTTGCTCTCTTTATAGACAATAAGGGATTGGGAGAACCTGGGAACTTTTTGAGAGATGAAAAAAAGTGCTGAATGGGTGAAGATAGTGAGAAAAAGAGGAACTGGGAAATGCTGCAAGTGAATCAAAATGGGGTTGTTCTATTTATAGAGACTAATGGATTAAGAGAACCTGGGAAATTTGTGGAGAGAAAGGGAGGAAGGAGGAATAAAGGCCTAAAGGGAGGGCTGAAAAGAAAAGGGCAAAGGTGTTTGATATTGGTATGGAAACGAAAGGGAGAAAGAGAGTGGGGGGCCAAGGGGGGATATAAGTACAAGGAAAACAGCAGAGAGAGAGAGAGGGGGAGCGGAAAAAACAAAAAGGGGTTTTGGAATTTTGGGTTGGGCAAGGAAGAGAGATCAGAGATAATGATGGGACCTATTGATTGGGGTTGGGTGATTTACAGAGAGCTTTTGATGGGTACTTTCTCCCTCACCATTATTATGGAAATATATCAAACTGGAGATTCAGAAATGCCATCAGAAACCCATTTCATTGGAACTGAACCAGCAAGCAACCAAGTTAAGATTTATTTACAGCTGGTTGCAGATGGCAGACCTGTAAATAAACAACGTTACAAGAAAAAACGGAAAAAAAATAAAACCCACGTATCTGATACTGATAGGGATTTATCATATATGCATGTGAGTATTGCAGATATTATTTATTATTAAATCCAAGAAAATCATTCCAATGCAAATCATTTGCCACCTTAACTGGGGAAACGCATAAGGTAACCAATCTACCTCGACTAAGTCCATTCCACCCTATTAAAGATCATTAGAAAATTAATTTTTAATATTTATATAAGATAATTTTTATGTAAAATATATTTAAAATACTTATATGTTTTTTATGTTTCTATTTTTGAAAATAATTCAATTTGATCACCAATTAGTCTTTAACATTTTGTATGAAATTAAACTCAAATCTTTCTATTAAAAATATATTTATAATTAAATGAAAATTTGTACCAAAATTTGTTTAACACGCAAACAAATTTTTAATGAAAAATTTAATTGTAATTTTATGCAAATCATTGTGAATTAAATTAGTGTATATTAAAAAAATATCAAATTAAATTATTTAAAAAAATTAAAAGTATAATTAAGTATATAATTTATCAATTGTACAATAAATCAATGTTAAAGTCATTATAATTGTTGGTATCTCAAGTGATTGAATATATTGTTGCACTTATTTTGATACATTTTATTACTTTTTATACAATCAAATTGTATTGAAATTTTTTAAAAAAAATTCGAGAAAGAATTGATTAGAAGTTAAATCTGGCCCCACTGCCCTTTTGGATCTCACACGACGAACACATTTTTCTAATGTTTTCTAATTACTATTTTGTATTAAATAAATTTTCTATTATATTTTTTTTTCAAATTATTGAGGGTGCATTCCTTGTTGAAGTTGCTTCATTTGGCCGAGAAAATCTTGAAAAAGATTGAGAATCTGCAGGGAGAGAGGGTGGAGGGGGGGGGGGATCCTCTTCGTCACCGATGAATCTTGTCGTTTTCGAGGCCATTTTGGGCCTTAAAACTGGGGGGTTATTTTTAAAATTGGTGTAGTTACAGGTGAATGGGTTTAAAGTGCATCCCCTTCTTATATAGGTTTGTTATGATGGCCTCTGTGCACAAAAAGGGTCTCTCTCTCTCTCTCTAGCTAGCCCTGTGTGTGAGGGTGTGAGACGGCTCTCACAGATCTTCTCTTTATTGTCTCGTAATCCTAATGGCCTTGGGTTTTTATCCAAACTAAAAGGTCCCAAACCCACCCATTAATAAATAGTACTCAAGGAAGGTCAGGTATTTATGAGGACGATTAATAAATAGAATTTCCACAATAAAGAATAAAGATGTTATTCTCATGTAATATTTCAATCAATAAATTACATATCAAAATTTGTTTAAGCTGTCATTAATTAAATTTTTTGGTATTTATCTTTTTTCCCAAATTACAGTCCTGTCTTTACACTGATTTTTCTTTAAATTTGGTTAAATTATATTTGTTTTCTCTTTTATTTAAAAAATAAAAATTTATTTCTTAAATTTTAAAATTATGATATAAAAATATCCTCTCTCATTATCTCTTCATCTTGTATTTTCATTGTCTCTCAAATACTTCTTATCCTAACTTAAAAGTACTTTTTGTTTTTATTGTCCTTTTAATACATTTTTTATATATGAAATTATGGATAGTAAGACAAATTGAATCAATTTATATTTTTTTTATACTATGCAATTTTTTGCTTTAATATTTATTTAAGTATTTTATATTCATTTAAATACCAGAATAGTAAATGGTATGTAATAAAAAAAACTAACAAATTAACTTAAGTTGCTTTATTTTTCAAAATAGTAAGGAAAGGACTTTAAATATAGAGAGAAAGAATTTGATGCATATTGAAAATTTAAAACTAATTATATTGACAGAAAATTAATGACAGAGATCTTTCTCTATCATATAAAGAGAAAAAATACGTGTAAATTCAATATAATTTACTCTGTCTCAATTTGCCTATACCCTTGTTTTCTAATTAATTATCATATCTAATTGTTGGAAGAGATAATTTTGGATAGATTTAGTCAGCATAAATGTATTAATTAATGAGCAACGCCCATGATTTATAAAATTTTATAAAGCAAAATTTTTTAATTTATTTTTATAAGTTTATATAAAAATAAATTTAAAAAATTGTATAATAAAGTGATTTATCCAAAAAAATTCTTTCAGAGAGCTTTTATTTTCCTTCCCTTATTATTTACCAATAGGCTTTGGACCTACTTGAGAATCTAATTCATGTGATTGGGTCGATGAAATTTTGTGTAAATGATAGTGAATTTGATCATCTTATTATATCAAAATAATAATAATAATAACAAACTTTGGAAAAATACATTTTATAACTTGATTCATTAATGAATATCGTTGTGTAGTAAATTAATATTTGGATTATTAAAATATATGTGAAATAAAAATAACAGAGCTTTAAAATATAGGATCGTAGATTCATAGGGAATTACAATGGACATCTGGACTTTTGCATAACCTTACTAGATTTTTAGTGGTCTAGTTCGTCATCTATGGCCAGCATCATCTTGAAATGAAAATTATTATATTCTACAAGCGATATTACATAAGGCATCAAGAAAACGTTAAACGTGGCTTGTTTCAAGATTTCTGATAATATAATACGAGGATATGTCATTTTTATATTTAGTTTAATTTTAAAAAATAATTTAAAATTATAACGTATTTAATTGAAATGTATTCACATGAAATAGTCTCGTAGAGAGGTGAGGATAGTTGAAATATCTTGTGTAAATTTCAAAAGGCAATTTTATCCTTTTATTTTTTAATATATATTTTAAATTTTAAAACCTCAAACCTTTAAATCTTAAACACAAAAACACTAAATTTTAATTTTAAAAATTTTAAATCTTAAATTTCAAAATTTTAAACTTCAAATTTTAAAATGTTAAAATTTAAATATTATATTTCAAAACTTCAAACTCTTAAATCTCAACATGTATATTATCTTTTTTTAATATTTCATATAATTAAATATGTTAAAACCTAATGGGGTAATTCTGGAATATTGATGTAAACCCTAAAAATGTGTTTAATTTGTAAAAATATTTTTTTTTATTTTTTAAAATAAGTTTTTATTTTTAAGTTTTTATTATTTGGAAAACATAATTGTTTTATGATATTTATTTTCAAATTTAATTGAAATAAATAACTATAAATATTACTTATTTTTTGAGTTTAATCTTCTATAATGATTATATTATTTTATTTTGTTTAATATTTACGATATATTTTCTTCTTCACTTTATTTTATCAAATGTTTTTATAAAGCATTCTCCCTAAAATTTATCAAACATACTTTTCGTCATATTTTTTTATTTTTAATAAAAATAAAAACAGGAAATAGACCAAACAATTACCCAAAAATATTATTAGATTCTCAAAAATATTTGTGGTATAATTTTGGAAATGTGCTTATTTTAAAAGAAATTATTGATTTTGCGAACCAAATGCTCGGTACATAAGGTTTGTCTTAAAAGAGTAATGATTTCATAAAACGAGGTTTATCATAAATTTTAATTATTATATAATAATTATTAAATATTAAATCATATTTTATTGATGTAATATGAATATTATAAAATAATTTAAAAGATATAAATAATTAAATATAAAGCTACTTAATTTTTTAACGTCATATAAAATTTTATAATTCTAAATTTTTTTATTGAATAAATAATTTGATATTATTTTCTTAAATAAATGAATAAATAATTAAATATTATTTATTTTATTCAGAAAATTTTAATTTTATAAAATTTCATTCATTTTACACATCTATTCATCTTTGTAACTCAAACTTTGATCCACAAAAAAAATAAAGTTTTTGTTAAAAATTAGTTTAATAATTAATAACAAACAAACAAATTAGCATGTTAACTAAATTTTTAATTGGGATCAACTCCTCACATGTGCACATGTATACTTTTCATTAATTTAATTTATTAATTTTTAATAAATTAAGTATATATAATATGTTTGAAAAAAAGGAATACAAACAAGGAAACTCTAACGGCAAGCTCTCTGACACCTGTGATTTGTTCCCTCTTATAGATTAAAATAATGCAATTTTTCTGATTTAGTAAAAGCTATATTTTATTAACATTTTTTTTACGATAATTGAAGTCTAAATAATAAGGACAGAGAAGAAGTATTATAAAAATATATTAAAATTAGGTTTAATTGTACTTATTGTGATTATAATAAAGGTGCAATTCAGTCTATTTATTTTAAATGTGCATTTACTTACTTTAATTTTATAATTATGCGAAGTTATCTAAAATTTAACCATTTGTTAAAAGTCTAATTGAACAAACTATGCTAATGTGTCAAATTTATTTTATGATGTGGCCAACGAATAAATAAATTTTGGATAACTTTGCTTTTAAAAAAAAAATTTAGAGGGTGTTAATGCCCACTTATGACAGGGATTCAATGGGGTAGAATACATTTTCGTCCTCTTGAACTATGGACTAATTATAGTTGTAGATTTTTAGTACTTAATTTTAAAATGTAAAAAAATATTTTAAAATTTTTCTTAGAAAGTAAAAACATTAAAATTTGGTGACTTTTAACATTCTAATTATATGTAATAAACACGTGGTCTCATGTCTTAGCACCGTGTAAATTCTACTCTTTTCACTTAAAATTTGATTAGAAAAAAATTGCTTTAATTTTACGAAGGTTTTTTTAATTTAGTTTTTTGATAGGTGAGAAAGCCAAAAGTGAGCAAAAATTTAGAAGTTAATGTTAAAATAAAATATCATATGCTTTTATAATTGAAATATTAAATATTGTAGAAATTTAATGTTTTCACGTTTTTAAAAAAATTTAAGGGAATTTTTTTTTTCAAAATGTTAAAACTAATATATTAAAATTAAAAAATAAACAAAACAAAGCTATGAGAAAGACACCTGCGCAGATTGAAAAACATTAATTAATATTTTATATAAATATCATAATGTAATAAATAGTTAATATTTATATTATTTTAAATTTTATGCAATATTTAATACAAATATTAAATATGTATTAGTGCTTTGAGTGGTGTTTTACTGTTTAATTAGAACCGAGGAGAATCAATCTCAAAACTAGCTAAATTTGTTCTGATTCTGCAGAAACAAAAGAAGTGACCACACACTCTGCAGCATCGCAAGTCCCAAGCCCCTTATATAGTTTAATAATAATCTTCGTTCAAGAGAGAAAGAGAATGAATTAGGGTTTCTGAATCTTCTGAAACATCATCCATCATCTTGCATCACTTGGCCACTACCCCCACTACCCTGCAAGCGAGTAAAGTAAAAACTCCATCACCCCCTTACGTAAAGCAACCAAAACTCTCTCTTTTGCTTCAGGGTTGCCGTACAAGTTCACTCTCTCACGTAAACCAAAAGATGGTTCACAGAGATATCGCAGCGACACAGAAGGTATCTGAGTTTCTCTCTGTTGACCGTACCATTTGTTCATGCTTACGTAAAATCAAACAATTGTTACGACAAAACTGCTCCTCCTTTCTCTGTCGTCTCGTCCATGTCTCTGTCCTCGTTTGAACCTGTGTCTACCTTGTTGAATACTCACTACCGAGTTGTTTAAGCAGGAAAATATAAGCAAAATGAAAACAAAATTGTATGGTGCTTTCGGCAAGGGTATATATATGATGGAAATGGAATGTGTTTAGACTTTAGACAGTTGAGTAATTTATGAAGGAGTAAATATGCGTATAGTTTTCAAAAAATACATTATTCAAAATTTTAATTTTAAAAAATAACAGTTTAAACAAATTAATCTTTAAAAAATATTGAATTATTGTAAATTGATTTTCGCCCGAATATATAAAAAAAAATGATGGCATATGTTATAAAGTCATTTGACAAATGATCTGTTTTCCCGTCATCCCGTGAGTAAATTTAAGAAATATGTAACCTTTTTAAATTTATAATATAAATTAATAGAAGATTTTATACACTTTCAAAAAGCTATATTTATTTTAATTCATTGTCATTTTTTATATATAGAAACTAAGTAAGTATTATTTAGTCGAGAGTCAATTTTTTTTTTTTTAGATTTTGATATCACCAAAGTGAATATATTTTTACCAACAAATCATTTTTTATACACACAGTTAGGATTGAAACATATTTAAATAATCTAACTATCTACTAACTATTTTGAAACTTGTTGGTATTGTCACTTAAGTATAGATAGTTTGTCAAACCTTAACTTTTTAAACAAAAAATATGAATGAGTTAAAAATAAGACTAATTTATAATAATTTTATATTTTTAAATAATTAATTAATTTAAAGTAATGTTTTTAAAATCTAAAATTTCAAATAATATGTTTTTTAGAGACAATTTTGTATATTTACTTTTTATAAAAGATGAAAACGGAAAAATAGAATGGGATTTGTGATTAGATATATTCTTTAATATTTAAATTTAGTTACTTTTTAAAAATCTGAATGTAAGATTTTTTTGTAATTTTTTAATTTTAGCATAAATAATTTTTTTTAATTACACATAAAGAATAAATAGATTAAAATATACGTAAGTTAATTTGAAAATTAATTTACTCAGTAGAAAAAAAAGGGGGGGGGGGCTTTCCCTTGGCTTGGATTGATGGCACATGGCCCAGTGATTCTCAAGGAGCTATGTTGAGTGTGGAGCTAGGTTCTGCAATAAATAGACAGATGCAGACAGACACTAGTTTATGTTTAATCTACCATCAACTACACGCATCACCTCTTCCTTTTTACCTATTTTGTTTATTATTATTTTTTCTCGTTTTTGGGACGAGGGAAAATGGAAAGTTACAAGAGAAGGAATTTGCTCTCTCCGTCTTTGGGATGTTAATACAGAAAGAGAAGAAAGGGGGCGAAGAACCTTTCTCTCTGATCTTTAAAAATACCATGTGTTTTTCTTTTAAAATAAAAGAATACAGGACACCCATAATTGATGCAGAAAAGATTAAAAATCATAATTTTTGTATGACACAAAGAAAATTAGTCTAATATCAATATTTGTAAAAAAACTTAAATTTTTCTTTCAAAAATAGAGAATAATGGAAAGAAATGAAAGTTTGAGGATTTTTTTAAGTTTTTTTTAGTTCACGCCCTTTGTTCATTTCCTTATATTGACTAACAAGACAAGAATACATTAGTTTTATTTACTGAATCATCATATCAAAGAAAGCGTATATATGCAATTTTTTAAAATAAAACTCCACTAATAACCGGGGGGAGCTTTTCTCTTCTTTTTGGAATATATATATATATCTTTTAACCATTTAAGAGTGAAAAGAAAAGCACTTTGATGGGATTCACTTCAAGGGGAGGTCCTCTTAAGGAATAGAAAAGAAGAAGATATATTAGATTGATTCCATAAGGTTCATTACATAAGCTTTCTATAAATATAGGAAATTTTAGCCAATCATTGATTAATATGTGCCCTAACTAATTGTCATACTTTCACTGTGTACGAATATCTCCTTCAAGCTATCTCATAATTTTTCCACAAGCAGTTAGCAATAGAAATCTGTTCCTAAAAGGCATCTTCTGAATAAAGGCCCTGCCACTGAACCAAGGCTTTGGCTTGGTTGGGCTCTGCTGCGTCTTGATAGTCCATTATTGCTAGAGGTTGTAGAAGCGGTTGGTTGCCTTTTGCTGTTGGTGGTAAGTCTAGTGTAGCAGGTGGGGAAGTGCCCTAACTTGGCTTAAGGAGTCAAGCACGGAAGACTAGGTGAATTCGAGAGCCAGATCGTAGTGACAATTGAAAAGCTATGTCATTGATTCACTTATTGATTTGGAAGGGTAGGGGTGTACAAAAATTGAACCGATAAAATTGAATCGAGCCGATTAAAAATTGAATTAAATTAATTAAAATCGATTTAATTTAATTTTTTAAAAAACAATCGACCGATTCGATTCGATTTTCGATTGGATCGAATCCCAACCGAACCATATCGAATTATTTTAAATATATTAATTTTATATAATTAAATTTAATTTTTATTATATTTTAAAAATATTTTACATATATTTTTTTAAATTTAGTCATCTCTATTTGGACCCAAATAAAAATTTGAAATTGATACAAAAATTAAAAAAATTGGCCCAAAAAAAATTCAAATAGGCTAAAAAAAATCAAAAAATTTTGGCCTAAAAAAAAATCGAAAAACTGAACTGCTGTTTAGCGGTTCGGTTTGGTTCGATTTAATAGAACAAAACCGAACCGACTAGGTCTACTTTTTGTCATATTTTTGTGGTTCGGTTCGGTTTGGTTGAGTTCCAAAATCGAACTGAACCGCACCTATGTTCAGCCCTATGGAAGGGTCCGTAGTATCATTTGGCCAACTTGTGAACTCTAGTACCTAATATTGAAGTTTGTCTAAGAGGTCTAAGTTTAACAAAGACCTAATCACCAAGCTTAAATAAATGGGGAGCTTTGCTTTTATCTACGTAAAACTTAAAATTTTGCTAAGTTTTTTGCCATTTATTGTGCAACCTTGCGAGAATCTCCTATCGTAGATGAAGCTCACTATCTACAACCTCTAGTTTGCTGCTATCTAGGATGTAATGGAGAATCGAAGGTAGAGATTTGCCATAAATTACCTAGTATGGGGATGTGCCTGTGGATGAATGAATAACAGTATTGTAATTCCATTCTACCTAATGTAGATAGAGCCCTCATTGATGTGGTTGATCATGAATAAATGCAACGTGCAGTTAACAACTTTTGTCTGTCCGTCACTCTGAAGATGGATAGGTTGTTAACATTTGTAGTTTGGTGCTACCGAGTTTAAAAAGTTCTTGCCAAAAATGGTTCATGAAAATTGGATTTCGATCAGAAACAATGCTCTTGGGTAGGCGATGGAGTTGTAAATCATTTAAGCAAATAGGTATGCAACCTTGGCCATTGTATAGTGGGAAGGAAATGAGCCGAAGTGAGTGGCATTTAAGAATCTATCAACGACAACAAAAATAGTAGTTTAGCCATTGTAAGAAATAAGCCTAATGAAAAAAAAATCTATAAAGAGATCTTCTCATACTTCAGTGGGAATAGAGAGGGGCTGCAAGAGATCGAAAAGAAGTGTGTTCGGTGTCTTGATCTACTTACAAATGACACATGAATTCACAAAGGCAGTGACATCCTTCTTCATTCTCGGACAATAAAAATTTTCATGAAGTTGTCCATAAGTTTTGCTAATCCCTGCCTGTCTTCCTAAAGGTGAAGCATGAAATTCTTCCAATAACGTGTTTTTCAAAGGAGATTGGGAGCCAATGTAAATTTTTCCTTGATAGAGATAAGTCCTTGTATTAGCTCCATATGAGGATAAGAAGATGAATTACTCTGTAATTGCTGATATAATTACTTCATGTCACACTTTGTTTCATATGATTCCCTTAACTTGATGATGAACTCAAAATGTGAAACAATTAACCTAAAAAGCTAAGGTGCAGTCTTATTAATTCGTGATAAGGCAACTATAGGTTTATTATCGAGCTCTGGCTTATAAATTATCTCATAATCATAACCAAAAAGCTTAGAAATGTAGTATTGCTGCTTGGGAGTCTAAATGACTTAGGTCATGAGCTCCTTGATGCTTCTTTTATATATGTGAATGATAAATTTTTGTCCTAATAAATAAGCCCGCAACTTTTTAACTGTAGTTGTGATCGCATGTAATTCTTGGACATATGTAGAAGACGAGAGAAAATGCTAACAAAATTTCTTACTAAAGTAGCAAATTAGGTGGCCTTACTGAAGTATAATTGCCCACATACTGTGTCTTGATGCATCAGTCAAGAGAATGAAGGGTTGTTAAAAATCCAAGAGGGCAAGGACTGGTGCAGTGGACATAGTATGCTTCAACTAGTCAAAAGAGTGTTGGGTTGTCTCATTCTAGGAGAATGCACCCTTCTTCAATAAGTCAATTAAGGGTGTTGTTATAGAAGCATATTTCTTTACAAATTTGCAATAAAACCCAGTGAGACCCAGGAAACCTTGTAATTGTTTAAGGTTAGTTAGGGTTGGCCAAGATGTCATGACCTTTATTTTTTCAGGGTCTGGACCAACTCTTCTTTGAGATATATTGTGACCTAAGTATTCCATAATCTCTTGCCTAAATGAACACTTGAATTGCTTTAAATAAAAATGATTCTCTAGGAGGCATGAGAAAGCTATTTCTAAGTGTTCCATATGGTCATCTAGGGATTTGCTATAGACGAGGATATTATCAAAGAAGAAAATGATGAATTTGCATAAGTAATGCTAAAAAAGGGTATTCATTGTTGCTTGAAATGTCGCAGGGGCGTTGCAGAGGTCAAATGGAATAACTAAAAATTCATAGTGTTCCTCGTACGTGCGAAAGGCAATTTTATGGATATCATTAGCATGCATGTGAATTTGGTGATACCTAGCGCATAAGTTCAGCTTCAAGAACCACTATGCACGATGAAGATCATCGAGGAGTTCATCAATGGTAAGAATATGGAATCTATCTTTGTGAGTGATAACATTAAAGGCCTTATAGTTGACACAAAAACATTAGCTACCATCCTTTTTCTTAACCAATAAGATCAACAAAGAAAAAGAATTGGAACTCCTTTGAATTATTCCATATCCCAGCATTTCTTTGATTAACTTTTTCATTTCATGTTTATGAAAATGCATGTATCTGTGAGGCTGAACATTAACTACATTGGAACCGTAGAGTAGGGGTATTTGATGGTCAGTAGGATAAGGGGAAGGTAGTGAGGGTGGGGTCTCAAAGAGCATGGAGTATTTATGGGTAAGCTGTTGAATGGTAGGATGGATTTAGTGGTGGTTTGCTGTCAATGTGAGTAACAATTGCATATGGAACAACCTAGCAATGGCCTTTGTGGATGCTAGCCGTTTAAGTTGATGGGCGGTAATTTCAACTGGGTCAGGGTTTAAAGTGGCTGAAATCTGAACAAGTTGGCATTGTATAATGAATTTTATTGTCAACGTCTTATAATTAGTGAGAAATTGGCCCAATGTTTTAAGCCATTGGACGCCCAGCACTATATTTGCCTCACTTAATGGAAGAAGAAAAAAATTCACAGAGAAAATGTGGCTACCAATTTCGAGTGGCACTTGTTTACAGACTGAAGAATAGGGTAATTCCTTACCGTTGCCGATGAGAACATAAAACCCAAGGACTTGATAGATTGGAAGTCCAAAAAATTTAGCAATATGATTTTGAATAAAATTGTGGGTACTCCCACTGTCCACCAATATAGAAAAGTTAGAACCAAAGTAGTAAATTTTGTTTTGAGATATTGTTTCGGTGATTTCAGAAATAGAAATGTTTTAAAATATTTCAGAAATTTTGTAAAAATGGAATATTTTTTAAGAAACGTTTCAAATAATTTCAAACAATATTTTTTTTCAATTTTAAAAGATTTTAACATAATATTAATGGTATAGATATATAAAATTATATTAAAATTAATTCAAACTAGTGTCTATAATTGAATAATAAGTAAAGTACGTTACCACAGTGGTACTCCAACTCAAATAAGAGTAGCATTCAACAATAACATTTTTCTTATGTTCATCTTTTCATCTTTTTAACTCTTTCGTGACTTTTATCTTTAAGTTTATCTTTGTCTCCATGTGACCATTATATTCCTATTGTTAGATATCTCTATCAAATATATTTCTCTTTCTTCGTCTCTCAATCTCTCTATTCATTGTTTTTGTAGTCACTATAACAAAAATAAGTTTTAGCGACGAAATTTTAACGACGGTTAAAAAAAATCGTCCCTAAAACATTAAATAACAACGATTTTTAAAATCGTGGTTATTTTGCAATTTTTTTTTAAACTGTCGCTAAATAACATTTAACGACAATTTTTAAAAAATCGTTGCTATTTAGCAACGATTTTTTAAACAATAGCCGTTAAGTATCGTTAACTTTTACTATTTTTTAAAATTGTCAATTTTTAGCAACAACTATCGCTAAATAACGATGATTTTCTAAAAACTGTCGCAAAAAATTGTTATTTCTAACTCACCCTTTAAATCAGTTATTTTTTAGCGACGATTTTTTGAAAACCGTCGCTAAATATTTCAATTTTTATATATACCTCGCACCTCTTCCCCTCATTTTTCACTCTCATCTTCCCTCCATTATTTTTCATTTAGAAAAGATTTCTCCTTTCGATTATGCTATTGGATTTTTTTTATGAATAATGCTTTTCTCTTTATTTTTTCTATGAAGAAGCAACAATGATGCAAGTTTTTGTAAAGAATGCTTCTCCCTTATCTTCCCTCTATTTTTTTGTGAACAATGCTTCTCCCTTATCTTCCCTTCATTTAAATATTAGTTTTAATTTTAAAGTTTAATTAAATTTTTATCGTTGAATTATTTTTTCTATGGATATTATTATTAATGTAGATACAATTATAAAAATATTAATAAATATCCAAATAAAAAAAAATTAACTAGAAATCTATAAGCGAAAAGAAGAAGGTATAGCCTAATCTCGGTCAATGGTTGAAGGATTGACTATTGTATTTCGTTCAAAAAAGAGAGAATAAATAAAAGGGTTAGCGACCGTTTTTAAACCGTCGCTAAAGCAAAAGATAGTTTTAGCGACGATGTTGAACCGTCGCTAAAAAATACAACTAAAACACTATCACAAAAATAAATTTAACGACGATTCTAAAACCATCGTTAAATATGATTTAACGACGAATTGCCAACGATTCTCAAAATCGTCATTAGATCATCAATTCTATGACGATTTTTGAAATTATAGTTAAAGGTTTTAGCGACGGTTAAAACCATCATTAAAACCACTAAAAGTTTGTCGCTAAAACCTATTTTTCTTGTAGTGAGTTCTCTTTTTAAAATGAAGAAATGTCATGAGCATGAAGGGGAAGAGTAAAAATTTGACAAAGATATTGTAACTTGTGAGAGAAAATCTGAGTGATGCATAAAGCAAATATAAGCAATTTGGTGTTGTATGTGATGTGATGCTATTTTTATATACTTTTAGAATGTTAATTTTTTTATTTTTCAAATTGATTTTATACTTTTCTATCAAAACAACTTGAAACAAGAGTATTTCCATCGAAACATTTCAAAACATAATAATTTCTTAACAAACACTCCATTTTATTTCGATGACTCTGAAAATAGAAACGTTTCAGTTGTTTCGATGGAAAAGAAAAGAAATTTAGTTTCCTGGCTGGAACTACATATTTTGCCATCCACGTTGAGAGTTTGTGGAATAAAGTATCCTATTAGGGCGTGAAAATTGATTTAGGCCTCAAGTTTGGTCTCGGCTTTTGATTCAGTTAGGCATGTGGCTTGGCAATGAAGCAATTATGTGAGAATATGGTCGGGCAATTCTGTGAATTCTCTATCTGCCACCAAGAGCATAAACTATTATTTGTATCTGTAACCTAGATGAAATTTGTCATCGTAGCTATAAAAGAGACCCTTGTCTTGTCTAGCCTGCATTTTCAATGGCGATAATCGTTTGATGGGTGGTATAAAGTTGGGGGGTAGAGATTGGTTTGGTGTGGGTAATAAGGTTGTGGTGGGTGAAGGCGATCGAACAAAAAATTAAGATGAAGAGTCTTGAGGATGTTATGAGTATTTGAAAGGTGGAAGACCATATGATTAAACTTGATTATAGGATTTGAGATCATCCAATTTATCCTCTTGCAGTTTAGCTAGAGCTACATTTTCGGAAAGAGAAATTGGTTGTGAAGCTTGAACCTCTAGGCAAATATCAGGTTTTAAATTAGAAATAAAGTAGCTGAAGAGAAATAGTGGTGGAAGCCTTACAATGTGATTAGCCAGTGCTTCAAACTAGGATTGGTACTTGCGAACAAAAGTGGATTGATAGAGCTTAAATAGAGCACCCTTTGGGTTTTCAAATTAGGATGGAGCAAAACGAACCTCAAGAGCATGTAGTAAACCTTACCATGACAAGATTTGATTATTTGTGTGCATCCATTGGAGCTAGCTTAAAGCTTCACCATCCATATAGAAGGACATAATGCGAATGCGTTGATCTTTAGGTGTTTGGTGGAAATAAAAAAAAAATTGGTTGATTTTGTAGAGCCATCCTAAAAGATCTGAGTCACCAAATTGTGAAACTTCGAGTTTTAAGGAGTGAGAAGGAAAAGGATGGTTGGTAGTAGGACCGATGTATTAAAATATCTCAATACAAAATAATTAGAGTAATCAAGAACAATTAAAAGGCGTACATGAAGAATCTATAATTAAAGAGAAGCAGACTTACAACCTACTGGACTCCTTTGGCTTTCAGAGAAAGTTCAGAGAGAGAGAGAGAGAGTTTAGATTGTGGTGTAGTGGTCAGTTACCTTAAACTGGTACTTATGCACGTTGTTTAACAAGCAGAAGAATAAGTCAAATAAACTACTAATTAATTAATAAATAAATATAGTTAAAATTATATTCTTCTCTCTCTGACTCAGTCAGCATTTCAATAGAAATAAAGCTGACAGCAAAAAAAATTATAGGTTAAGTCTCTGCCCAAATGTCCTGTGCAATCCACCTATCACAGTTCACACAAGAATATAATGGCCTAATCTATACTGGGTTTAATAATTAATAAAATAACAATCCATATAAAAAATATTCCAACAATCTCCCACTTAGATTGTATTTAATTAATTATTTGAAAAATATCATTAAGCCACTATCAAAATTCAAAAAATGAAACTTTACAAAATCACTGGATCCTATGGGGAAGCAAGTGATATTGTAAAGTTTCATTTTCTGAATCTTGATAGTGGCTTAATGATATTTTCTAAACAATTAATTAAATACAATCCAAGTGGGAGATTGTTGGAATATTTTTTTCATTGATTGATGCAATCATCCAGCAAAACGGTAAGATTTATAAGCTAAAAAAATCTCCTATGCAAACATCAATCTCCAGCTTAATAGAGCGGCGCCAGAGCTCTCATTTCTGGGTTTGGGTGCGAGAAAGGATTATCGCTTTGGGTGCGAGAGATGATTCTCGCAATACCCATTGAGATTTCGAAACCAGAGCAACATAGATCATTCATTCTACATTCTCTGATGAACGAGTTCAAGATGAAAAGAGGCAAAAAGAAATAAATAACAAAGTTCTTCTATGGTAAGGCACAGACAAGCGAGGACCCAAGACCTCGTTCTACCATGTTGTCGCTAAAGATGGATTCTAGTGTGACAGAGTCGTGTGTGTAGGAATGTATCAGTTAAGTAATCAGAGTAATTAGGAATTAGAATTCACTAAATCCATATTTTGATTCATACACACACGAATATAGATTTAGAATCCAAAAGTTAAAATTCAAGAACTCCCTCGTTACATGTGAACAGAAAATTTCATACTGAAGATTTAAATACAATTTTACATCTCAACAAAATTAAATCGAGATATTACAACCATGCTCTGATACCAAGTATAATCAGAGTAATCAAGAACAATTAAAGGCGTACTTGAAGAATCTATAATTAAAGAGAAGCAGACTTACAATCTATTGGACTCCTTTGACTTTCAGAGAGAGTTCAGAGAGAGAGAGTGTTCAGATTGTGGTGTAGTGGTCAGTTACCTTAAACTGGTACTTATGCACGTTGTTTAACGGGTAGAAGAATAAGTTAAATAAACCACTAATTAATTAATAAATAAATATAGTTAAAATTATATTCTTCTCTCTCTGACCTAATCAGTATTTCGATAGGAATAAAGCTGACAGCTAAAAAAGTTGTAGGTTGGGCCTCTACTCAAATTTTCTGTGCAGTCCACCTATCACAGTCTAAACAAGAATATAATGATCCAATCTGTACTGAGTTTAATAATTAATAAAATAATAATCCATATAAAAAATATTCCAACACGATGGTCACAGAGCTTGAATCTGTGGATGACCTAGACATGGTGGACATTTTGGCTTTGAGGGTAGAGATTTTTCGCGCCATGGTTTGCATTTCTTGCTGCAGTGCAAGTTGTGTTTCTAGAAGCTTAGAGAAAATGGTCTCCAGCTTTTCGATAGGTTGCGAAGAACCCACTGTGATTGATCGATGAAAGCAACAATGATGGGGGCTCACTTCAAGGGGAAGCCCTCCTAAGAAACAGAAAGGAAGAAGATATATTTGATTGATTCCATAACGTTCATTACATCAACTTTTGTATACCTATAGGAAAATCTAGCCAATCATTGATTAACATGTGCCCTAACTAAGTGTCATGCTTTCAGCGTGTACGAATATCTCCTTCAAGCTATGTCATAATCTTTCCATCACCTTGGCTTTTGTTTGTTACGCATGGATTTAGCTTCTTCTGCATGTGGGACATCACCTACAGCTAAGCCTTCTGTATGTGGAACGTTTACTATTGCTGTGCTGCTTGTTGCATGGATTGCTTCTACGTTGGGTGCAACTGTGCCGCTTGTTGCATGGACCGCTTTTATGTTCAGTCTAGGTCATAACACACTTAGAGCAAGCTCTAAAGATAATTTTTCTTTTTCTTTTTTGATATGATCTTTAAGCGTGAGATTTACTTTATAGGAGTGTTGTTGAGTTCTTTGTGAGTATCCTCTTTATTCTTCTTTGATTTTTTTTAAGATGTTGACAAAATCTCAACAATTAAAGTTTTTAAGATCTTGAAAATAAAATTAAGGGTTTAAAGGTAATCTAGTGTTGGACTGTAAAGGCTTACTTTGTCTTCCCTTGATTCAAGTTTGTTGGGTTCTTATTAAAAAGAAAAATCAATGATGTTGTAGGTTGTTCCATTTAGGTTTGTAAAATTTTTTCTAGCCTCTTGTATTATGATTACTCTTAAATTTATAAAAATATTTTTCTTTGAGCTTGTAGAAAAGATGTAAAACCAAATTGATCGGAACCTCTATATATTGATATGTCCCTTTTCTATTTTCCTTATTTCAAGCTTTGTTCAAAATGTGGTTTACCTCTCTTTACTACCTTGAGAATTTTTTTTACAAAAAAAGTTTGTTCCTTTCAAAAGATTTATATATTGGTTGTTTCATTTTGATGTTTAGCTATGTTTAGGTTCGTCAGGCTCCCACTAGGATTCAAACTCAAATTGATAAATATTTACCTAATTTTGGTTCAAAAGCACTTAGTTATAACTTTTCTTTAAAACTAAATTTTTAAATAAAGAAGCGTAACAATTTTTTTTAGAAACATTTCGAACTCTATTTACTAACTCGTCAAAAAGTTTATAAAAAGTACAAAAATTCTCATTACCGAATTCAATCTTTCTTCTTAAGTGATTCATCTTTCCAATCCAATTCCAAAAACAACATGGCATACTATCAAATTCATTAAATTTTTTAAATACAATATACAAATATATGATCAATAATTTAAAAAATTATAAATATTACTTGTACACCAGTTACTGCCAATATCTTCCCACATTTTAATAGGTTCAGTCCCTCAACATCTCCGTTGAAATTCAGTCTTATCAGAGATAGGAAATTCTGATGAAGATAAAGTAAGTAGATGGGACCTAAAATTCAAAACAATCACATATAAAAGAAGAATAAGATTACTTGAAGCTGACCTAAATAAGGCATCCTAGCTAGCTATTTAGCTTAGCTGGAGAAGAAAGAAAATGCATGACATGAGCTTTGATGTTTGCCTTTTGTTTACGTCGCTTAAAATGACATTTTAACAATATGAATTCCATTTTTCTTAAACGTACTTTGAAATTAAGATAAATGCATTGAATCAGTATAAAAAAATGTATTTTTTTTTAATTTTTTAAAGTATCTTTATAAGTTACTATAAAATTAGTTTATCTTAAATTTTATTACCACGAAAAGATCTAAATTCACCTAAAAAAGAATTTAACCTAAAAAAAAAAATTCTATTACTGATATTGTAAAACTAATTTCTCTCACATTTTATTATTTGCCTTTTTGTTTACTGTGCTTAAAGTATCTATAAAATTTAGTTTAAATGAGAAGGGAAAATAACATTTTTTTAACAATATGAAAATTTTTTAAATGTATTTTAAAACTAAAATATTAAATGCATCAAATTGGTATAAAAAATGTATTTTTTTATTAGGGTAAGACTAATTTTTTTAACATTCTATTATGATGAAAAATATCTGAATTCACCTAAAAGGAAGAATTTCATGCAAATAAAATCTTAAAATATCTTGACTTGAATTTAAAAAAAAAAGTTTGTTTGCCATAACCAATCGTCTATCAAATTGGTTCAAATCTGACAAAGATGGCAAACTTCTGCAAATGCAAATTCGTTGGCTTAAGGGTTTTTTAAGCAAAATGGGTAAATATCATTAATTGTTGACGATGCAGCAACTATGAACACCGCCACCAATCTATAGAGGGACAATGAATGCACTTGAGTCTCCATCATGACCTACTATATTCAATTATTAAAGGTATTTACCTTTTTCGGCTACGAAATTCTAAGATAATATGATTATTATTTGCTGTCGTTTGTTTGCATTCAATGAAAGGGGCTTTTAGGGGGAGGGAACCATAAATAGGTCAAGAAGCAAAGTGATCTGCAATACGGTATTGGCTCAAGGGTCTAGGCGAACCAACGATCCTAACCATGAATGCCCCATTAACATGGACCCATTTAAGTTGCATAGGCGAGTTGGCAAATCAATTTAAGAAATTATTAGGGTAAAATATATTTTGTCATCTTAATCTATAGATATAATTATAGTTTTTTTTTTTTTTTTTTTAATTTGGACAATATTTTTTCTATTTTTTATTTTTGTTATAATTTTTCCTCTCCATTTATTTTTACTCTTAAATATAATATTTAAATACTTGAAATATCTTAATTATTTTTTAATTTTTTTTAAAAAATTATTTTTTATATTTTAAAAAATACTTTATTTTAACAAAAATTCCTTTCTCAACATACTCTTAAAAATAAAATATTTTTAAAATACAAAAAATAATTTTTTAAAAAAATTTGAAAGATAATTAAGATATTTCAAATATCTAAATATTATATTTAAAAATAAAAATAAATGGAAGTAGAAAATTATCACAAAAATAAAAAATGAAGGGGGACATTGTCCAAATTAAAAGAAAGAGGAAAAAATTATAAGTATTTATAGATCAAGATGACAAAATATATTTTTTCTAAATTATTATATAGACGCTGTTTTCTAAAGTAACTGGACTGTTATATATTCAAATTTTAATTACCTTAATTTTTTAGATTTAAGTTGTAATTTCTATTTTTATGAATATTTTAATTTCAACGTAGATAAGCTTTTTTTTAGAACTAATTGTTCTCAGTAAACCCTATCCCCTCATTGCGTTTTGAAGTTGCTGGGGCTGCGGCCTCTCCCTTATCTTGGGCCACCATTTTTTGTTGCCGTTTTTCTGATTTCTCGCCTATTCTGTTTCTCCTCCACTTCTCCAATTTTAGGCCCTATTTTGCTCTAACCATTTTTTGTTGCTGCCTTTCTATTTTCTCTCTTATTCTCTTTCTCCTCTTCCCCAATTTTGGCCCCTATTTTGTTCTAATCATTTTTGTTGCTGCCTTTCTATTCACCTGAGTATTTCCACTCTTTTGAGTAAAAAATTAATTTCATTTGAAGTGTTATTTTTTTTACATCTCAAACTTTTAACACTATAAAAACCCTTTAATTACTAAAGTCAAATTTATTTACCACTTAAATCATAAACTTATGGATAAAGTTTTTCCCTTTCCAACAAGTGTTAATATTACTTAGTGCCTTTTAAAATTTAGCAGCTAGCATCACTAAATCTACAAAAAGGATTTTAGATTTTAAAAGAAAAGAATTGATATTTGAAAATATCCTCTAAAAGAGAGGGACTTGAGATGTGTTACTTCTATTTTGAGATATAGAGCATGTTGTCGTCCTTTTTCAGCTACAAAGCATATCTAGTTCGAGAATTATTTTGTATTCAAACCCTATAAAATCTTCTGTATTTTCTTTCCGAAGTCTCACTTGACAAAAAATAAATCTACCCTTTATAACAACATATTTGACAATTGCCTGGGTAAAAATATTTTGCCAATAGCAATAGATAGACGTTATAAATACGAAGCAAGGGGAAAGGAGGGATTCCTTACTCTATCAAACACAAATACAGAAGGGTCCCCAAAATAAACAATTACATTGAACCAATTAATTTATTAGTAACAAATATTATTTAATTTTAGGTTTGTATCAATCACGAGATCTAGTTTAATAATAAGTTAACGACAATTTTCAGTTCCAAGTCAGATATTTGAGATTTTCAAATGAGTGGTTTAGCACAATCTAGGGGTAATTGCAAATGTCACAAAAGGCTTATGGAAAGATTGACATTCCCATTAGGTAAGACAGATGATGGATTGGGTCATTCAAGTGCACAAATATAAAAAGTATGCGTTATGTACCATTTAGTATGACCCCAAACTTTCGGCCATCTCTTTTGGAGTACATATAATTATTATTTCTAATAAACTGTCTATTGCATTATTCATGAAATTTACTTACAAATTAATGAGTTAAAAATGAAAATTTACAATTCTAATATAATAAAAAATTCTCAAATCTTATGTGACAAACAATAATTAATAAATCTATTAATACCTCAGTACAATAAACATGCAGATAAAGACACAAGCCAATCACTTAAGGGTAACCACTAATGGCATCTTTGAACTTTTCATAGAGACACTATCGGTGACCTTTAAAAGGGTCCTGTTAGGCGAGATTTGAAATTAGCAGTTTAGCACAGAGGCCTACATGGATTTGGTTGATTTGAGTTGAGATTCAACCCTAATGCTATCCAATAATTTTTAAAGCCTCTCTAACCCAAACTATCCCACACAAAAAGGACTCATAAACTAATTGACCCAAATAAAAATCCAGGTTGGGCACGATTTAATTTTAAACCTCTCTCGCACCATTTTCAATCCTTACTTGCAATTTAATTTTATTGATTTACTACATACTTATTAAGAAATCTCATAACTTATTTTAATTTGTAGTTAAATTCTACCAAACCCTCGTACAATCAACAAAAGTGAAAAAAGAGAGACTAAAATTATAATGAAGTTAAAGAAGAATGAATCAAGCTTAAAGTTAAAGGAAATTAAGAAAAGCTAATCCTAAGAACATTCAAAAAAGTGATTTTTTTGTTGTTCTTGATACAAGTGTGTAGCTTTATTATATGACCAAGTTGAATTGAGTTAGATCCGTTAAAAAAAAATTATCAACCCAAATCCAACCCAATTCAAAGTCCTTTAATAAATTCCAAACAAAACGAACCCATCAATTTGGGTTGAGTTTTTCCATTTGATCACGTTAGTTTGGGTTCTGAACCCTAATTTAGCATACGCTAAATCCAGTACAGACCTTGGTCACCTTCCAGATTTAGAAATATTTTATTAGCATTTGCAGCTATAGTACATATATATTTCTCTGGGGTGACAAAATATTAAATTGAAAGCCATGGAACCGGTGATCAATCAGTGATCAGTAACCGGAAAAAAAAAAGTAGAGAGGAGAGAAAATGAGAAGTTAGAGGTTACTTGATGTTAATCTTCTAAGCCTCCCTTTCGCTAGGCCACAAGATATTGATTTGAAAGCCATCAATCCTATACCATACATAGTAACGGAGGGAAAACAGAGCTTTAAGAAGATCACTGCAGTAATTATTGTAGTTAGTAATATTTCAGTAAGTACACAATCTCTATCTCATCGTACCTTCCAAGGAATACTATACAACTGTCTGTCTCCAACTATATCTAGCTAAAAAAAATATTAAAGAGGGAAAAATTTTGAAAGATGAGAAACAGTTGATCATTGGACAAAAATTCCTTTATAGAAGTAGATTCCAATTGCTTATGGGAACCCAGTAATCAAAAGCACTGATGCATCAATCAATGGCAATGATGAGAAAACCGACCGATACATACATAAGAAAAACTGGATAAAGTGAAGAGCTTTTCTTCTCGGATTGACTGCAGAACTCATGAAAGGATATGCAGCCAAGAGCTCCAAGCCAATGTCACACATACCACAATCACTTTTACTATGACACTGTCCTTCAACATACAGATTAATGCACCAATGTCCAGAGGGAATAAGCAATAACCCAGAAGACTCAAACTCTGGAAGAAAATAACGTGTCCGCCCTGAAATTTTGAAGTAAAGAAAAAGATTGGGTCAACCACCAGAGCAAACTTTTTTTAGAATGGTAACCCTCCCCCTTTTCCTTTTTCTCTCCAAATCAAAGAACTAAATTTTTTTTTTCATCAAAACGATCGAAATATTTTCATTTCTTGAATCACCGACATAAAACGGAGTTATCGAAACGAAATGAAATGTTTGTTAAAAAGTTATGGTATTTCAATTAAAATTACTATGTTTCAAAATATTTCAGTAAAAATACTCTTATTTTAAGTTATTTTGATAGAAATACTCTTATTTCAAGTTATTTTGATAAAAATACTATTGTTTCGATAAAAAAATATTAAATTAATTTAAAAAATAAAAAAATTGACAATCTAACAGTAGATGAAAATAACATCATATCATATCTAACATCAAATTATTTTCTCTCACAAGTTACAACATCTTTATTAACTTCATACTCTCCCTCTTTGTTCTTGTGACATTATTTTCTTTCATTATCTTTATTTTAAAGAGAAAACTACAAAAATGATAAAAAGAAAAATCGAAAGACAAAGAGAGAGAAAAATACTTAAAGATAGAGACATAATCATAGTCGAGAGAGAGAGAGAGAGATTTAAACATAAATGTCACGAAAGAGTTAAGAAAAAGATAAAAATATGGGTACAAGAGAGAGATTGTTGTTGAATGCTGTTAAAATTTGAATTAAGATTCTTATTATAGTAACATGTTTACTTACTATTCAATTATAGACATTAATTCAAATTAATTTTAATATAATTTTATATAACTATATCATTAATATTATGTTAAAATCTTTTAAAATTAAAAAAATATTATTTAAAATTATTTAAAACATTTCTTAAAAAATTTTCTATTTCTTCGAAATTTTTGAAACATTTCAAAATATTTCCGTTTTTAAAATTATCGAAACAATATTTCAAAACAAAATTTAGTACCTTGCTCTCAACTTTCGAAAGTTTGGGTACAATTAAACCCCCGCTACATACACATTTAAAAAGAAATTTTCCTTTCCAAGAGAAAAGAAGATATTTCACTAAACTTTAACATCACATATAAAAAAAAAATTAATTAGCATTTGGTTTGAGAGATTTAAATAAAAAAACTACTTTTTTTGGAACAATAATTTAAAAAGGAGCGAACAAAAAATAGAAAGATCCTCCATTTTCTTTTCCTCCAAAAGTGAAAAGATTTGAAAAGAAAAAAAAAAGACAAAATTACTCACTAAAATAATTTTATTTTATTTTATTATATATTTATATAAAAATACAAATATATAATAATTATTTTATTTTATTTTTTCTCATTTTTCTTTGTAAATCAACCAAAAAAAAACTATTTTTTCCTTCTTTCCCTTTAAACTAAATCAAACAAAAAAAAATTATTATTTTTTCTCCTTCCCTTCACTCTTCTCCATCTCCATTGAACCAAACACAATATAGTGCTGGAATACTAAGATTTAACAGTACAAAGGTGATAGTCAATACTCAATAGTTCAAAGACAACCTTTTGGAACCCTTGTACCATTGGTGCTCGTCACTGCATTAGAAGCCATAGCTGTCAAAGAGCTTGGTCCGGACCAACTCCTAGCTCAAATTCTTGAAGAGCTTTAATGTACATGGTTTGACACTTCAGTGTTATGTGTTGATAGGCTTGAGACGTGTCACAAGCATATTCAAATGATATGCAGCTTATGAAGAGGCTAATGAAATGTGATTTGACGTGGTTGTGGATATTTGAATTTGATAGTTGATATGGTTTGATACTTTGGGGTGATGAATTGATATTTGTCTTTGAAGAGGTAAATGAAAAATGCAGATTCAAACCGAGTTATATGGGCAGGTTTTTATAAGAAAACTTTGGTACGAACTAGGAAACCTGAAAAGTGATTTAGCAAACAATGAATTGTAATTTGTAATTTGTAATTTGTTCATACCATTGCGCAGATTCAAACACTTTAGTTCCCCCCATTTGAAGAGGCAAATGAAATGTCCAGATTCAAATGTTGATGCGATTTGCGTTTCTAGTATTTCTTTTGGCATACAATGCATTTTTTTTGTATGTGCAGGATTTTTAAAATTTCTTTTTTGGGTGGTGAACGCTGGAGCTGGGCTGGGCCAGCCATATGAAGGTCCTTTTGCTAAAAAGCCTATAAATGATAATGCCCTCAAGGGCTGGGCCGGGTTGGCCCATTTCCTTTGCAGTATGGTATACTGGGCTACCACCACGTAATAACCCCAAGGAGAAACATGAAGTCAACAAAATCAAAATAAAAGTTAAGACACCACATATGGCTAATAGTGAGAGAGAGGCTACTACTAGAAGCAATACATTCAGCGTCAATATTACAGCGCCAGCAGCAAGTAAAGCAAATGCAACGGCGAAAACCTCAGATTGACATGCAATTAAAATTTAGTGTTAGTAGAGACGTAAATGAAACCAACCAATTTGACTTTGTAGCAATACAATATATAACATGATACAGAAAAACCAAGAAAAGATATGGGGGCACCATAACGAGTAAGAACAAATTTCAATGTGAATATCTTCTATAAATGATTAGTACAGTACAATGGAAGATAGGAAAAGTTGGTAAAATTACCTAGAATTATTGGCGCCATGGGCTAATCAAATACGAAGATGCTATATTATACCCCTTAACGGTATTCAGTTCACAAAACCCAAAAATTATAAAAGGAAAGAAAATTATGTGCCTTTGTTTTGTATCATAGTATGGAAAAAGGATTATGAGATACGTGAAACTGTGCAATAACGTAATATAAAGCACCAGTGTATTGCAGTGCCTCTGCCATACTGAATCTACACTACTCTAAGAGTTGGATGCCCTTTGGTTATGGCAGGTCTGATGATACTTTCATAAACATCACCTGCTATTAGCCCCTATTAGTTGCATCTGTCAAAACCAACTTATTAAAAGTTTTGAAGAACTGTAGGGGGTGTTCATGAAATTAGCAGCAACAACTCAAAAAAATTGGAAATGCCTCCAAAATAAAACAAAACTCATGAAAATTGGTGAATACCATGCTAATTGCTCATATACATACATATATATATATATATAAGCTGATCTGAAGGATTTGAAGCTGAAGAGAAGCGGTAAACCTAAGCCCTAAATGAAATCCTATATGGGGCTGAAGTTCCTATCAACCAGAATTCCAGGAACTCTAAAACTATGACCAGTTCACCACTTCAGCTATTTAGGGACGACAACCCATATCCACCTCACTTGCACATGCATTCACTATTCAAAGTTGCAGTTGATTGTTTATGCCAATGTGGAAAATAGAAATGGCATGCACTCTAGATACTGATGTCATGACTACTGTATCTTGGGAAGAGATGACACAGAAATGCAAAGACAAAATAATTATGCACATCTGAAACAATTTAAAGGGAGAGACATCTTTACAAATGATGCAATATACCTTCCAGAATTACAGATGCAGGTCTTAGAGATATAAAAACCATTCTAAAGTATGATAAAAAATATGCCCAATACTACATTTCTATCAAATAAATGAAACCTTAAGCTAAAATCAAGTTATATGCAACCAATAAAAAAAAATGAAATGAGGCTTGTACAGGTTTTATTTTCTTTATTGTAAAAATAATATGCTCCACTCCAAATTGTTTACACGTCCATGTATAACTAATGATCATCAATTATATGTGAAGAACCAAATGCCATGACATGGATTAAAAAGTATCCCAGCAAGTAATTGGAACGTAAATGAGTCAAGTACACAAGATCAAATGGATAAGCTTGACTACCATCACATCATAAAGTAGCTGTATTTCAACGAAATGTTTTCAGTACAACATGGCTTTCTATCACCTCTATTTCTGTTGTGAAAATGCAATTGGCAATTTGGGAGGTGCTTCTAATGACAACTACCATTCCCTTGGACCAATTAGACCAGCATAAAATGACTCTTAAATGCTAATTAAACCAGGAAGTTCATTGTTGCAATTTCCTGAATAAAATGGCAGGCTACTTTTATCCATCGTTTACTGGTTCCATCATACGTAAACAATATAACCATTTAAGGATCATTACCAATTTATAGTTCAGCAGACTTAGAAGCATATAAATATGCAGCAGACTTTTTATGGAAATTTTTTGCATAGACATGGTGCACCATGTCAGCCATGCACCAATTAACGACCACATAAAGTTGGTCTCACTAACCCTGCATAGTGGATCCCAAATCTCAAAATGTCAAACCAGCAGCCTATTCCTATTGGTTTGGTTCATGGTCAAAAGTCTGTGAAGCAAAACTTGGGTAACTAAAGAAGCAAATCAATAATAATGAAATCCTACAATTACAATTCAGGATGTAACATAATGAGCAATTGAGGATCTCTGCTGCTTATTTTCTTCGCCCCCAGAAATACAGTAATATGAAATACAGACACTGTACAAAGCCAAGATCCAATCGATAACCAAAACCAAGCAAAGCACCACATGAAGCCTCTTCCACTGATTGAAAACTAGGTGAAACTGATTTTCGCATACGTTCACACTTCCATGTTGTACCATCTGAAACTGTATCCCAATTTTTTGTATTTTATAAAGTATAGGAAAATGGCAAGGAGTAAAACCACTGATCCTGAGGATCACAGAGAGTCCCAAAGCAAAGTTCCTAACCATTTTCAGAAAAGTGTATGCTAAGATATCACTAGATCTAAAATGAAGATGGTACAGTAACAGTTAGTAACTTTTTAACTCAGCAAGGCACTTGTAAAGATTCCTGCATTCACACCTCATATTAAGAGACAAACTGAGCCCTGAAGTTCTTACATATGCTCAGCAACGTAGATGAACTAATTTTCATGATCTCAATTGAAAGATGATTAAAGAATACTCAACTTTCCAAGAATAAATTAATTCATAAACTTTGAAATTATGACTTCGGAACTTTCGGTTGAAAAGTAAGTCGACACTATAGTCAAACCGGTAAATGGCGAATTAGTGACTTATGAGTTATGAGCGGTAAAGAAAATTAAAGAGATCTATCTGCTTACCTTCTTGACAGATGCAGACCATGACAGAGTCAGACCCAGGAACACAATAAAGAAGAAGGGTCCCCATAGATCCCAATCCCTCAGAGCCTTCCCGGGATCCTCACGGAAAGGGTTTGGAAACACAACCAGCTTCAGATTGTTGACAATCTCGACAGATCCCTTTTCACGGTGTCCCAGACCGGCTCTGTCAACGTGTCAGGAGGCGAGCCGAATCCACTTGACGCAATCCTTGGACGGGTGTTGTCTGAGGTTCGAATACGAGGAGGAGGAGCAGGCAAAGATGGGGGTTTCTGATCGGAGGATTTTGGCGGCGGAGGAATGTTTGAAGGTACGATGGGCGAAGACGAGACTGGAATTGAAGCTCGCGGGGGACTGGAAGGTCTGGCTGGTAGAACTGTGGCTGGACCCGATTGGACGCTGGCATGAATGAGGTTCTCGATCTCGTCAATGTCGGACTGGGACGATGGGTGCAGGGGTATGGTATCGCTGTCTGACATTTTCTTGTGATTCAGGGGAAAAGGAATTTACAGGGATCTGAGGATGGAAGGCCAGATCCAGAAAGAGAAGGTGACAGATCAGAGATGGTGAACTTCAGAAGAACATCAAGAAGTAAAAATGAGAGACTTGGGAAGTAAGGCCCGAGTCCGGATCTTGAGCACGGCACCGCTGCCGTGCTCAAAACACAGCCAAAGGTAGACATTAGCGACTCGAGTTCAAAAATTTCGATTTATCATAAACTTAGAATTAACTTTTTAAATAATATAAATTTTATTTTAATTTTAAGAATTTTTTTTTCAATTTATTATTATCACTTAATCATTGTCATCTTTGTCCATTTGACCCAAAACAATAATTTTAAAAACCACATGAATTTTTTTTAGGGCAAATAACATTTTGTAAAGTTGATTTTTATATACAATTGTAACTTCCATCGTTTTCTAATCATTGTAACTTCTGATCTGTTGTTTATTTTTATGGCAATTTTTTTTTATTATCTAATTTTATCATTAACTTTAAGTTTTGGTAGTATAAAATAACCTATTTGTCCCTATAATTTTTTTCAAACTCATTTTAGTTTATTTTAATATCAAAAAAGAGGTCAACATGTAGGGGAAATAATTTTCCCCTGAAAACCCGAGCCCCTCCCCCAATTCACGAGTTGAGCAAGAATCCAACGTGACTAAACACTTGCCTTAAAAGCATTCGGAGCTCCGACAGCCACTGCAAGCATCGAAAAGCAAAACTGTTCGGTGTCCCTCTGCGCGATAGAACATGTGGTGAAGAAATTTAGTAGCCCAAGCAAAAAACATATATTTGTTAGTGGCGCGTCACTCTACATAGAAGTTCACCAATATTGTTCAATCAAAGAATTTTTAACAATAAAAAAAAAAAACGAAACAGAAGTTATTGGTGTTGAAATTACAACACTATTTCACCAATTTTAAACTCATCTTTGCCTATAAATAAACAGGAGAAAACATAATAATACACACCCAAAAACAGAAAGACAATAAGTTTGAGAAGTTGGAGAAATTTTTTGAAGAAAAAAAATAGGAGTGAGTTTATGATGATTTTTAAGAAATAGTTTTTAAAAAATGAGTGACAAAATAATGAGTAAATACTCTTAAAATATTGTGAAAAATACTCTGTGTGCCACTATTTTAATTAAATCTCAGTTATAACTTTTAGATTTATTCTGAAATTTTTTTTTTTTGTACCTACTATTTTTATAGTGAAAGATTTATTCGGATTCAATCCCGTAGACGTAATCCAAAAATTAAGAATGAACTACGTTAAATTTTTTAGTGTTATTTTTGTTGCCTATTCCGTATTTATTTTTACTAGTAATATCCGCTGTATCCATCAAGTGATATTAAAGTCGTGGTGGTTATTCTTTTAAAATTTTTAGTATGCTTTGTGGTTACAAAATTGATTGATCTTCCACATCAGAAAAAAAAATTTATTGACTAAAAGAAGCTGTACGGACACTGTTTATATGTACTGATATTGTTCATACATACTGGTACTGTTTATACTACTTAAAATAAAGACAAAGACCAATAAGATGATCAACTTAAATGACACAAACTACCACATCTTGAGAAAGAAGATGAAAGATCTCATGTTTGTGATGAAACTACATCTACCGATATTTACTATGACTAAACCTGAAGCTAAATCGGATGAAGAATGAAACTTTGAGCATGAGCAACCAGCAGGTATATGGATTTATCCGACAGTTTGTTGAAGATAATGTGTACAATCACATTTTTAGTGAGATTCATGCACGAACGTTGTGGCATAAGTTAGAAGAACTGTATGTTTCAAAAATCGACAACAACAAATTATTTTATTTAACAAAATTGATGCACGTGAAATATCGAGAAAGTATTTCTATAGCAGATCACTTGAACAAGATGTAAGGGATCATGAACTAATTGTCGGGGATGTGCATAAAGTTTGACGATGAAATACTTACTCTTATGGTACTCACTCCCTACCAGAGTCGTGGAAGACTTTAAAAATCTCAATTACCAACTCAGTTTCTAATGGTGTCGTGAGTATAGAAAATGTTAAAAATGGTATTCTGAATGAAGAGATGAGAAGAAGATCAAAATATTCAACATTTTCATCATAACCAGATGTTATGGTTACAAAATTTAAAGAGAGGAGTCAGTCTAGGCATACAAAGTTTAAAAATAAAAACAGAGGAAAGTCGAATAAATATACCAACATTAAATGCCATTACTGCAAGAAGAAAAGATATATCAAAAGATTCTGCCAGAAGTTCAAATAGGATAAGAATAAAGACAAAGAAGTAAAGAAAGACGACAGTAGTGACGATAAACAGAGAAATGCCATAACTAAATTCAATATCGTTTATGATGATGATATTGTCAATCTTACATCCTATGAGATCAGTTGGGTGATTGTCAGTGGAGCTACCATTCATGCTACACCACAAAGAGAATTCTTCTCATCTTACATAGAAGGAGATTTTGGAGCTGTTAAGATAGAAAATGACAATTTATTAAAAGTTGTTGGCAGAGGAGATGTCTGCTTGGAGACGAATGGCGTAAGATTGGTGCTGAAAGATGTCAAGCATATTTCAAATATTCGTCTGAATCTGATTTCCACCGGTAAACTCGATGATGCAGGCTTCTGCAACACATTCATAAATGACCAATATAAACTCATTAAATGTGCTTTGTTGGTGGCTAGAGGAAGAAAGTACTCAGCATTGTATGTTATGCATACAGAGCTCTCCAACGATATTGTGAATGCTGTGGAGAAAGAAGATGTAGTTGAGTTGTGGCACAGAAGACTTGGCCACATGAGTGAGAAAAGTATGACATGTTTGGTCAAGAAGAAAATGCTATCTGAAATGGATCAAGTACATTTGGAGAAATATGTTAATTGCTTGGCAGAAAAGCAGAACATAGTTGTTTTCAACAGTTTCCCTCCTTCCAAAATGAAGAATGTGTTAAATCTGGTATCTTCAGATCTATGTGGACCAATGCTAAAGTTACTCGGTGGTGCTCAATATTTTGTGACTTTCATTGATGATCATTCTAGAAATACGTTGGCATACATTTTGAAGACAAAAGATTAAGTGTTAAATGTCTTCAAACAATTTCATTTTTCAGTTGAGAGACAGATTAGAAAAAAGTTAAAATACATTCGAACAGACAATGATAGAGAGTATATTGGACCATTTGATACTTATTGTAAATAGCATGGTATTCAGCAATAGACAACACCTCTAAAAACACCGCAGTTAAATGGTTTAGCTGAGAGGATGAATAGAATTTTAATAGAGAGAGTCAGATGTTTACTCTCACATGCAAAGTTACCCAAAATTTTTTGGGGTGAAGCCTTGCTTACAGCTGTACACGAGTTGAATTTATCACCGTGTGTTCCTCTATAGTTTGATACACCAGAGAAAGTATGGCTGAGAAAGGATGTTTTCTATAATTATTTGCAGGTGTTTGGCTATAAAGCCTTCATGCATATTCCTAAGGATGAGAGAGCCAAACTCTATACCAAGACACGATAGTGTATATTTATTGGCTATAATCA